>CM055071.1:4010385-4355385 GCA_029204045.2 Tillandsia leiboldiana
AATAAGATACGACCGAATGACCGGTTTACACTTTATATTGCTAAAAAGAATGGGATACAAGTGGAGAAAAGGAATAGAAGGATTAATTAAGCCTACTCCTAGAAAAGCAGTAAACAAGAAGAAAAGCAGTAAACAAGAAGAAAAAAAAGTTAAATTACTACTACTCTTAGATAAATGAAGAGCTGGGGTGGTACTTGACTTACGAGGTTGCCGGACCCCGATCTCTTCAATGGTTCGGTTATACACATCCCGAACCAAGTTATTAGGCACTGATTTTGAATTTCGAATGATCGGAGTAATTCGGGGAGAATTGACGTGAAGTCCTCAACAGCCTCCTTTTGAGTCGATAGGATAGAGGCTGATTTTCGTCTAGGTCCATTCCCTGATCGTTGCGCCGAGGCGCGCGTAACTCTCGGTGCTTTCCGGCGCTGGCCATTGCTTGTCCTTTTGGGTTAAACCCCTTAATTGCCGTAACAAAGCATGATCTTCGGCACTTTCCTTGGCTGGACACCGCTTGCTGCTTCGAGGTCTTCTGCGAGATTCACGCCTGAAAGTCGCCTTTATTACCTTCTCGGTTCGAATCCCCTCAAGACCGACTTCGATTCCCGCCCTTTCTGTCGATTGGTTGGGAAGGTCTAGTGGGTACTGTCAGCCGAAGTCGGTCATGAGTGACCTGTGACTCCTTCTGTTAGCTGTTTCTCCTGTCGGCTTGTGCCCTTAGCCGATGATATCCGCCGCGTGTCAAAACCTCAAGTGGCAGAAATTCTGATCTAAACACTTACTAAGTAAACGATGTCGAAAAAAATAAAATTTTATTTCTAAGAACTTCATATATCTTAAATCATATTAAAATATGTGGATTGTTGATTTGAACATCTTAAGATCGAAAATAAAATAATAGTATAGAAGTTTCAATACTATCAATGGCATAGAAGCCTAACTCTACAAACCACTTATTATACTTCATTAATAAATCAATTTTCATTAATAAATCAATTGTTATTGTTATTATTATTTTTTTGTCAGTAATTTATGGTGAAAATGTAAATCTTTTTATTTAAATTATGACAAATCTTTTAGTTAAATTGAAAAATAAAGTTTTGTAACATGCAATATATATATATATATATATATATATATATATATATATATATATATATATATATATATATATATATCATTATTATTATTTAATAATATTTAATAAAAAAAAGGGTCAAATCCAACAAAATTTTATAGAATTAGTCCAAAAAGGCAAGGTACGTGTCGCCTTATTTATTATAAATTAATTGATTGATAGAGAGAGATAGTATATTTTAAAAAAGGACAAAGCATTAACTGTGGCGTCTAATTTATCATAAATTAAATTGATAGAAAGAGACTATGCATATATTATTTGATTTTGATTTAATTTTTATATAAGAAAATTATTGAGACGATCTCAATTTCATTCTCATCCAGCACGAATTCGTACGTTTATTTAAGTTTTAATTAGTATTAAATTTATCATAGTCAGGTTTGATTTTTGGTTTATTAAATTAGGAATAGACATGGCTTAAATGTTTAAATCTAAATTTTTACTTTAAAATTATATATGATTAATTTTTTATTGGATTTTAATTCTCTTTAATTATCTATAATTAACGCTTAGCATTGACCACACAGCATAATTTTATAGGCTAATTAAATGAAGTCAAATATATTTGTACTGGAGATGGAGGTTAATTACCTCTACGAAAATATGATAGAGTAAAAATTTATAACCTTTTTTTGATAGAAAAAAAGTATTATAAAAATATTGAGGAGGTTTTATAAAACTTTTATAAGACTAAAAAATTTAGAAAAAGAAAAAAAGTGTGAAATTATATAAAATAATTGCTATAATTTAAAAATATAATTAAGTTATTAGACAACGATATTTATATATTTTATATTTAATATTCTCTTTCACGACTGGATTCGAAATTTTTTAATAGACTCAATACGTGGACTTAATTAAATAGAAGGATCTAGCCGAACTCAAATTCAAAACCTTCTGCTTTGATATCATGTAAAATTATATTTTTTTGAGGGAAAGGCAGCATGCTGTCGCTTCATTCATTGAAAAGATGAATTTGGCTACAGGGATCAAGACAACCAGGTCTCGAAAAAAAAAAAAAAAGAAAAAAAAAAACTAAGGGCAGTTGGAAACCCAGGACAAAGACAGGGCACGTGCTTCGGAGCACAGGTGCCCCAGATTACGGGAGGCTGACCTAAAACTCCTGTTATTACGTTCCAACCAAACGGTCCACCAGACAGCCGCAAGGGCAATGAGTTCCCTATGTCCTCGTGCATCCCCGTTGCAGGCGCACAAGTCCCAAAGTGCTTTGACAGATGAGCAGCAGCGAGCAGCCCCGTTGTTGGGGAGCAGATAAATCACCAGGAGACGAACAGCCTCGCAGGAGGCGAAAAGATGATCAGCGGATTCCACCGAGCAAGAGCAGAGGAGACATGTAAAATTATATGAAACAACTATTCTACTTCAAAAACTTAAATTATATATTAAAAAATAATATTTATATATTTGATTTTAATTTTGTTGGTTGGTTGAACTGATTCAATACGATCTCACTTGATATTTCAATAAATAGTGGGAATGAGAGTTATGATTTTGAAATGAGAGTCTCTAGAATATAATATGATTGAAAATTTTAGAAAGAGAGAGAAAGAGAGAGAACAGTACCAGGTAGAGTTAGGAAAAGGAGAGAGAGAGAGAGAGACTTGGGGGGATAAGATGGAGAGGGGACCAGAAGAGAAAGAACGATGAAGAAACCGCCACGCAGAAGAAAAAAATTATCAAATAATATATTTATTATATTTTTTTGCATATTAAAATTTATTGAATCTTTGATATTAATTATTAATTTTAAAAATTTAAATAATTAGAAATATAAAATCAATTCACTTAAAGCGTAGGAATGCAACGTTTATGGGTTTCGACCGAATTCAATCCTTCTGAATATTAGATCTATTGTTGAATCTGAATCGCAGTCTCATTTAATTTATTAAACTTATCCAATTCTATTTATTAGTCTATTGAATCTATTGTCATGTTAATTTATAAATAAATAGCCAACAAAATTAATCTATATACTTAATTAATTCTGTATTATTTAGTAAAAAAATATTTCAATGCAACAACTTATTTAAATTCCGCTGCAAATTTTTGAAGGATTATAATTAGCTATAGTTGTAGGTTTTTGACAATATTAGCTATGTGGATTAGTATATATTATCAATTGAAAAAATAAAAATTAATAAAAAAAACATAGTTTAATTATATTTGATAGAAAACAAGAATGATTTGGTTTTCTATTCTTTTTTCATATAAATTTAATTTTTATTTTAATATTGAGATATAGTTTTTATTTTATTATATTTTTTATTGTCACGTGAATCTCTTCATCTATATGAAGTTAATTAACTAAATTCATATGTGTTTTTGTGTAGGTATGGAATAATAAATATAATTTTATAAAATTTGAATTTAACTGATTTGTTTCTTTATTGTTATATATTAAGTCTATAGTAAAAAATAATTTATTAATGAAAGATAAAATACTTAGCTTTAATTAGTTAAAAAATAAAATAATATTTTTATTCCTCTTGTATATAGTTTTATTGACTAATCAATGAGCTAAGTGATCCGTAAAGTCAAAGGATTGTCACAGAGGAAGCTTCCTCTCGGCTTGTGAAATTCTCCCAATGAGATGATGTGTAGTTGTCTCAGCACCTCTCAAATTTGAAATAATTTTATATAAAAATTATAATAATTTTAAATTATTTTAGTACGATTATAATATTTTGGTAATGATTAAGTTCAAATCATTAACACAGTTAAGCATGCATATTTTGAACGGTGGTTAAATTAAAAAGATTAAGAGAGTTAAATATGTTAGATTTAGACTAGTTTAAGAATGAATGACTCTTAGAAAAATTGAGATGTTACCGTTGATATAGTCAATCACTAGCCGAAAATGTGAGATGAATCTTGTCCAAATTAATGTTATATAGCGAGTAGAGCGCGCGACTCTCCGACTAATAATCGTTGTGGATGGAATGCACCACTACAACAAAACTATGTTATAGCGACACTTTTAAGTATTTCTAAAATCTGAAAAAAATATCGCTAACAAAAATATTGACACTTATAATTAGTGTCGCCATATGTGCCATCGCTAGGGTATAATGGTATGTAGTGACACATTATTGTAATATGTCTCAAAAATATGTTCTTATAATCTCATTTTGAATATAGATAGAATACTTATACAAAAGTGTCATAAAAATGTGTCCATATATTCTAATTTTGTTGTAGTGCATGCAACTTCCCACAAAGTCAACTGCCGAAAGTATAAGGTGAGTCTCGACTGAGCTAACGTTATATAGCGGATAGAGCACAACAATTCGACTAATAATTATTGTGGATAAAGTGTAGCTCTCTATAAGATCAACTAAAGCTAGCAAAATGAATCTCATATCACCTTATACTTGTAAATATATTTAAGTCTGACGAGAAAGCCAGAACTTAAAACAGAAAATTCCACACCATTAAAATTCAAAATAATTTTATATAAAAAATATAACAAAATTAAATCTCTTAAAAATAACTCCGTAGAAAATTAAGGAGTCACGCGATAGAAAGTACCATAAATGAGGGGGAAAAAAAAAGAAAAAAAAAAGAAGCAGAGGTAAACAAGAGGTACCAATAATGAAAAGTTGAGTGAATTTTAATAGAAAAAGAAGAGGGACATTGGAGCTTTTTGGAAGAATGTGTTTACATAATTTTTACTGTTGAAATTTTAAAAAAAATAAATTTTCAACGACAAAATAATAATCTCATTTATCAATTAATAAAAATAATAGTAAACTAAAAGCAGCAAATAAAGGTAACAAATATCAGCATGTTAGAATTTTGGAAAGAACAAACTATATTATTGATATACGTTATTTTCGTAAAAACACGCATAAAATTAACCAATTCCTTCCGATTTTTCAAATCGAATAAATTTCGAGATTCATTATTCCTGCTAACAAATTTATATATATATATATATATATATATATATATATATATATATATATATATATATTTCGTTCCACTAGTATTAAAAACTAAAATTTTGGTATATTTACAGAGCCTTTTAGCATTATACCAGTTCATCAATTTTCAATTCAACTCAGTATATTAGTTGTAAATTTTGTAGAAATTAACAGCTAATTCCTTTATTTGGGTTGTCATTAAATGTTTGTGATTTCATTAATTTTTTTGCTTTAAGAAAAATTTTAAGTTTGAGACATTGTAATTTAATCTCAGGTTGTGTTCAAGCAAAGGTTATTAATTACCTCAAAAATGGCTAAAGTATACCAAAGTTGTGTTTTGTAATGGTCAATTCATAATTATTCTAAACTTAAAATTTAAATTATACTGTACAATTAAAAGTCTATGAGTAAAATTTATTCTTAATTTAAAATTTAACTTATTTTTCTACGAATTCGATATATATAGAGTTGAGCTGGAATGCTCTCAATAGCAAACGAGGTTCGTTGCCGCCAATTTATTTTCGATGATGGAGTTTCTAAATCGATGGTTGATACTGTTAAATATGATATAGACAATTTAAATTTTATATTTTTTAATATTTTTTTTTGTCTATCAAGTGGATAAAAAAATGAACGGCTAAAAAATAAATATTATTGAAAAAGTAATTATAGAAGTCTTGTAATCAAGAAATAATTTTTTAAAAAATTAAATTAAAATTTAATTAATTTAAATTTTTTTATACCGTGAAACGAACAAACGCCTTATATCTACTATTAAAAATATAAATTTTACAACATTTTAATCATCAAGTCAATAATGACGAAAAAATTTAAAATATAATTTCTAAATACGTTCAGTGGCTTAGATCATGTTCAACGGTATCGATCGTCGATTTGAAAGCTTCATCATCAAAAATAAATGGACGGCAACGGAGCCCGTTTACTTCTTATATATAGTATTCCAACTCAACTTTAGGGTTGCATTTGGTTCAGATATAAGTTAGAACTGTTTATTCCATGAATAAATATAAGTTTAGGAATACGCAGGAATAAGACTAATTTTGCGTTTGGATAAAAATTTAGTTGTTTTTAGGAATAAGAAAATTAATATTTGGATAGTTGATAGGAATAGTAAAAATAAGAATAATTATAATTTTAAAATAATAATATTTTATTTAATTAATTAATATAAAAATATTAATTAAATAATAAATTAATTTATTTAATTAACTATTGATAGATAATTCTAAATATTAATTGATAAAATAATTAATAATTAAATAATTAGTTAATAAAATAATTAGATTAGTCAAAATAATAAATTAATTAAAAAGTTAATATAATAATTAGCTTATTTTTAAGTGAAAATAATTTTTTTTTAGAAAAAAAAAAAGTTGGAACAATAATTCTAGTCTTATACCGTGTTATTTTAGAAAAACGAAAATTATTATTTCCATTCAAACCAAACGCGTTTGAAAATTAAGACTGAAATAAAATTTTATTTTAAATTTTAATTTCAATTCAAACGCTGCCTAGATATATATTCTGTACAAATTTTTTTAGTTCGGTCAAATAATTTTAAAAGATCAATTTTTTTATTACTGTTATTCGAATTAATTTAACTCATGCATTGCATGGGCTAAATGCCTAGTATATAATTATATAACACATGATCTATTTAACTAAAATTGCTTAGCATGATTCCAATGAAACAAAATCAACGTGAAAATATAAAACGAACCATTAAATTTATATATTTACTCTGCAGTAAAAATGAAGTTATAATTCATTTTGATTTAGACATGGATGTGACCAATAGTTAATAATACTTACTCTGCAGTAAAAACAAAATTATAGTTCACTTTGATTGACACATGGATCGATGTTAACTATTAAATTAACTGCGCAGGTGATTTTGTTTGGATTAGCACTAGCTTATTAAATAAACAATCAAAATTCAAAAAGGTGATTCCATCCTTAAAAATAAAGCAAGATTTATTTTTTTTTTTTTTAAAGAAAAAAAAAAAAGAAGAAAATGAGGCATTTTTCAAGTGGGTCTCAAAGGTGATTCTTCTAAGGCATATTGCTTTTTGTTTTTTTAATGGGGAAAAGTGATTGCTTATACGCTTTGATTGTAGATCTTTAAGCACTAGAACATGGAAAATGCTATGTGTACACCCCTTTCGGGGTGTACATCATACACCCCACCCATCTAAGGGTGGGGGTGTGATGATGGGTCACTTGATGTGACCCGTAAAAAGTATCGTCACCATTAAAATAGTGGAGGTGTATGATGTACACCCCTTCGGGGTGTACAGGTAGCATTGCTCCTAGAACATTATTTAAAATATAAATGTGGATAAAAAAATAATATATTTACTGTACTTAAAGATTTATTTTATAAATTTAAAGCTTAATTATCTGGACGTTAATTTGTTTATTAAATTTTGTATCGTTAAAATATCTATTATGGATCATAATTCTACTTAACTTATTGAACTTATCCAATTTAACTTATTAATTTTTTAAATTTATTATTTCTAACCGAAAGATACTCCTATTTTAATTAATAATCCGGGTGGGAACTATTGAAATAAGTTGATTTTTATCCTACTTTTTGTCCTTCGAGATGAGTCCAAACAAAAGAGAATTTTGATACATTTTTTATTGATCAAATTCGAGAGGATTTTGATACATTTTTTATTGATCAAATTCGAGTGCCTTCCCACTTATCGCTCTATTTTTTTTAAGCAGGACAAAGCTAATTGGAGACAAATTATTATTTTTTTTTATTTTTTCGTGATCTTTAGTTTTCACATTATTTTTATGTATTACAGATATTTTTATAAGTTTCGCATGTCCGTGTCAGACTCGTATCCGATGTTGATACTTTTTGGACGAGGGTTCAATACGCATACCAATTAAAAATATATATATATATATATATATATATATATATATATATATATATATATATATATATATATATATATATATATATATATAATTTTAATTTTTTATGCATATATATAATATAAGATGATAAATATTTTAATTTTTTAATACATAATATAAATATTTTAAAAATAATATAAATAAATTATGTATGGTGAATTTTTTTTTCTTTTTTACATATATGAGCTATCGTATGAAAAATATAGTAATGTTTTATTAAAATTTATATTTTTATATAATAAATATATATTATTATATTAATAATATTATAATTTGTTATTTTTGTGCATATCGTATTCGTATTTTAATTTTTTAAAAATTGTCAAGTCACCGTATCTGAACCGTATGGTATTCCATATCACGTATCAGTATCCGTGACGCTTAGCTTGACTATTCTGAGCACATCTAAATAAGAGCTCCATACTATTTGCATTTTTATCCAACGTAGAAATATAATATGAATTTTATTGTTGAATAAGATTTTATATTTTCAACATTAAAATTATTATGACGATATTGATAATAAGAAGTTCAAAATTGGAAGAACAAATTACTTCTGAAGAAGAAAAAAAAAAAAAAAAAAAAAAAAACAGAACATACTTTAAATCAATATTGTTGTGCCATATAATTAAGGAGGCAATAATAGTAGCTAAACTTGGGTAATATGGTATTTTTATAGTGATATAGTGGTTTTGTTTTTATTTTTATTTTAATTTCTGCTTTTGTGTGTAATATGTAGTTCTTTATTGAATGTTGTTATTATCGCTTGAAATAACTAATTAAAGTAATTATAACGGAAAGAAAATTTCTACGTGTTACGTACTCTTATTAGATCTTACACTTTACAAAATTTCTTCTGATTTTGAAAAAATTTTAGAACAAATTTTATAGGACAAGTGATTTATGTAGGCCACAGAGGAGTAGGAGTAAGTTTTATATCTAATTATAGAGTTTACGGCCAGTGTTGTTGCTCTAATGATAATATTCTTGTACTTTAAATTAAAATTCTGGAACGTTACAATGTGAAGCATTTTTTATTTTTTTTTAGTTTAAAATGTTGCTGTTTTTTATTTTTTCAAAATAAGTTGAATGAGTAGATGGAAAGATACCGTGATGATTCATTCATTTATAAAGCAGAATAAAACGGGATCGATCGTGGGGTTACCGAGTATATCTCAACCCATCCAGTACGCGAGCGTTGCGGAAACATAATCTTTCGTAAATGAAAGTAAACGAGAACGATCGTTTTTAAACAGAATCGTAAATGAAAGTAAACGAGAACGATTGTAGAAAATAAGTATAAGAATAACTAAGCAAATAAAACGAATAAGAAAATATAAGAATACAAGATTTACGTGGTTTGACCAATAATGTGTCCACCTACGTCCACGGATAAAAAAACACCTTAATTCGTTCTTCGATTAATTCACGGCACAAAAGTATTAGGAGTAAAATTGGATTACAAGAAATTTTTTTACGGAGACTTTTCATATTTTTTTTCTTAATTAAGATTTTTTTCGATGAAGCTCTAAAAAAATAAAAGATGAATCACAATAGTTAATATAACTCTAAAAATTTAATTCTAATAGAAAACGATCTCCACCGTCCATCCGAGTCTCCAATTCACTTTAAAATATTTCTAAATCATCCCTAATATTTAGGATCAAGATTGTAATCAAATTAGAATCAAATCCAACATATTCAATTTATCGCAAAGTTGAGTGCAGTAATATCGATTCGAAACATGATTTTATATAATCCAACACAGAAGTCATATTTTGTCATCTAGCAGATGGAGGAGAAATTAGCACGCATACTCATTCTGAGTTAATAACAACTAAATGAGTTCAAAATTATCTATTGTGTGTTTTCTTATCAGAATAATTTTTGGCTAAATTATAGAAATTTTTTTTGTAATATCCCGCTTTTTTATTTTGCCTCCTTGTTTTTTAAAAGCCTACATTTTGCTCCATCGTAATTACCGAATTGTCTTTAGGGGCAACGGCGTTAACGGATGAGGTAAATTGACGAAAAAACTCTTACCTTATATTGGAGGGAAAAGATAATGGAGGGAAGAGAAAGGGGTTTAGACTTATTTCCCGCCATTCTTGAAGAATATTTTGGGTATATCCAATAATATTTTTTTAAAAAAACTGACGGCTCACTCACGAAAAGGTGACGACGGGGGTAAAGGTATATTTCGGTAATTACGAGGAGGCAAAATGTAAGTTTTTAAAAAACAGAAAGGTATATTTCGGTAATTACGAGGAGGCAAAATGTAAGTTTTTAAAAAACAGAAGGACAAAGTGAAAAAACGAAATATTACAGAAAAATTTTCTATAATTTAACCATAATATTTATATAATAAATAGTATGAGAGCTAACTAATCAGTTGGTGTTTTCTTATCAAAATAATTATTTATATAGTAAATAGTATGAGAGCTAACTAATCAGTTGGATAATCTAATTAAGATAAGAGCCAAAATCAATATCAAGCTCATCGTACGAGCCAATTATATATGTATTATTCATCTTTCTAATTCTATTTTTTTATCAAATTAATATTTGGAGTAATATTATTATGATCAATAGGAGCCAACATGAGAGCTAGTCAATATCAATGTGTCGGTATTGAAACACTAATTTTAGAAAAATATAAACTCATAGATCATTCTCAATTAAGCAAGAATTTATGTCCTAACTATATACGCAATGTGTGCTTGATTGACCGTAAAACGTATCAAATAATATTTTTGAATTTAAAATTTTATTTTTTATATATTTATTAAATTATATTTTGTTTTAAAAAAATATTTTATATGTATATTTCAAATGGAGTGTACATTCTACACCCATTTCATCCTGGAATGAATATTCATTCACTGATCACATCGATGTGACGAGTAGAATTCACCTCATTCTAGAATGAGATGGGTGTAAGATGTACACCCTATTTAAGATGTACATATAGTATTTTTCTGTAAATAAATAAAATTTTTTATTTTTTATTAAATTTTAATAAAAATTATTATTTATAATTTGACGTACAAAGAGCTGCGGTGGGAAGCTGGGAAGCAAGGCCGAAGCAAATCTCACACGTTTTCCCACCATTATTATTTCCCTACCAACCCCTTTTTTTTTTTTTTTTTTTTTTTGGCACGATTTTTTAGAATAGCAAAAAAAAAAGGAAAAAAAAAAAAAAAACTCTTTTTTCGATCCCGTATTCACGCAACTGATTTTTGTCCTTTACTTTTTTTTTTTCGTGTCCTTTTTCCGGATTCATTTCTAAAACCCTGCCTAGATTCAGGTAAAAAATAATTGGTGATATTTTTTTAAAAAAAATTTATTTCTCTCAAATTTAAATTACTTTACTTAGCTGAGCTTAATAATTTATTTTAAATTTACTATATTGATTGTTAACCATTATGAATTTTACAATTTGTTTGGTTGAAAAGCAATAAATTTGATGAGTAATTTGACAGAAACAAATATATATGAATAAGTAAATAAATTTAGAAAACTGTTAAAAAATAATTTATTATTCAGATAATTTCTTACCATTTTTACTTATTTTTTAATCAAGCATGTATATAATTTCGGACCGCTTTATCTGCAGTCCATCGTATACGTTTACGTGAATAAAAACTTTAGAGTAGAAATGTATTGAAATAATCTGAGCTATGAATAATTTTGATTTCGCAATCTAATTTTTTAATTTAATTAATTTAAGTCAGTCAATAATATTTTAATTTTAAAATTTAAATTAATTAATTAATTTAATAAATTTTTAGTTATAATATTTATACAAAGTATACTAATTAAATATGTAAGAATAAATAAATCATTCAAAATTTAAAGTCAATGTAAATAAATTAAAAAATTAGATAATAAAATAAAAATTTTGAGAGGTTAAATTATCAAGTTAAAATAGTTCATAATTGAAGTAAGTACTATAGGTAGACCTGGCAATCTCAACTCGTATCCGCGGGAATATATTTACGGATTACTTGTAAATTTGCGAATGTATGTACTAACTTTTTTAATTTAAAAAATTATTAATAAAATGAGTGGATATCTGTTAAATTATGAGTTTTATGAATAACCTGGAGTACCTATGAATACTTGCATATATAATTTTTTAAAAAAAGTTAAAAAAATAAAAATGTAAATACTATTTTTATTTTATCCATATTTAGAATTCTAATACTAATTTTTTTTAGTATTATTTTGTTTTTTATTATCTGCTGTATGTTGTGTTGTTTTAATTAATAAACTAAGTTTCGATTTTTTTAATATATATATATATATATATATATATATATATATATATATATAGAGAGAGAGAGAGAGAGAGAGAGTATATAGAGAGAGAGAGAGAGAGAGAGAGAGATATGAGCAGAGTTCGAATATTATCGATAGCAAATGGACTTCGTTTTCACCCATTTATTTTTGATGATGAAGCTTCCAAATCGACGATCAGTATTGTTAAATATGATATAAACCATTTAAATTATTTGAAAATTAAATTTTATACTTTTTCGATATTTTTTTCTTGATCATCAAGTGGATACAAAAATGAACGACAAAGAATAAATATTCTTCAAAAAGCGATGATAGGAGTCTTATAATTAAGATCAAGAGTATAAATTTTATTTTAAATAGTTTTAAAAAAATTATTTAGAATTCAATTGATTTAGATTTTTTTACACCGTTAAACTAACAAACGTCCCATGTCTACCATTAAAATTATAATTTTTGGAACCCTTTCATAATTAGGTCAATGATGTTGAAAGATTTAAAATTTAATTTCTAAATACTTTCAGTGGCATAAATCATACTTAACGATGCCGATCATCGATTTGAAAATTGAAAGTTCCGTCAGCGAAAATAAAATGGGTGTCAACGAAGCTCGTTTGTTACTGATAGCATGCTAAGTGTACACTCTATTTGGGGTGTACATCTTATACCCCATCCATCCAATGGTGGGGTGAATTTTACCCATCACTTCAAAATGATGGGTGAAAAAGCTCTCATCCTTGGATGGATGGGATGTAAGATATACACCCATTTTTTGATGTACACTCTATTTGGGGTGTACATCTTACACCCCACCTATCCAATGGTGGGGTGAATTCCACCCATCACTTCAAAATGATGGGTGAAAAAGCTCTCACCCTTGGATGGATGGGATGTAAGATATACACCCATTTTTGGATGTATATGTAGTATTGCTCATATATAATTGAGGAGCAATGCTACATGTACACCCCTTTCGGGGTGTACATCATACATCCCCACCCATCCAATGGGTGGGGGTGATTTCAAGGGTCACTTGAAGTGACCCTTACCACACCCCCACCCATTGGATGGGTGGGGATGTATGATGTACACCCCAAAAGGGGTGTACACATAGCATTTTCCATAATTGAGATCCTATATTTTTAAAAGTACCAAGTAATTGGTGTTTATAGATTTTTAGCTCTTGGATGAAAATATGTGTGGTTAGGATGTTAGTGGGCTCCTTGGATTAAGTGAGTGGTTGGTGAAATAGAATAATCTAAGAAATAAAATTAGTCAAAGGGGTAGATCTAACGGTAAAAAACTTACAAGCACCAATTGCTTAGTGTTTGTACAAGTATAATAACCGGACTCATATAAAATTAAACTCCTATATTTTTAAAAATACAAGTATTGGTTCTTATAGGTTTTTAGTTTTGGATGAAAAGATGTGTAGATGGAATAGAATTATCTAAAAAATAAAATTAGTTAAAATAGTAGATCTAACAATAAAAAACTCACAAGCACTATATATATATATAATTAAAGAAATAAATTTAACGGAAAAAAACTTGGTAGCATTTATACTTTTGAAAATATCAAGTCATTAATGCTTATACGTTTTTAGCTCTTGGATGAAAGGATGTGCGGTTAGAATGATAGTGAGTCTGTTATATTTAGTGGATAAAATAATATGATTAAAGAGATACATCTAATAATAAAAAATTTACAAACATCAATTGTTTGATAATTTTACAAGCATAATATATATTTTTATATATTAACATTCTTTTCTCACGTTTGGATAAAAAACATTTTAATAGATCAATAATATAAATTTAAATTAAATAAGAGATTATTAAGAGCGAGGCATAATCTAATACTTTAATAGCACATATTTTTTTAAAAAACATAATATACTATCTACTTTATTTATTTTAAAAATAAATTTAGTTAAGAATGTGAAACAATTAGACTTTGAAATATAAATCTCATATATCAAATATTATTATTATTATTATTTTGACACCTAAGAGCATAATAATCTACCAATAAATTATTCAATTCCTCCGTTTGCTTGGTATAATTGCACGTTTGTTACCCAGATTTTGGAGACGGTGTCCGCCAAAGATATTTTTTTTTGTATTTTTTTTGTTTTTGTTTTTATTTTTTTTTTACCATAGCCCTCACAGATAAGGCACCTGATGTCTAGTATTATTATTTGCACTACAATAAAATTAGGCTATAGCGACATTTTTAAGTATTTTTAAAATTTAAAAAAAGTGTCATTTGAAGCGATACATTTTTGCAATGTGTCCCAAAAATATGTCCCTATAATTTAATTTTGAATATAGATGGAATATAAATAGGACACTTATACAAAAATGTCACAAACATGTATTTTTATAACCATATTTTATTATAGTGTATTACTATTATTATTATATTATAAGTACCCACCTAGTTAAGCCAAGTCTCCGTGCTCGGGCTAGTCCTGATCGAAACCTTCTTTCCCCTGAATTCATTAATTCGTCCTCTCCGGTGCTGTTTTTACAGTTGGAAAATGGCGCGGGGGTGGTGGAAGTGGCTGGGGTTCGTGACGGCGGTGTGGGTGCAGTGCGTGTCCGGGAACAACTACTCGTTCTCGAACTACTCGGACGCGCTCAAGTCACTGATGGGCCTGACGCAGCTGCAGCTGAACAACCTCTCGGTCGCAAAGGACGTCGGCAAGGCGTTCGGCCTCCTCGCCGGCCTCGCCTCCGACCGCCTCCCCACTCCCGCCATCCTCCTCATCGGATCCCTCGAAGGCCTCCTCGGCTACGGCGCCCAGTGGCTCGTCGTCCGCCGCACCATCTCCCCGCTCCCCTACTGGCAGGTCACAACATTAATTTATCTTGTTAGGGACTTAGAAAATTTTAATCTAAGACGAACGTTTGCTAGGCGAAAAGCTTAAATTGGTCATTCAAACTTTTCCCATTTATTACTGTTTGTCCATTTCTATTTCTAGCTCACTTGCTAAGTTAGTATTCCAGATTTTCAATTCAAAATTTGCCAACAATATTACTACTATCTTTTTTTTTTTTTTTTTTTTTTTTTCTAAAAAAAATTATTAAAATATATTTCTAAAATCCTGAGAAATTAATAGAGATATATTTAAATAATTTTGATCCTACCAGTTAAATATTGTTTCTGTATAGAGACATGAAATTTTTTAAGATTAATCGTACACTTTTTTTCGAATATACATCTTATTTATTTAATGAGTGATGTTATTTTATTAGTTATATCACAAGTAAATAGCGAATAAAATGTATAAATAATTTTTTTTCTTATTACTTACTATTCCAAATTTTTAAATTTATTCTGAAATTATTTTTTTTTAAAAAAATTTAATTTAATTAATAAATTTGATGAGAAATGAAGATATATTTTTTAAAATCAATAAAAATATTTTGGCCCTTTAAAAATAAATAAAATATTTTTTTAGTTTTAAAGAACATATTAAACATTATTCTTATATAAAGACATAAAATTTTTTAGCCATATTTAGTTGGGGGTTAATATTGATAGAAATAATCTTTTTTAATTTTTGGAATAACTAGTTATTTTAAGGGGTGTTTTTGCTTATTTACTTTTTATTACTTTTCAAAATATTTTAATTTATTCAGAAATTATTAAAATATTTTTTTAAAATCCAAGCCTATTAGTAAATAAAAAAAAAACAGAAATATTTTAAAAAATATTTTAAAATCAATAAAAATATTTTGATTCTCCAGAAATAAATAAGATATTTTTTAAATTTGAAAGAGTATATAAGATATTATCACCATTTTGAAATATAGAAAAATAAGTTCAAAATTATAATAATTGATTAAAGAATGTATTGGGCAGTTGCCTAGAAATTAATAAACAAAAAATATATAAATAAAATTAATTTTATACATACCCTTCATCTAATTTTGAATTGCATAAATATCCATCTATAAGTATCACTATAAAAAAAATACCTTTCCAATTTAGAAAAATTATCACTATTATCCAAATTGATTATAATTTATTAAAAAAACTAAATAAAATTTCCGTTTGGCCCATCATCTATTATCTATACCTTTTTAATTAACTTAAACATTATTTTGTTTAAAAATATTATAAATACAATTTTGGTATAATTTATTTATTAATTTATAGGGATAAAAATAATATTGATCATTTTGAAGGAACCTCCATGATACTTTATCACTTTTGAGGGATATGTTTGAAATTTTTCTTACATATAAATAATACAAAATAATATAGTTTAACATATTACGTGTTATAATGCATGCTGTTTTATTTATATTTTATAATAATAATAGTAGTACGATTGCTACTCATCATAATAACAATAATAATAATAATAATAATTATTATTATTATTTTTAATTAACTAGATGTAGGCATGAGAATAAGTCAAAGTCTACTAAAAAATAAAATAATTATTTTTGAATTATTTAAAAATTATTTAGAAAATTTTGATTTTATCAATATATATTTTTTTACACGTTTAGCAAAATAACGAGAATAAATTTTATTGTCTCAATTTTGGGGCAAAACAGTTTAATTTTTTTTTGAAAAAATTTTCAGTTTATGAAAATAGCCCTTTATATTTTCTATCTGAATCTTATTATTTTACAATTATGTAGTTTATAAAATATATATCATTTTATTACTGATAAAAAAAAAAAAAACACATAATCGCAGAAGAACAAAATAGCAATCATATTAAATTAAAAAGATGCTTCTTCTCCTTCTTGTCTCCATTCTCTCTCGCTTTTCTTTGAGGCATTTCATCGAACATGCTAAACTTTTTCGCTTGTTTGTGCACCATGCACCTGGAAAAGTGGAAAGTACCTTACTCTTCTTTATCAAAGGAACAATTTCTTAAATTATAAAATAGTAAAGTGTGATTGAGCTGTGTGTGTTTGTGAATGAAGTGGTTTCGATCGAAAATTTTGATTTTTATCGTTACAATATTTGGTGGTGTAACTTTACTTTTCAAAATAATATTTAATTTAAAAAAAATAATAAATTATTAATTTATTTTTTATATTTTTATATTTTATGTTATTTATTTTCTACCAATAGGTTCCCTAATAATACTGATAAATAAATTGAATAAATTTTTTTTTTAAAAAATATAGCATATTAAAATTGTATTTATAACGAAAATAAATTAAACTAATAAATAATAAAATAATAATAATAAAAAAATTAGGGGTAATTTTTTATATACCCCTAAAAATTTTTCTGTTTTTAGATTTACCCCTCTTAGAAGGCTAATATTAAAACTACCCTTCTTACGTTCCAACTTTTTTCTAAAATACCCATGAAGTTAAACTCTGTTAGTGTATCGTTTGGAACTGCCGTTATCTGTGTAAAATTACTATTTTGCCTTTTCAAATATATCCTTCTACCATAACCAACTTTTCTTATGTACCCTTAAAATTTTCAATAGTTTTGGTAGATAGGAACAAAATAGGTATATCTAATAGTTTTCAACTCCGATTATTATTTAACTCTAGTTTAACCTTAGTTAACTTAACAAAGGGAAACAGTAGGGGTATTTTTAATAACGGTGAAACGTATGAGAGATATATTGAAAAGAAAAAATTAAGAGAGATAAATCAGATACTTCTTCATATTTCAGAAGTACATGCAATTATCCCAAAAAATTAATGATAATTTTTTTTTTTTTTTAAATCATCAAGCTACACTCTTCTAGCCCAGATAAAAAATAATTTTAATCTTAAACTCTGTGCAGATGTGCGTGTTCTTGTGCATGGGGGGTAACAGCACGACGTGGATGAACACGGCGGTGCTGGTCACGTGCATGCGCAACTTCCGGCGCAACCGCGGTCCGGTGTCGGGCATCCTCAAGGGCTACGTCGGCCTCAGCACCGCCCTCTTCACCGACCTCTCCGCCGCTCTCTTCCCCGACGACCCCGCCGCCTTCCTCCTCCTCCTGGCCCTCGCCCCCGCCGCCGTCTGCGCCGCCGCCATGCTCTTCCTACGTGAATTGCCCTCCTCCTCCGAAGGCCACAGCAGTAGCGGCGACGACGACGACGAGGAGGCCGAGGATGGGCGGTGCTTCGCGGCGATCAACACTGTCGCGGTGGTCATTGCGGTGTACCTCCTCGCCTTCGACCTCGCCCCCGGGGCGGTGAGGGGTGGCGACGTTGCCGCCACCGCCGCATTCGTGGCGGTGCTACTCCTGCTCCTGGTGGCGCCCGCCGGGGTGCCCGTCTATGTCGCGCTCAAGGCGAGAATTGCAGGAAAGGTTCGATTTCTCTAAAAACTTAAGCTAGTAATTTACATTTAAAAAAGAAAAGTGCTAGGTGTACACCTCAAATGGGGTGTACATCATACACCCATCCCATCTTAGGGTGAGTATTCATCCACTCGTCACATCGATGTGATGAGTGGAATTCACCCACTCCAGGATGGGATGGGTGTAAGATGTACACCCCATTTGAGGTGTACATCTAGCATTTTCCTTTAAAAAATACTCTCTAAGCTTAATACTTAATTTGTGCACTTAAATTTCAAATAAAAATATTCAGCCGAGTAAGTCCGATTTAGAAGAACATGCGGAGCCACTCCTCCTGCAAGCAGAAGAGGAGGAGGAGGAGGTAGTGACAGTAGCGGCAGTAGCTGCGGAGGAGGCGATAGTGGTGACGGAGGGGAAGCTGAGTGGGCCGAGGATCGGCGATGAGCACACGATAGCAGAGGCAGCGAGGACGACGGATTTCTGGGTGCTGTTCTTCTCATTCCTTTGCGGCGTCGGGACGGGGCTGACGGTGATGAACAACATGGGCCAGATCGGGGCGGCAATGGGCTACGCCGACGTCTCCGTCTTCATATCTTTGATCAGCATCTGGGGCTTCTTCGGCCGCATCGGCTCCGGATCCCTCTCTGAGTACTTCCTCAAGTGTGTATTCCTTAATTATTTAATTAAAATTAAATTTATATTTTTTTAATTCATTATAATTTTTAATGATGAAACATCCTGACATCACAGTTTATAATCTAATAATTAAGTAGTTAAACTGGTATTAAAAAATTACAAAATTAAAATTTTTAAGATATTAAATATCTCAGAATATATATACGTCACATTTGTAATTATTAATTTAGAGTATTCATCAAATAGTATTTGGTATTTTCTTTAATTTATATATATTTCGTTTTCCGTCAATTTATTATTATTATTTTTTTAATAACATCAACATCATCATTTACCCACCTTTTTGGTAATCAACATCATATACCCTTCTTTTTCTTAATCACAAGATAATAAGAAGGTGTTAATTAATGTTTTTATTCTCTAACCAATAGGATGTGGTATTTTTGTCAATTTATCTGAGCCTTATTTATATATATATTTCGCTTTCCATCTATTTATTTATTTATTTATTTATTTACTTTTCGTATTATAGTCAACACGTCAGTATCTAGTGGATTAGGAATGGTCGGCAAAATTAAATTCAATCAAAATAATTTATATTTTTTAATACTTTTATTTACTCAGCAACGTCCATAGTTTACTGAATAACATCCGCGGAGATATGAACCGAACTGTTCCACCGCGTTTTAAACTCAGCTCACCTATTGAAACATTAATTATGCACCAAATTGAATAAATTAAAAGTTTTTATGCCCAAGTTTGCATTTAGTATTGCATATTTGCTGCTGCTGACAAATTCTTTCCCTTGTGATTGGCCTCTATATATATCATTTTTTTTAATTTTTTTTTTATGCCAATTTCAATTTAGTCTAAGAAAAACTTCAGTACTTTTGTCTTATTTTTATGATATGTTTCTTTTTAGTTTGTCCAGAAATTTTTTTTCTCCTGAGCCTTCTCACCTTTTCTATCAATTCTCAGAAAGAACGCAATTCCGCGGCCGTTATGGAACGCAGCCTCGCAGATTCTGATGGCCGTTGGGTACGTCGTAATGGCCCTGGCCCTGCCGGGCTCTCTATACATCGGTTCGATCGTCGTCGGAGCATGCTACGGCGTCCGCCTCGCTGTTACGGTCCCAGCTGCATCCGAGCTCTTCGGTCTCAAGTACTATGGCCTCATCTACAACATCCTCATCCTCAACCTCCCCCTCGGCTCCTTCCTCTTCTCCGGCCTCCTCGCGGGCCTCCTCTACGACGCAGAGGCCACCAGCACGGCCGGCGGCGGCAACACCTGCGTCGGCGCCCACTGCTACCGCCTGGTGTTCGTCGTCATGGCGTTCGCGTGCCTCGTCGGGTTCGGATTGGACGTGCTATTGGCGGTCCGGACCAAGAAGGTGTATCTGAGAATCCACATGAACAAAAATTCAAAGAGATCGGCCGCGGCAGGAGATCGGACGGTTAAGAGCTAATCTTGGTTTAGTAGTGATTCTGCATCTACATTTACTCATTCTTCACCTGATGTGTATACTCCTGATGGATTTTCATGTTACTTGATAAGGCACTATTGGTGGAAACAGTAATGCATGCACAAGGCCATTTTTTTTTTTTTTTTTCTTTTATTGCAGCTTTTGAGATTGTAGTACAACTTGAACACTGCTTGTGGAGTAGAGAGGAATAGCACTTAAGCAGGAAAAGCACCTTTTCTTCTTTTTTTATTTCACAGAACTCGTATAAATCATCTGAGATATTTCTCTAATATTGAGAGTAGGACACAGTAAATATGAATTATGCAATAAGCACACAGGAACATTTTATGTACATGCATCTACAATGCTACATAATTACACGCAAAAACAAGCATTACAATGATAATCTCCTACGGAAAGCCGCAACAGTTACAATTATCCGAATCCTCAGAAGCAGGATAAGTCCATCTAATGGATGAAAAGTTTAGAATGTGGCTCTTGTTGGAGAGAGGAGGTTAAGGAGGAAATTTTTTGAGAGTCCTGCAACAAAATGCAGGCCGAGTTCAGGGAGAATCCCAAATAGCAAAGGAAACAAAAGGAAGTGAATGATTCATATCATATTTGAATTCAAAGAAGGAAAACATGAGCTAAAGCATGCAATTTTGTACAGATAAAAGCGAAGGATGAAAAAGACCATGGCGACTGCCGTACACGCAAGTCATGAGACGCACGTATCGACCATCAGAGATGTAAAATCAATGGTTGCTTCGAACGGTATTTGAAGCAGATTTCCAAATCAAAATTTTGTTTTAGATTTTCTCAATAACATAGAAAAGCATAGACGAGCATATGATATATTTGGTTAACTGTTTACTCGAAAAGAAAACATGCTTTCAGTTAATTATGTAGTTCCTCCTGCACCAGACAAGGTAGCATTCAGGATTTGATAAGGTTCTGCATTTCTCCAAACTGAAAATTTTGGTTAGGTTTAAAATTTTCCCGTAAACTGAACCAAATTGAACCAAGTACACCCCTATGCAAATGTTTATAGTATATCATCTAGAATTCCAGAGAAAGAAATTCTCTGCTGAATAATGACTTTGAAGCTGAGAATCAAAAACAAAAAACAAAAAACAAAAGAAAGAAAATGCACACACACATGTAGGCATGCACAAACCAGCCCTCTTGAAGATAAAGAGTCGGATACAAAGATTCTAAAGACTTAAATTGGTTGATTCTTGAATAAAAAAAAAAAAAAAAATCCTTGCACTTTAGCCCTTTGTCTCAATCACCTCCTTCCGTTAAAATTTGTGTTAATTACCCTGGGCCAAAATGGGCCAAGGGCCGGCCTGGCCCGGCCCGGCTTCAAATCTGGGCCAGCCTAAGCATCCGGCTCATCAATTTTTTTAATTTTTTTTAAAAAATATATACATTTTACAAATATGAGAAATTAAATTATTCCTATTTAAATTGATATTTTGATCAAAGAAATTTAAATTTATAAAAATAATTGGAAAATTAAAAATATTTTAAATGTTTTAATATACATAAAAAAAGATGAATTGGAAGAGTTTTGGTCCATTAAAACCCATTTCTCCAATGGTTTGCCAATGCAGATCTTGGGAGGAGAGCTCCTTGGGAGAAGGGCTTGAGGCCCAAGGCTTGCCTTCGGCCCCAGGCCGTGCCTGCCCGGCCGGCCCATGCGGGCCTTGTCATGCCGGGCCGATGGGCCGAAGGGCAGCGGCCCAGCATGGCCCTGTGTAATGGGCCGGGCCAGGCCGGCAGGAGTACTATAGCACTCGTGTTGTGCTCCAACCCGGCCCATGGTCGTACCGTACCGACCCCCTGCACTTTGCCATTGCTTTAAATAGGTTTAAAATTTTAAATTTTAAAATAATTGTTGAATTCAGCTATATAACTTTTCAAAACAACATGGCAAAAATAGTTTTAGTTAATGCAGCAGAATCATATAAATTGAATAAAATTGTTACATAAATTATTAATTTTGATAGTACTAGTAAAATAGAAGGTCTATTTTATCGAATATTTTATCTTTTTTTTTAGTCGCAAACTAGAAAGATATTGAGATGTAGAATAATATGATAAACAAACTCATTTTAGTTCAGTTTTTCAACATAATTCGCTATTTATCCCAAATCTTTTGGACCTATTTGAAACAAAGGCAAAATGCAGGGAGGTAATTAGCGCAATTTTTAATGCAAAGGGGTAAATAAGATATGGCCTAAAGTGCAAAGGGGACTCCTGTAATTAAGCCTTAATTCTTTCATACAGCTCCGGCCGTAATTCGTTCACCAGTCAAACAAAAATTTGTTATGAACCATAAGCATTGTCACAATGTAGGGCATAATTCCATGATAAGGCAATGTGTTTAAACCTAATCTAGCATTTGCAAATGAAATGTACTATAACATCCTATGAGGTACATAAAATATGAAATATGATATATAAAACCAAAAAAGAGAAAAAAAGAAATCACCATACCTTGGTCAGAAAATTTCTGACCGACGCCTGCATTATCGACTCCAATGGAAGAAGAATCTTCTAGTAATCTGTAAGGCATTTCGCAAATCAACTGGCCGTTAAGTTCGTTTAAACATCTGTTCCGTTGTTAGTTACCTTTCTACAGCAGGCTCTGGATGATAGTGGATAGTTGAACTTGCAGCAGGTGTCTCTGTTGCAGAGACCACCGTAAACAGAGAATCATCGCCACCAGAGCTTCTGGCGTCCTCCTAACAAGTGTTGCTAGATAGTGAACATTTTTCCATCTCAAAGCCATGCACAAGAATTTGAGGGAAAAAATAAACCTACTCTGCTTTTTTCATCCATCCATCCAGGAATACTTTCAGAAAGAAGAGTTACATATTGCTCCATAGCCGCCTCCGGATTCATGTTACCCAGTCTCTGCCAAGCATTCCTAGAGACCAAAAAGAGCCTTCGGTAAGTCGTCAACAACAGTACAAACTCTGCCTATCTAACAACAGATATAAATCTACACAGTATCATCGCTCCGTCCTGTTATGCATTTTCTTCAAATTTAAGCAGCATGGCACCTTGTACTGGATGCGTGAAGCCTTAGCACTTCACAGAACATGGATCGTCTTCGCTCATGCCGGGAAAGCAGAAATCGGGAAGTCTCATATCGAAAGCAACAAGAAATATGAGTTACAGAGCATCATGAACGACTACCGCCAATCTATAGCTACATTTTTTTTTCCCTAGATTCATCAAATTGACATTATCCATTCTTGATGTCCTAATACTCTTTTTTTTAGATAAACTTCAATTTGCCCCACTATACTTTAGCAAATTTTTACTTTGTCATTATATGATTCAAAAAGGTGCACTTAGCCATCCTATAGTTTAGAGTGCTTTTACCTTACCATCATGTGGTTCAAAAAATTATACTTGATCCGATGATTTTATTTTTGTTTCACTGTAAAAATTTATTGGTAAACAGGTTACCTGTGGATTCAAAAAATTTCACTTTACTATCCTATTTGACGGCGAGTTTTTATGGCGAAATAAAATTACAACTAAAGGGTGAGCTAAGCGCAAATTTTCGAACCACAGAGTGACAAAGTAAAAATAAGCTAAACCATTTAGGGGCAAATTGAAGTTCACCTGATTATTTTTTGCGCTTGCTTTCCTTTTCTAGATACCTAAGCATGTACATCTCTAACAGTTCATTCTTCAGAAACGTTGTACTGATTTTGTGTTCTGCTGTTTCTATTGGAGATGATCCAATTGGCAAACAATGCTTAAAATTTTAAATCAAACCCTCAACTAAACACCAAACAGGCTCAGAGGCAATATGAAATTATGAATCGAGCATATCATGAACAGAGGATTCAACTCAGAGTAAAACCATGAGCCTTGCAAACATAATGAGGAATTTGTTAGAGGAGTGGGAGAAGAACAACCATTTGGCACGGGAAGCGACCTTCAACGCCATCGGCTGCGGCTCGTAGCACGGCCCCTCCGTCGCGACCTTGCAAAGCCCGTGCAACCGCATCCGAACGCCATTGCCGAGCTTCGCCACCGCCTCCGCGCCCCTCTCGCTACTCGCATACTTAACGGCGAAATCGAAGAGCAACTCGAGCTCGCTCTTCTCGATCCCCTCCCACTCGTCCTCCCCGTGGAGCAGCGACCGCCCCTTCTCCTCCCGAGACTCCTCCTCCTCCGCCGCCGCCGCCACCACTTTGATCTCATCCACGGCGGAATCCGCGCCGATCCTCTCGATCTCCACCACCGAATCCATCGCTTCCGCAAGGGTTTCCCCCAATCCGAGTTCAGCAGTTTCGTCTCCCGCCTCGTCGAGGGAAGAGGATCTCTCCTCGACCGGGTCGAGCCCTTCGTCGGCGGCGACGGCGGGTACCTCCGGGGGTTCACCGGCGCCGGCGAGCTTGCCGAGGAAGAAGGCGAGGAGGAGGGAGACGAGCGCGGTGAGGAGAAGCTCCTGGTACAAGTCCATCTCCTCTCTCTCCTCTCCCCCTTCTCTTTTTATTTATTATCGTGCTTCTCACGATGGTGGGCATTCGCTTTCGAGTCCACGGATTAGTGATATTATAAAAACAGAGAGAGAGAGAGAGAGAGAGAGAGAGGAATCGAGGAGTCGAGGGGGAGGGAAAAGAAAAGGGTAGAGGTGTTGGTGGTGTTTCCATTCCACGTAAAGCACGAGATTAATAGGGACAAAAATGTCAAATTACTTAACATTCCACGTCACCTTTTCAAAATACCATACTAATTTTATTTTATTATTATTTTTTTTTGAATTTATTTTTTGATTGATCTTTAACTTTTAGGATTATAATTTTTATTTATTTACTTTTACACATCCATTGATTTTCTAACTCTAATCAAATTTTAAAACAATCAAATTTTAAAACATTTAAGATTGATTATGTTACCCTAATAACAAGAAAAAAAAAAGAAAAGAAAAGAAGCTACTAGACTAGATACCAAAGTAAAACAAGGAATAAAGGTTAGTAGCCAATGGTGCAACTAAATCAAGTTTTAACAGGAACAATTCCTTTTTATACCTTTTTTTGGTTAGATGAATATTTTGTTTAATTATTTTAATTTAATTAAAATTTTATAATATTTAATAAATAAGATAAATCATAAAATATTTAAAAACAACATAGATCAATGCCATCTGTATACTTAATATATAAAAGTATAAATTTTACATCATAATTAATCTTTCAAAAATTCGAATTTATTAACTTGTCGTATTAAATTTTTTAATAATAATTTTTTTTTTATAAAAAAATCTAAACTCTTGGATAAAATATACATATAACATTTTTCAATAAAATATAAAACATATCAACTTTGAAATTATTTTCTAAAAAATAAAATAAATTTTATTTAAATGTCTGCATAAAATATATAATAAATTAAAATTCAACCATACAAAAAATGTGCTTCTCAAAAGAGGGTTTTTTTTTTGTCCTTTTATTGTTATGTGAGTTCTTTTGTTTGCTTTAATGAATGCATGTCCCCTTCTTAATTTTTGTCACATTTATCAGGAATCTTGAAACCAATAAATTTAGATTTAATTCGAATTTAGTGGACAAAAATGTCCTTCCCATTCATCCCTCTTCTCTCATCGAATTTAGTGGACAAAAATGTCCTTTCCATTCATCCCTCCTCCCTCAGATATGTAAAAGATAAATGCAAACAGCCGCCGCGAATAATAAATATTTATTTTTAAAAATTTTTAAATAGTAATTTTTTTATAAAAGTTTATCTAATGTAACTGAAATTGATATAAAAATAGGTAAATTTAGATTTAATTGAAATTTATTGCACCAACAAAAATATCCCTCCCATTCATCCCCTCTCTCTGGTAGAAGATAAATACAAGCACCCGTCACGAATAATAAATATCTATTTTTATAAAATAAAAATAAAATATTTTAAAATTTTTAAAATAATAATTTTTTTATACAAGTTTATCTTAAAAAAAAATAATATTATTCGTATACCTAAAAAAAAAAAAATTTATTTCACTTCAGAATGAAATATGATATAATTAAGATATATAATCTTTTCGGAATATACTAATAATTTTTTTTTAAGAAAATAGTGCTAAAATAAGATTAGTTACTTGGTGTACAAAAAGTGCTATTTTATGTTGTATTGGTGTTTTCGTAAGAATGATCATATTCTTTAGTAGAGGGAATGGGGGAAGGAATTTCCCAAGTTATAGTGCAAGGAATCACTACTACGTGCTACCAAGCAATTATAAAGAACCCAACCAGTACAATTGAATAATTGGTGGGACCACATAACGTAGGAAATTTTAGTGATCTTGCTCAATTATTCAATTTACAAAATTAAAAACATTTGATGCGTACATCAACGCAATGTTTGGTTAAGAACCATTAATTAAGTGGTTGGGAGTCTAATTCCGCATGTGCTTATCTAGGGAGTTTAATTTTTCGGCCTTCTTTAATACTAGTAATGGATTACAGGGAGGCTATGCTAACTGTACATTTTTTTTTGGGTGTATATCTTCACTACAACAAAATTATATTATAACGATACTTTAAAAAGTTTCTAAAATATAAAAAAGTGCTACTAGTAAAAACACCGACACTTATAGTTAGTGTCGTTTTATGTGCAGTCGCTAGGGTTTATAGCGACATATTATTATAATGTGTCCCAAAAATATGTCCCTATAACCTAATTTGAGATACAGATGAAATATGGATAGGACACTTCTACAAAAGTGTCACAAAGATGTATCCCTATATTCTAATTTTGTTGTAGTGCTTAAAATTCACTTTATTCTTGGATGAGTAGAGTATAAGATGTATATCCATTTTAGAGTGTACAAAAAATATTTTTCTTTATGTTATGTAGTGTTTAATATAGTCTTTTATCCGTATTTGTTTGGTTGACATAAAAAAAAAAAAACTTTTGTATGGTTTGGTGAAAAAAAAAAATGAAAAAAGTTTTACGCAGCTTGAATTTTTGTTTTTATTTTTTGCTGGAATTTTTTTAAATTTTTTTTAAATTCGTAAATTTCAACCATGATCAGTAATTCTATACTTTCGATATTATTATGGTGTGAGGTGTTGGAAACTGGCATATATATATATATATATATATATATATATATATATATATATATATATATATTCTTTCTTTATCGGGTCCCTATTAAAGCTATCAGTAAGACTTCTTTTGAGATTTGGACAGATAGAAAATCCAGTTTAAAATAT
This sequence comes from Tillandsia leiboldiana, assembly GCA_029204045.2. NCBI lineage: Eukaryota > Viridiplantae > Streptophyta > Magnoliopsida > Poales > Bromeliaceae > Tillandsia > Tillandsia leiboldiana. The sequence continues at coordinate 4,038,359 of CM055071.1, forward strand.
TTTTATATATAGGGTTGTCAAGCTGAGGTCAAATTATATAACCCGCAAATAAAGAAGTTGGACGCTCGAACCATTTTAGAATATTTATTGGTTAGTCAGAAAGGTTCAAAAAGTATAAATTTTACTATCCATTGTTTCCTATAAAAATTGCAAAAACTAAAACGACAGGGTTTATTGAGGATGAAAACTTCGATTAGTTGAATTTAATGAAATTCAAAAGCATTTAGATTCTGTGCAAAATATACCCACTATTGTTCCATAATTTGATGGTTTCAGTTCCAGTGGAACAACAAGTTATTTTGAAACCACAAAGTGAAGGTGAACCTATCATTGATAATCCACACGAAGACGTATAAGTGGATGATCAGATAGATTTAAGAAGATTCTCAAGACAGAGAAGACCGGCTATATCTAACAATTATATTGTCTATCTTTATGAAAATGGTCAGAACTTAGATGATCCTCCTAGTTTTTCTAAAGTCATAAATAGCAGGAATGTAACGGAATGGTACAATGCCACGAAAGATGAGATTGAATTCATGAACCATAATAAGGTATGAGATTTTGTATCTATAAGAGTTAAACCTGTAAGATGCAAATGGGTTTATAAAATCAAATAGAACTCCAAAGATAATATAGAAAGATACAAAGTCAGTCTTGTGGCAAAAGGGTTTACTTAGAAAGAAATCATTAACTATAAAGCGACTTTCTCTCCGGTATCTATAAAGAAATCTTTCCGTGTTATTAAGGCTCTAGTAACTCATTTCAATCTCGAGTTATACCAGATGGATATTAAAACTATTTTTTTAATGGGGATCTCTATAAAGAGGTGTATATGAGTCGGCCTAAAGGATTCAGACAAAAGAAAAAGAAACACTTGGTATGGAAACTAAAAAAATCAATATGTGGATTAAAACGGGCCTCCCAGTAATGGTACTAATTTAAACAAACCGTTTTAACCTTTGATTTTGAAGAAAATATTATTGACCAATGTATTTATCTAAAGGTTAGTGAGAATAAAATAATTTTCTCAATCCTTTATGTTGATGATATTTTGCTTACCACTAATGATCTTGAGATATTACATGACACTAATTTTTTTTTTTTCTAAAATTTTGAAATGAAAGATTTAGGCGTGACCTCATATATTTTTGATATTAAAATTAAAAGGGATAGTCATAAAGGTTTACTCGGTCTATCTAAAAAGGCCTATATAAAGAAAAGTTTTGAAAATTTTTGAAATGTATAATTGTAAGCCCAGTGTTGCTCCTGTTCATAAAGGGATAAGCTTAATACTTTTCAATATTTCAAAAATCAATTAGAAATTGAACAGATGAAAAACATACCCTATGACTCTATAGTTGGTATTCGTATGTATGCACAGATGTGCATACGTCCGAATATTACTTTTGCCATTGGATGACTTGGCAGGTATCAAAGTAATCCAGGTATAGATCATTGGAAGGCTGCTAAGAAGGTTATGAGCTACTTGAAAGGTAGTCTGGATCATATGCTGATATACATGATATCACATCATAAGCTATTTGGCTTAGTAATTTTATCGCAGATTTAAAGATTGTGGATTCTATTGTTTATCCAATAAGAATTTTCTGTGATAGTTCAGCTGTAGTTTTCTTTGCCAATAACAGCAAGATTATAATGGAGTGTAAATACTTGAAACCAAATATCTTATTGTGAGAGAGAAGATAGATGAATGTTATGTAACAATTGAATACATCAGTACCAAGTGAATGATTGCAGACCCAATAACTAAGGGGCTAGCACCTGGATCATATAAAGATCATATTTGTAGCATGGGTTTGATTAATTCTTTTGATGTATAAGATTATAACATTTTTATCTTCTTTCAATAAAGTTACAGTTTTGATGTAGCCGTGTTGGACCGTTTAATAGGCATAAAGTTTTGCCTGTTAACGAATGAATATATGGTTTTCAATTCATTCATAAAGTTGTACCATATAAAGTATTTAGCTAGGAGATGAAGATACTGTGGTAATTATGGAAGGAAAATTTTAGGCTAAATTACAGAAAACTCCCTCATAATATACCGCTTTTTCACTTTGCTCCATTGTCTTTCAAAAGCCTACATTTTGTCCCATCGTAATCATGAAATTGTGCATTTACACCCCTGCCGTCAACATTCCGTTAGTGAGCCGTCAATTTCTTAAATAATATACTGAAAATACCCTTCAACCCCTTCTTCTCCCGATCGCTCCGAGGCCGAGTGCTACCTCCGCGCTGTCGACGAGCTCCGTCGCTCCGTCGCTTCGTGAGGGATCCCGCCGCCGCCGTCGACAAGCTCCGTCGCTTGTGTCGGAGGAGACCAACAGGACAAAAAGAAAAAGAAGAAAAAAGCTGAAGCTCAGGAAGATGGAGATGAACCCACCACAAAAGAAAAGAAGAAGAAGAAGAGAAAAGATTCCGAAGCTCAGGCAATTAGCTTCTGCAGCTTCAGCGGCTGCTTTTGACTCTTGTAATTCGGAATCAAGATACTTCTGTAAAATTAATCACCCTCACCCTCTCTTGTTTTGTTAACATTGGATTGATATCCTTTTTGATGTTGGTTTAAATTTGTTTTTTTCCTATGTACTTGAGAGGTGTCTTGATCAGAGAGAGAGGGAGCAGATCCTCGGGCCCGCGCGGCTAGGCGCGGCAACATGCAGCGACGGTCGCTCGCTCCTGGCGCAGGGCACGCCAGGCTGATCCTCGAGCAGCATGCCATTTGCCCAGGGCGGCGGCACGGCTCCCATGCGCGGCGCGTGCATGCGGGTGCCCCTGTGCGCGATGCAGCAGGGAAGGCCCGCCCGGATCTGCTCCCCTCCGGCTCCGGCTTCAACGGCGGCGTGGCTCCCATGCGTGGCGCGTGCGTGCGGGTGCCCCTGTGCGCGATGCAGTAGGGAAGGCCCGCCCGGATCTGCTCCTCTCCGGCTCCGGCTTCAACGGCGGTGCGGCTCCCATGCGCGGCGCGTGCGTGCGGGTGCCCCTGTGCGCGATGCAGCAGGGAAGGCCCGCCCGGATCTGCTCCCCTCCGGCTCCGGCTTTAACGACGGCGACGACGTGGAGAAAAGAACTAGGGTTTCGTCTTGCCTTCATGTTGAGGGAGGAAGAAGATGGGTTAGAAGGAGGGCATTATTATCATTTCGCATGTTCTGTTAGTCCCGTTACCCCCTAAAAATAATTTTGTAATTACGATGGGGCAAAATGTAGGCTTTTGAAAGATAGGGGGGCAAAGTGAAAAAGCGGTATATTATAGGGGGGTTTTCTGTAATTTAACCAAAATTTTAATATAAAGAAATGGATCATCATAGTTCCTATTATTATAGTCTTTTAATTTGAGTTAAGAATCAAGTGGGTTTTAAGATATTTGATTATAAAGTTTTCAGTAATGCGTAATAAAGTTTGAAGTATAGTAAATCTATTCATAAAATATAATTAATATAAGCCAAGTAGGAATTTGTTAGTGTGACGCCCTACTTCCCAGGGGGTCACCCATCCTAGAACTACTTTAGCTCTAGCACGCTTAACTCTTATAACCTCTTGGATCTTGCTACCATCCAAAATGCTATAGCCGGGTTAAGAGATTTAGTCCTATTATATCATTTATATATAGGACTAATCCAAATTCCGGGGTGTCACATTCTTCCCCACTTTAAGCCCTGACGTCCACGTCAGGCTCAAGCACACTCACAAGCACCAGACGATGTGATACTCGTTTCGCTATCCTTAGCCGACCTTGTGAGGAGCTGCACTCCACTCACAACGGTAATTAACCTAAGCTTTGACGTCCACGTCAGGCTCAAGCACACTCACAAGCACCAGGCGATGTGAGACTCGTCTCGCTAGCCTTAGCCGACCTTGTGAGGAGCTGCACTCCACTCACAACGGTCATTAACCGGGGAGCTTCGCTCTACCCGCTATATAACCCTGGCTCAGCCGAGACTCATCTCACATTTCCGGCTGGTGAATGACTCTGATACCAACTGTGACGCCCCACTTCCCAGGGGGTCACCCATCCTAGAACTACTCTAGCTCTAACACGCTTAACTCTTATAACCTCTTGGATCTTGCTACCATCCAAAATGCTATAGCCGGGTTAAGAGATTTACTCCTATTATATGATTTATATATAGGACTAATCCAAATTTCGGGGTGTCACAGTTAGGATTTCTATATATGTGGCCTAATTAATTATATTCAAATTATGATTTACTATAAATAAAATTCAATCCTACTAGATATAGAACTACTTGATATACTATAGTTTATTTCTTTTCCATCTATTTAAATTAAATAGAATTGTAATCAAACTTTGATGAAAAGTCAATTTGGACTCTATATAAAGGGGTACTGATTCTGCCACGATAAGAATTTCTATCTGCTCCACGCCATACGGGAGAGTGGCTGAGACCGTAAAAGAAACCATATTACCTAGCTCAGTTGGTAACCTTTGTATCGCAACCGGATTTTTATTTTTCACTGTTTTATTAAGAATTTCTTCTTTATGACGCTCTGTGAATTATTTTACAGCCTTATTTATGATCCCGAATATTAGTATATATTTAATTTTATTATTGTTATCATACGATATAGATCCATCATGATGTACGTCTCACTCATTTAGTGGGTAAGATTTATTTAATTGTCAACTAAATAAATCTCACACACAAGATTGATATGATATATATCATACACATATTTTGGGGTGTATGAGTAGCATTGCTCAAAATATAAACTTAGTAATGGTGTTTGTTTAGTCGCCAACCAATGATATTGTTTAATACTATTGTAATGGCTCGACCTGCTAATCGGCTCAAAATATTTAAATCTAATTATTAGTTATCATTACTAAGGTGTGATTACTAAGGTGTGTGATTCCTAATATTCTCTATCAGAATTTCTTTTTGTTGGAATGTTACACTTATTTTGTTGAATATTAATATTCAAAATATTCTTTGATGGTGTCAGTTTTTGAATATATTGGTATGTATTAGTGCCTTAAATTCGGCTGCTATATTTTTAAAAGTACCAAATAATTGATACTGGTAAATTTTTTTATGTTAAATCTATCTCTTTGACTAATTCACTCCTTACATCATGTTATTCCACAAATCACCCACTAAATCCAAGGGGCCCATTATTATTCTAACAGCATATCCTTTCATCGAAGGGCTAAAAATCTACCAGTACCAATAACTTGATACTTTTAAAAATATGAAGAGAAAAATAGAAACGGCTCCAACCGAGCACACCCCTTTTCTCCGATGTGTAGAAACCGAAAAATCGAGTTTTCTACATGCCCAAAATCGCACAACCACCGTAGAAGGTAAGAACGGAGAAATAAAACGCTTACAATAATAATCTTAAACAACTCCACATGAATCTAATAAACTTCACCAAAAATATTCAAAATACCATACGATGGGAAACCAAAAATACCAAATAAATCTTCAACCGAAAATACCTTATAATGATTGTTCACAAGAGAAAGAAAAAGGTAGATAGGAGGTCACCCACCTCAAACCTAGAAACCCTCTTTCACGCTTCTCTTGTTCTTAAGAGAAAAATACCATATATGAAAAATAGAGACCAAGAAAAAAATAACCCTAATTTTTTTCTTTTAACCCTAACCTAAAACTCATGTGGTTCAACTTGGCCCACTTAATTCAAAAGTAAGCCACGCGATTCAACTTGAATCAACTAAATCAAATGGGACCCTACAAATACATTTATTAATGTACTAAACTAAAATAAAAATAAAAATAAGTTTGACACTATTTTTTAATACTTCCCCTTAGTGCAAACTTGTGAGAAACTAAACCGAGCTTTTGTTGAAGTTCTACAAACTTCGCCTTTGGAAGAGCTTTGGTGAAGATATCTGTCGAGTTGTCTTGAGACCGCACTTCCATTAACTCGATTTCTTCATTGACCACTTTCTCCCGAATGAAGTGATGCTCCACTTCAATATGTTTGGTTCTAGCATGAAACACCGAATTCGCCGCCAACTTTATTGCACTTTGGTTGTCACAATGAACCTTCACTGGATAGTCGACTTTCTTTGTCACATCACCAACCAAAGTCCGCAACCAAACACATTCTTGTGCCGCAAGGGTTGCCGCTTTGTACTCTGCCTCCGTACTAGAGAGTGCTACGGTGTCTTGCTTCTTACTACACCATGATACACAATCGGAACCAAATCCGAACACATAGCCCGACGTAGATTTTCTCTCATCAAGATCACCCGCCCAATCGGCATCGGTAAAACCTACAAGTTCACATCTTACACCCTTCTTATAAAGAAGGCCAAGATCAAGAGAGGAATTAACGAACTTGAGAATTCTTTTAGCGGCATCCAAATGAGGCTTTCTTGGTGCTTGCATTAACCGGCTAACTACCCCTACCGAATATGCAATATCCGGTCTAGTAATAGTAAGATATAACAAGCTACCAATAAGTGTCCGATAAAGCCTTGGATCCTCAAGAGCCTTACCATCATCTTTCCGCAACCTCATATTTGCATCCATAGGAGTGGAGTGCGACTTGCTCTCCTTCAAACCAAACTTTTCAACAAGTTTTGAGGCATAGTGTTTTTGAGATACAAAAATATTATCAACGCCCTTCTCAACCTCTAATCCAAGAAAGTGGCTTAACTCATCCAAATTTTTCATTTCAAACCGAATAGCAAGCTCATCCGTAAGCTTACTAATTTCCTCGGTTTTGTCTTCGGTAACAATCATGTCATCCACATAGAGCAACACAATGACATGCATACCATTATACTTTTTCACAAACATACTAGAATCGGAATTGGAAACATGAAAACCACAAAAGAAAAGGTATTGAGGAATTTTACCATACCAGGCTCGCGGCGCTTGCTTAAGCCCATAAATCGCCTTTTTAAACTGGCATACATGATTTGGAGAAATCCTTAAAATAAAGCCCGGTGGTTGGCACATATAAATCTCCCGGTCCACCTCTCCGTACAAGAAGGCATTTTTGACATCAAGTTGCCACATCTTCCATCCCATTGAAGTCGCCAATGAAATAAGAACCCGAACAGATGTCATTTTTGCCACTGGACTAAATGTCTCCTCATAGTCCAACCCGTATTGTTGAGTGAAGCCACGAGCTACCAACCATGCTTTGTATCTATCCACAGTTCCATCGGCCTTTCTTTTAATCTTGTACACCCACTTACATGAAACTGGTTCTATGTCCTTCGGTTTAGGCACCAACTCCCAAGTTTCATTTTTATCAAGTGCACTAATTTTCTCCTCCATTGCCTTCTCCCATTCATGAACCTCTTTAGCTTCATCATAACTAGAGGGCTCATCACCATCAATAGGGCCCGCAAAGAAACATGAAACAACATCCACCAAATTTGCACTGGAATTCCACTCCGGTCCAAAATAACGTGGATTTTTCTTGCATTCTCGTGTAGAGTTCTCACCGATTGTTCTTGAACCTCAATTCTAGGACATGAATTCTCCACCGAAGTATCCATGCTCTCCCTCTCATTTGACTCTCTCTCCGAAGAAGAAGTCGATGTATTTGGAGCATTAGAGGGCAACAACATAGAAGAAGGCCTCTCCAAAATTGTTTCGCCACGGGAGCTTGTAGGAGCTTCATTTGGTAGAACCACCGACCGATCATAATAGGATGACATTTCATCGAACACCACGTCTCTAGAAGTGATAAACTTGTGAGTTTTCGGATTCATACATTTCCAACCTTTCTTTTGGGTGTCATAACCAATGAAAACACACTTCTCCGCCTTAGCATCAAATTTGGTCCGATTTGCATCAGGCATATGTACATAATAAATAGAACCAAATACACGGAAATAGCTAATAGATGGTTTCATTCTATATAATATTTCAAATGGAGATTTCATACCGCAAGAGCTCAACGGCATCCGATTGATGACATGACACGCACACGCCATCGCTTCCGCCCACAACTCCTTAGGCAAATTTTTAGAATAGAGCCAACATCGACATGCTTCCGAAAGATGTCGTAGCTTACGCTCCGCCACCCTATTTTGTTGTGGAGTGTGAGCACAAGATAAATGCTTCTGAATCCCATGCTCTCTACAAAATTCTTGAAACTCCCTCGATATAAATTCATCGCCTCCATCACTTCTCAAGCCCTTGATTCTTTTCCGATGCTCCCCCTCCACCGTAGCTTTGAAAAGCTTAAATTTGGAGAAAGCATCAGACTTCTTTTTAAGAAAATAAATCCACGAAAATCTTGTGTAGTCATCCACAAAGAGAAGCATATATCTAAATCCGGAGTAACTTGCCGCACTATTTGATACCAAAATATCCGTGTGAATGAGATCAAGTGGTTTCTTACTTCTCGACTTTGAGTCTTCAAATGGAAGTCGGTGAAATTTTTCAAGTTGGCATCCTTCATATACACCATCAACTTTGACTTCACCAATATTAGGCACACCATCTACTAGCTTCTTGAAAAATATTTGCTTCATTTTATCGAGACCCACATGCGCCAATCTTGCATGCCATAAACTAGTATTATCATTTTTGCTAGTTCTCTCCACATATGAGTCACCGGCAGAGAGCACATAAAGCGATTTTACTCGCTCTCCATGATGCACAACATCCGCATCTAGGCTCCGAAGATTTCGCATAATCTTCACATCATGAGGGCCAAAGAGTATATAATTTCTGGTATTTGCAACTTGAGAAACAGAAATAAGATTTTTAGTCATACCGGACACATGATAGACGCTCTTCAAGGTGACTCCATCCTCCATCTTAACAACATCTTCATTTACCACCGAATGAACCGTGTTGTCCGCTGTGACAATAACATCATTTCCTTCATAGTGAACAAACTCATGAAATTTAGACTTGTCACCGGTTAAGTGATGAGAGCAACCAGAATCAACTATCCAATCCTTTTGATAATTGATACTTGCAAGGACTTGAACATTTGAAGAATCACCTTCCAATGCGTCACCAGAAACAAAACATGAACCCCAATCTTTTACTTGTTTTCTTTCCGGTTCTTTAGAACCAACATTTTCTTCATGAATTTTGACACGACAGTCTCGCTTTATATGCCCCATTTTTCCACACCGGTTTCACATTTTTCCTTCTTGGAGCCTCATTCTTGCTGAATGAACTTTCACCTTCACGTGTGCTTCCATAATTTTTGGTTTTCTTTGGATCCCACTTCTTGCCTTTAGTAAGCAATGCTTCTTCACCCTCATCTTTACCGGAGATCGAATATTCCGCCATTTGCTTCGCCAATGCCTCTTGATTACTAAGCAAATTTTTGAACTCCACTAATGAAGGTTGTGCCACCCAACCTTGTAGAGATGAGACAAACGGATTATATTCTTTCCGAAGCCCCCGGATAATATACCGTCTCAACTTTGCTTCACTAATAGCCTCATCTGGATCCAAACTTGATATTTCAGCACACACGTTTTTCACCTTTAGAAAGTATTCTAAAATGCTCATGCTCCCCTTGAGTTAGTTTTGATAACTCGTTTTCCAGAAATTGCAGCCGGGTCTCATTCCTTTTTGTAAATAGTTTCTCAAAAATATCCCACACTTCTTTTGGTGTTTTAACCTCTCTAATATGATCAAACAAATCCTTATGAATTGATGTTTTTAAGGCAAACATTGCCTTACCGCTTCTAACAAGCCATTTCTTTCTTTCCTCCGCATTTTTCGGTTTTTCCTCCGCATTTTTCGGTTCTTCCTCCGGTATTTTGGTGTCATTCCCATTCACCGTGTCCTATAACTCTTGGCCTTGAAGGTATGCTTCTATACATGACTTCCAAATTGGATAATTTGAATTTGTGAGTCTTTCTATCCCAAGATGATTGAAGCCTCCAATAGAATCCATCATAGAGAAATTTCAACAAACACCTTGTATACACTATTTTCAAAACACCTCCTTCTTGCTTCTTAAGGATGTAGGATCTCCAATCTCACTACAATAGCCCTTGTAGCTCTGATACCATGAAGAGAAAAATAAAAACGGCTCCAATCGAGCACACCCCTTTTCTCCGATGTGTAGAAATTAACCGAAAAATCGAGTTTCCTACATGCCCAAAATCGTACAACCACCGTAGAAGACAAGAAATCTTAAACAACTCCACATGAATCTAATAAACTTCACAAAAAATATTCAAAACACCATACGATGGGAAACCAAATACCAAATAAATCTTCAACCGAAAATACCTTACAATGATTGTTCAATAGAGAGAGAAAAAGGTACATAGGAGGTCACCCACCTCAAACCTAGAAACCCTCTTTCACTCTTTTCTTGTTCTTAAGAGAAAAACACCATATATGAAAAATAGAGACCAAGAAAAAAATAACCCTAATTTTTTTCTTTTAACCCTAACCTAAAACTCATGTGGTTCAACTTGGCCCACTTAATTCAAAAGTAAGCCACATGATTCAATTTGAATCAACTAAATCAAATGGGACCCTACAAATACATTTATTAATGTACTAAACTAAAATAAAAATAAAAACAAGTTTGACACTATTTTTTAATATATATATATATATATATATATATATATATATATATATATATATATATATATATATATATATATATATATATATATATATATATATATATATATATATATATATATAATCCGGCTAAAATACTATCGATAGTACCAAGTATTTGGTGCTATCAAGTTTTCTACCCTAAGATCAACTCCTTTAATTATTTTCACCCGTTAGATTTTACTATTTCCCCAATCACCCATTAAACCCAAGGGGTCTACTATCATCTCAACCGCACATCTTTTAATTCAACGGTTAAAAATTTAATAGCACCAATAACTTTGTACTATTAATAGTATTCCAGCCTAGCTATATATATATATATATATATATATATATATATATATATATATATATATATATATATATATATATATATATATATATATATATAGCGTAGGACTACTATACTCTTATGAGTATAAACCTCTTTGTGCTCATAACTTTTCCACCATTGGATAAAGGGATATGCGGTTAGGATGATAGTGGTTACCCTAGGGTTTAGTGGGTTGTTGGTGAAATAGTATAAACCCTAGGGGACCACTATAATCCTAACCGCATATTCTTTCATCCAATGATCGAAAACTTATGAGTACAAAGAGATCTATACTCATAAAAATATAGTAGTCGAATTTTATATATATATATATATATATATATATATATATATATATATGCTTATGCTTTTAAAAGCACAAGTCCATCCATGCTTGTGAACTTTTTATCATTGATTTGTATTGGGATGTGTGTTTTTTACTTTTTCTTTCTCTTTTTTTTAGTTGACTTTACAATAGCACAAATCCCAATACAAATTCAATGGTAAAAAATTCACAAACATAAATTGGCTTGTACTTTTAAAAGTATATAAGCTCTACTCTCTCTCTCTCTCTCTCCATATATATATATATATATATATATATATATATATATATATATATATATATATATATATATATATATATATATATATCTAGGCTAGTGATTAAAGTAGCTCAAAATTAACAATTTTAATGGTTGTGGCGAGCCGTTTGCAAGTTTAACGGTGTAGAAAATATCCAAATCACGTAAAATTTTGATAGAAAATTCTTTATACTATATAGAATAAAATCAATATCTTTGATCAAAAATTTTAGTATCATATTATCATATTTTATGAGATTTTTTATTTTCAACCGTTAATTTTGAGCCATTTCGATCACTATATAAATTATATCCAAAAATCATAAAATTATTTTCTACATACTTCAAATATTTTAAATCAAGTTTAACGTAGCCAATTGTCTATTCGGAAGTCCCAACATTAAAAATAATTTAAGGACATGGAGGATTCCGTACTTCTAAAAGCACACAAGTTCTACTCTCTCTCTCTATATATAGAGAGTCTAGCTAATATCCTTTTTAGGATGACAAAGTCTTTGCCTCCTAAGTGGTTTTACATGATTGGAATTCGAATTTCGAATCAACGACCGTAACCGTTAAAGTTGATCTAGAGTATTTAAAGCATCTGAAAATTAAATTTTATAAATTTTAAAATTCGTTTTCAAGTTCATCGATGAGTCGAAAAATGAACGGTAAAAAACGAATAACCTTGTGAAAATAGATGTTACAATTTATAAATTTATAATCGGAGTTATCAAACATTATCTAAGTAGTATAAAGAATTTTCTATCAAAAATTCAGATGGTTTGAATTGCTTTACACCGTTAAACTAGCAACCGGCTCATATATGTCGTAAAAAACTATTAATTTTGTCATCCTTTAATCACTATATAAATAATTTTTAAAATTTATAAAATATAGTTTCTAAATATTTTAAATATTATAGATCAACTTTAACGATTCCGATTATCAATTCGAAATTCCTATCATATAAGATTATTTAGGAGGACAAAAAACTTTATCCTTCTAAAAAGATAGTTGCTGGAATATATATATATATATATATATATATATATATATATATATATATATATATATATATATATATATATATATATATATAGCGAAATGTGAAATATAATAATATTTTTTCATTATATTTTCTAATCAAACATAATGGAAATTTTTTATAATTCCAAAATAACCCTAACTTTTACATTCAAGTATGCAACAACCTTTATTTTCTACAGCTTTTATGACATTTATTTATATGAAATATTGAAGCAAATGAGTAACAAAGCAAAGCAATTTTGGGCTAATTATGGGCGGAAATTGGGCCAAGGCACAGTTCTCTGACCACATTATGACAAGTACCTGACACTAAAGCGAAAGTTCAGGGACCAAATAGCAACTTCGGGATAGTACAAGGACCATCCGCACATTTTGGCCCAATTATCTTTTTTGTATTTGGGCGGGAGCTAGGGCACTGGAATGGGGGAGCCAGACCCGAGAGCGCGGTACGCGAAAGCGCTTTCTCCTATCGCAGATTCGCAGGTATCCGTTTGATGCAAGATCTATTATGTTCGATCCCAGTTGCTAATTAAAAGATGCATATATGTTTGCGATGGTGCTCTAAATTTTAATATATATATATATATATATATATAGATGCATAGTAATTCTCCTTTCGTTATGTCCACAACTATGTAGATTATGCATTGTTTTAATTTAGATTATGTTGGGTTGTCATTAACTATTCTTTCTAGTTGCTATAACCGAGGGCGTAATTTTTTGCGGTTATTACCTGCGTGCTCGCACGAGAACTCGTCGGTTCGAATCCTGCTGCAGGTTGTTGTTTAACATGTAAACACGTTCGTTTGATGTTCGATCGACATTGCAATATTTTTACATTCCACGAACTAATCATTCTGCTAGATGTGATCCGAAATTGTAAATCGTTTCAATTTTATATTTTCGATTCGCCGACTGCTTCGCGGTGTGACGACAAAATTTAGAAAAAAAAATTGAATGTCTGTGGTGGAAGCAGAGGGATCGGATCCCTAGAGATCGAGCGATGAAATATTGAGAATATTTTGTATTCACCTTTTCATATAGTGAAACCTTCCTCCTTCGCTTGTGATTTTTTCTCTGCAAAGAATTTTTCACGTAAATTTGTATATTTATTATTTTGTCATGCATTTGAGATTTGTTTTTGTGTGGTGATCGCTTTTTGATTTCGTTAAGTTTGTGCGCTCGTTCTAACACATTCCCAAAACGTTTACGGTATGCGGCAGCTACTTCACGTTTGATGTTGCGGGAAAACCCTTTTGATTTCGTGATTAACCGGTGTGCGCGTTGATCAGTTGTTGCGATATTAAATTCGTTGGTTGCATTTCAGGTTGCCAAATATTTGGTTTTAAAGAATTAGAATTCAGTTCATGTCTCAGAATTTTTTTTTTGGAATGTCTAGTTTATGCAATTTTCATTGATATATAGGATGGAAAGCCGAGGAATAGATGGATCAAACATCAGTGGACTAAGGAGGAAGACGATAGATCTCACGAATTCAGATCACTGGAGGGCCGATAATGTCAACTTTCGATGTGGGTTCTTGCAACAGTTGGAGCAATCGATGAGTGAGAAATTGCCGGGTTGTGAGCTTAAAGCGCAACCCCACATTACCTCGCGAATAAAACTTTGGAAAAGGCAGTATAACGCTATAGCAGAAATGCTCCGAGCAGCCACGAATGGCTTTGGTTGGGACAACAAGGATAAGACGATTACATGTGAGAGGAGTGTTTTTGACTATTGGGTCATGGTATTTTAGTATTACATTTCTCTACTATAAAAGTTTTTTTGATTACATAAACATATGCAGAGTCATCCTTGTGCAGCAGGATTAAGAGGGAAATCCTTCCCCTACATGGAGTTATCAGTAGTTTTCGGCATTGCTGGTGCATGTAGGGGAAGGGAGTTTTGCAAATTGAAGGGAGTTGCGCTCAATTGATCCCTCGATCTCAACTTTGCGCTCAATTGAAGGGAGTTTTGCAAATTTTAGCGAAAGCATCTCCAAGTTAGCTAGCTGTTTCGAACACACGGCAGAAAAAGGGAGTAGAGGGCAGAGGCTGTTCGATGAGCTTTTGAAGATTGATGGACTTTTGCATGAGGATCTCATGGATGCTGCCGTAATCCTCTCAAGCGAGGCAAACAAAATGATGTGTTCTACTCAGCGCCCGTAGAGCTTAGGAAGTTATATGTTACTTGAATCCTGCGTGCGCGTAGGTGAAAGTATTTGCTAGAATAATGATTAATGGTACCGATTAAGCTCTTTGATCTTTTCCGCTACTTGTTCTTCGGGTTGCTGGTGCATGTAGGTAAATATCTTTACTTGGACTTGCTATTTTTGGATATCATTGTGCTTAGTTTCGGCTTATTACTACTGGATGATGCTGTTTTGGCTTAGTGTTCCTTGATGGCATTATGGATTGCATGGACTCGTTGTGTTTTGTGACTTTTCTATATTGAAATGAAGTTTATTATTGACTATTTAAAACTTTAAATGTGGTTTTTTTTCGTTTGTTTCATATGTTGGTTTTCGATGGTAATTTTGATTGTTTCTCTTGTTGGCATGGTGTGATGTCTCACTCTATTATATCTGATATTTCAGGCTGCTGAAATCTATTACATGTAATATTTCGGCTCTCTAAGATTCGCTTCTTTGACCTCTTGTGTCAAGTCAATTTGCATTTGTAATTGTTTGATTTTGTGTTAAAATATTTGAAATTGTTTAATCATGAGGGTAAATAATGTGTTTATTACTGAATTGTGGCTTCAGCGTGACGATATGAATAGTTATGTATTATTGGAAAATTTTCTATACTATTGCCATGATTATCATCAAATAGGTTGTTGAACCAAACACATTAACATCTTATCTCCAGAAATTTTGGTGACATTACTGAGGAACCAAACACGTGTAGAAACCAAATAATTTTTTTCTTAGTTTTCTCCAGTTTTGAAAGAGTGAGTGGCTAAACTCTCCTGGTTATTCAAGGAGATAACACAGCACTCTTCGAACAGCATGTAATTCCACAGATAACTCTGGTTGTTCCTTCTCAAAACAAGCTTTTCATTTCAAGTTCTTAAAAGCAGCAGACCCTTTTTTGTTTGTGTTCATCTCAATACCATATCACTTCGGAGCTTATTTTGCATGTTGATTCCACTACTAACCATCGGAGAGCATGCCTGCATGTTTATCAACTATTATCTTTGTCCGACCATTGATACCGGCCTGTTATCCATTTGTAACTTTAATGCGCTATAGTGAGAACATATATTACTGGGAAAGAAAGCACTTGTATTTTAAGATATTGACTGAAATCATGTTCTAAAGAACCATGAATTAAGTTCCTTTCTAAGCTTGTTTGCAGCAGATTAGCAGAGGAGGGATTTATTTTTCTTTTTTGCGAAAATATTGAAAACTAAGCATGAATGTATTAAAGATAGTGTAAGATCCACGGTCGTGGAGACTGATATGATAAAGTCAACCAAAATCATATTGTGATTGCTGATTACATCTTGCTGCAGTAGGTTAATATTTGGATCACTAATGATGAATTCCTCGACACTATATTGAAACTCGTGAAAGGAAGCAGCAGCACCATGTTAATTTTTTCTGGCTTTTCTTTTCACTACAATTATTTTGTGAGATCTCTAGCTTTTATCGTCAGAGCGGCGCGACAGTATAAGATTAACACTGTTTCTTGATTTGTTTATTATGCTCTAGCTAGAATGAGAACATTGTCTCTTGATTTGTTTATTATGTTCTGCAATGAGCTTTTAAGTTTTGTTAGCTCTTAATCTTTATTACCTGAAGGCCATCTTAAACAATTATTAGATGCTTAATCATGAGTTGTGAACTTAGTACCGGCTATTGGAATCTCTGTCATCTTAGACAATAATTAGATGCTTAATCATGGGTTGTGAACTTAGTACGGCTCTCGGAATCTCATCTTTTCTTTCTTCATCTAAAGAGTGCTTCATATTGGTTCTCCATTGGTACATTATCATCTACCGATATGATACTCTTCTTATTTGTTTTATTAATAGCTTTATGACTTTTGTATCAACTTAGCGCTTGTTTGGCCTAGATTCTAAAAAAGTTATTTCTATAGAATTGATTTTGGTTTGGAGAATTAATTTTGGTCAAAAGCTGTAAAGCGTTTGGCTGAGCTTAGATGAAAAGTGATTTTTTAAAACGGTTTTGTACGAATTTTTCTTTATTTGTAAATAATAATTTTTTTCTAAATTTTATTTTAAAATAATTTAAAATTTGATATTTTAATTTAAAATATAAATTTGAAATTTAAAAATTTAAAATTTAAATTTTCAATTTCAAATTTAAAATCTAAATTTTAAATTTTAAATTCATAATTTAAATTTAGTAATTAAATTTGAAATATAATCATAAATTTGAAATTTAAAATTTAAAATTATAAAATTTGAAATTTGAAATTTAAAATTTTAAATTGAAATTAAATAGCTAAATTTAAAATTTAAAATTTGAAATTTAAAAGTTAAAATTTAAAATTTAAAATTAGATTTAACTTTAAATTTTAAATTTTAAATCAAAATAAGATTTAAAATTTGAATTTAAAATCAGAATCAGTTTTCAAGAAGCAAGTTTTAACTGCTTCTGATTTTAAGTCTCGAAAATCAGAAAACTGATTCTAAAAATCAGAATCAGATTTTGAAAATTTAGTTGTCAAACGCTCTATTGAGCCGAAAATTACTTTTGGACCCAAAATCACTTTTCAAAAAGCTAAGCCAAGCAACCCCTTAATTAGTGCACTCTCAACTTTTGACACAGCAGGAGATTCCCCCAATGATTTGATCTAAATATATTTAGCAATTAATTAGCCACCCCTTTAGTCTAAAGTTGCCTGCACAAAGGTGCTGGAGAATGTTTGTTCTCAAAGCAAATAGGAGATTCCCTTGAAGTAGTGCCGAATAAGCTTTCGGCGTAAATCAAGTTATTCATATAAAGTTTTCGCGGAAAACATTCTATATATTTGATTGGCTTTTATTCATTTAATTGTCTTATCTTTGGTTATTGAGATTCCTCATCAGATTGAAGAGAGATTGTTCTTAGGCATGCTTTATCAATGAAGATGTTGTTCTCAGAACTTAATTGGTTATATGTTCAATTTTTCTTATCTTTTGCAGGGTTGTTTGCCGCGGTGTAGTTGAAATTTGGTTTAAACTGCTCAACTCCTATCAGAAATTAGCGATTTCGAGTAGAAGAATGCACCGAAAGTTAAGATCCACACGAATTCTCTTCTGCGAGCACATAATATGTTGAAGTGAAAGACTGAATCAAATTGCGCTTCGATTCAGGCTTCAGGAATATATGCTCCTTTTATTGTTTGTATCTCTAGGTGCATCATTCAGATGCTTCATTCGGAAGCGCTCAGCGGAACAATTGTGAACAAAAGCATCTATCAGATTGTTTTCTGAAAGCCTCAAACTCTGAAAATGGACAGAGACTGCAGGGATTTCCCAATCCTTGTGCACAACTGGGGCCATTTGGTTTTGAGGAAGGAACATACAGAAATAAGCTTTTTTTATTTTTCAATGGAACTATAGAAATCTTGAATTAGTACCAAATGTGCGGCGTATCGCAACCCCTAAAAAAGAAAAGGTATTTGAGGGTGTGCACTGACAAAATAAAGATTGAAGGCTCAATCTCAGCTATTAACATTTTATTTATATTGACTTTTTGTGCGTATGCTCGTAGACTTTTTGTGTACATGCGAAATCCATTCTATGTTCATCATTCCATACTGTTAGATGTGACTCAAAATCAGAATCGCTTCGATATTATGATTCAGGTTCGCCGACGGCTTCGCGGTGCGACGAGAAATTTTGAGGATGTCTTAGAGTGAGATCGAGCGATTGTATCAAGAAGAACTCTTGTATTCTCCCTTTTCATATAGTAAAATCTCTCCTTTTTCGCCCGTGGTTTTTTCCCTGCAAAGGGTTTTCCACGTAAATCTGTGTGTTAATTTTCTGTCGTTCAATTTTGATTTTACTTTTATGTCGTGATCGCCAATTGATTTTGTTTAGTTTATGCGCTCGTTGCTAACACATACTCTTAAAAAAAAAAAAAAATGATGAACGACAGAGATTAAGCCTTCAAATTTTGCGCTAAAATGGTTCAAGTGCATAAGCTTTTACCACAAATATAGCACCTTTGTATACCAAGTTACTGTTTTTATATATTAAACAAAGTTATCTAATGCAAACTACAAACAAACTTCTCCTAAGAAAATTAAGAAGAAAATTAATGGAGTAGGAAACAAATAATTGCTGCAATGGTTAATGAAGCTTCTACTAATGAGAATGTTCTCCTCCTCGGCGCTGCGCTTACTCCCCCTGTGGCCAAGCTTGCGATCCATGAATCATCATCATCAAACATTGCTTCTGTTGGTTTTGATGGACTACTTTTTGTTGATTTTTGGCTGTCAAGATTTAGAAAAATATATATGGTTAGTTATATTATTTAGTTAAAAAAAAAACTCTCATAAATTAATAAGAGAAATGCCTCGATACTTTTATACTGTTTCTTTAATAACATTAATAAGAAAATACGCACGTGTGAACTAATCAGTACGTATGACATATGATTGCGAGCACATCAGTCATTTTTTATGGAGAGTTTGAAAATAGCTATAGTAACAAATTAACAAACATAAGGTTGATATATACCAATAAAAAGTACATAATCTTTGTAATGATTTATTTGACTTAGCTGAAGGATAGATGCCAAACAAATTATCTAACAACATTCTATTACAACATTAATTGTTCTTAGTGTAAGTGACAAAAAAATTAGTGGTTGATATCCGAGATCTCGAATTTGAAACCTAATTATTTCATATTTTCAGCTAAGTTTATTTCAAAATAGACGAAGCAAATAGCATGTTACATTTCTCTCAAAAAAAAATATTCTATTGCAACAAAGACTCGCAAAAAAGAAATTGAAGCTCATTTTAACTTTTCATCACAATAAAAAAAATTAATTTTTTTGTTTGACATTTGATTTTTATTTTTCAGATTATAGAAGACATTCTAGAAGCTCATAACTAATTTTCGAACTTAAATTCACTTTCATATGAGATAAAGTTTATGTAAAAATTAGTTTACCATGAAAATGAACTAAAGTTTAAGTGAAAATTAGTTTACCATGAAAAGTCAGTAACTTCCAAACTAAAGTTCTCTCACTTCACATAGATGTTTGACTGAAAATTTTCGCACAACTACATATAAAAAAAAAAAAAAAAAGTTAACAAAAAAAAAAAAGAGTACAACAGTAAAATATATATATATATATATATATATATATATATATATATATATATATATATATATATATATATATTTCGTAATTGACTTCGTCATCAGTTAAAGTAAAGTCAATTACGTCATTATGAAAACATTATGTTGGGACCAAACTTAATTTACATAGAATCTAGCAATAAAAATGAATATTTATGATCGTAAATTACTTTATCCTTCCCCACCTTCAAAAAGAAAAATTACATCTTAGCTTTTTCGTTTTGTTTTGTTTTGTATTTTTTTAAAGTTTAGACACATACCTTTTATCCCAATAACCAATATCCACTAGCTAGTTTCTAAAACCATGCACCATCACAAATGGTGGGAAAAGAACAAAGCAAAAGGGAAAAAAAAAAGGGAAGAGAATAAAGCTTCTTTTGTTCTTCTTATCCTCCTACTACTCTCTTGCTACTACTCAATTTTGAAAGTAGAGGCAGAAGAAGCAGATTCCATGATAGGAAATAATAATAATAAAAAGATAGGCCAAATCATACATGCATCATTTTTCCAATTATGCAGGCTTTTATCTTATTTAATTACTTATTTATTTTAAACTTCTCACTTATTTATTAATTAAGTGAAGCATGCATCATGATTCATGACATGTACAACTAGCATTCTTTTTTTAAAAAGGAAAGTAATAGCTAATGAATAAATATTGATTTTGCTAAGAGTAGTAAATCTTACATTCACCTATTAGTGGGAACAATAGTAACAAAACTCATAAAAAAAATGGTATTTTTTTTTATAACATTTACTAATAAATTATTGAAATAAAGTTAAGAACCTTACTAACGTTTTTTTTTTTTTTTTTTTTTTTTTTTTTTTTTTTTTTTTTTTTTCATGAAATGAGTCATGCATGTCTTATATATCATTATCAATTTTTTATTTGTCAAACTTATACTGACCCAAAGTAAACAAATTGTAAGATATTATAACCAAACAAAAACCAAGCTTAATTAAGTTAACTAAAAGATCCAAATTTAGAACCTTTTCCATCAAATTTCTTGAGAGTTAATATATATATATATATATATATATATATATATATATATATATATATATAAAGAACCAAAGGTCTCTTAGGAGATCATTAGCAGGGAAAAAATAATAATAATCATAATAAGCTATTCATGCATGAAAAATAGAATGTAAGATATACATTATAATCATTTAAGAATGAAAAAAGTTTTACTAATTATTTTGAAATGACTAGTAAAATTTATTATATTTTAAAATAAATAAAATGTAAAAAAATATATTCTTATACAAAATAGTTTTTTTTTTTGTAAAAAAAAAAAAAAAAAAAAAAAAAAAAAAAAAAAAAAAAAAAAAAAAAAAAAAACTAGTAAAGAATATGAGTAATGGAATAGTATTATCACTCACGTGACGGAGGAGTCGGGGCAGAAGGTGATGACGTAGTTGGCGGCAGCAGCGGTAGCGCAGGTGAAGATGGAGGTGGCGTCATCATAGGCGTAGCTGTACGACCGGGGGCATGCCGACTTGAACATCTGCGAGTACACTGATGGCCGGCACGTGCCCGGGCTGCCGAACTCCCCGCTGCAGCAGTACTCGGGCCGCCCGAATGCCTCGCACGCGCTCCGACATGCCTCCCCGTCCCCCACCTTCAGCTCCGCCGGGCACCGCTCGTTCAGGTCGGCCGCGCACCCCGTCGCCGCGCACCCAACACTGTCGGCGTCAGTGTCGGCGGCGGTACCCATGGCGGTGGCGGCAGCCTCCACCACCACCGGCAGGTTGTAGCCGTCCACCAGGCTCACGTCGTAGAAGTCCTTACCGTTGGTGCCTTTTGCCCAGCAAACAATTAATCGACAATAATTATTAGCTAGTCACTTCACTAGATTATTATTATGCCCCATTGTAAAATGACGGATACTGGAATAAAATCGCTCACGGCATGTCTTTATACACATCATAATTATATTCCTTTAATATTTTGTATTTTTCTTGATAATTCTAAACTTAAACTATTAAAAAAATGATACTCTGATACTTTTATATATATATATATATATATTCAGTACGTACCCGCAAGCGCGAACTCGATCAGCGTCGCGGGAGGGGTGGCGCCCGAGCCGTTGCACTCGACCTGTCCAGAGGCGCAGTCCCCAGTCGAGCATGAGCCGTGCCCGGTCTCGTCGAAGGAGCACCCGGTCCGCCCCCAGAAGCGGCCGGACCAGCTGGTCGGGGCGAGAAGCGAGTGGGTCTCTCCGGCGGGCAGGGCAAACCCGGTGGTCTCGAGGGGCGACCGCCCAGAATTTGATAGCAGGCCTGGCCACACCGTGTTGCTGCACCGGTTCACGAACGTGAACGTGGTGCAACTCACATACCCTGTTTTAACACACACATATATAATATATAACATTCATATCACAAATAAAATTCAACTCAATAACTATATCAAACGATTAAGGAATTAGTTACCTGATCCAACTAGGAGGAGGAGGAGGAGGAGGAGAGAGAAAGAATAACAAGAATAACCCATTAAATCCGGATCAGTTGAACTGGAGATAAACTATTTACTACTACTAAATGCTTAATTATAATAACTTAGTATGCGTTTAGGTTGGTGGTGAGATTGGGTTTGAGAAGAGGAATAGTGGTGAAGGTGATGATAACAGATGATAAGGGAGAAGAAATGGAGGAGATGGTAATTATCACCACAACCCATAAATTATTAGAATGGAGAGAGTAGAGAATTGAAACTTTGTTTAATATATGCTTCTTATTCTTATGTTAGCAGCTTATATAGAGCTGTACACCCCTCCCCCCACTCTCTCTCTCTCCTTTTTGCTGGGTCATTGGTCTCCCTCTGTCTCTCTCTCTCCTTTTTTATCTACATGACTGAGTTAAGCTTTTAGCACATGCGCCGCCTAATTTTAATGCGCGCTTTTTTTTTTTTTTTTCTCAATTGTTGGATATTATATTTATTTATTTTGTCTAAATCTTAACGTTCGTACGTACCGTCGGTGCATTAGATGGTAAAGATCTTATTAAGATTCGTTTGCAATTACGTCGAAATTATATTTGTGTATAATGAGAAATTACGTTGGAAACATATTTAATTTATTTTTATGTATAATATCAAATTTTTCGTGTTGCAATGAGTGATAATTTCTGTACACAATAAAAAATTGCGCATGTTGCAGTGAGTATGCGATTTAGTCTATACTATTTTAAATTATATAAAATAATATTTTTTTTTTACAAACTTAAACTATTATATAGCTATATTTTTAATATTTATATTTAATAATACCAAATAAGTACTAAGACATGTTTGATATATGTCACGTTTTGAGCTACAGTGAAAGCCTTTGGACACGTAACAGATCCATCACGAGTGCGAGGACGCACTCCACACACACAAAGCGTCCAAACTATCCTACAAATTAAGGAAAACTAAAATGTATAACTAGACATGTATCAGAGCGAAAAAGTAAAACTATACTAGTATCTATTACTGTACAAAAAAAAAATCATACAAAAAAAAAATATAAGATCCACTTTTCGAAAGAAATAAATACAAGTAAAGGGTCCTGCCCTGGCCAATTCCGATGTACAGTGCACAGAGCTAAACTATATATCAACAGAGTGGACTATCTTTATCAAAATAAAAGTCAGGTAGGGGCTGCTATCTTTGGTGCAATCCCCTTATCTCGATCCGGAACTGACTCGGAAGGCTCTGAAAAGTAGACCACAAGCAAATGTGAGAATTACAAAATAGTAGTTCCCAGTGAGTAAGGTCGGTGACGCGACAATCACAGCCTAACCACTAAGTCTACCAGA
This sequence comes from Tillandsia leiboldiana, assembly GCA_029204045.2. Lineage (NCBI taxonomy): Eukaryota > Viridiplantae > Streptophyta > Magnoliopsida > Poales > Bromeliaceae > Tillandsia > Tillandsia leiboldiana. The sequence goes on from CM055071.1 coordinate 4,062,025, forward strand.
GACAAGACAGTGAAACTATAAAAATAAACGAGTAACTAGCATAACCGAAAATAAAAATAAAATACAAAACCATACTATCATGTCTCAACAAGCCAAACACAACAGTAAACCAACACTAGTTGTCCCAACGAAACACCAGACCCAATTCAGAACTGACCGTCTCAACAGCCCGGTCAAGCCTGCGCCGCCTATAATAGGCCACTGTCCATCTCTCCCTATTGTCCGGGTTGCACCCCAGACGGTGGCCCGTCAACACTAGATGCCACACTACTCTCCTGACGCCAAACATCCGGCCCCTGTGCCGATAAGTCTCTCATAAAGCTCGAAATGGTATGCAAGCTATGATCAACAGTGACTCCTCAGATAATCGACGACAAGAGACATGAACCCCAAGGTCAACTCACGCGTCCCCAACACAAAAGTACCGCACGTCTCGAAACCTGTGCCCTTGGCACACACAACCACGTGCACTGACCCACGTCTCACGAAACCTCAAGATAAATCAACCACTACGCCAACATGACGTGGCACAAATACCACTATCAAAATACCCCCTATCTCTAACAACCAACAATACAACCGAAGGGTCAACTCAGATCAACAACATGGTTCCTCCGACAAGCAGACTAACCCAAACCTGCCATAAAAATAATATCTATCGCGACACACGTGCAACCCGAAATCCTCGCATGTTCTCATTAAAACACAAGACACTCTATACCACTAACAAGGGTCTCCCGACGACAGATAAACCCAACATGCTATAAAAACACCTATTCCAAAATCCGCGCACCCAAAAGATCTCTAAAAGTCCATTAGTATAATAAAACAATTATAATCCTAGGCCCTGGGTCCCAAAAAGTCCAAGAGTAGATAAAATATGTAATTTTTACAACTAAAAGCGATAATAAAGTAGATAAGATCCCTACATCTAGCATGAAAGTATAAAAGGTACTATGCTATTTTCGGCGATACAGAATCCACCTAGAAAGCAATTCTTGGTAGAACTCGGTCGGCGGAAAAATTGTACGCCCAATGGTGATTACCATGCGCGAACGACACAACCCGAAAATCCCGGCGTCACATGGCACAGTAAAACGACACAAAGTATGGCCCTAGCAGTTAAATACGGGTACAGAGTTCACAAATCCAAATTTCTAACGGGCAGCACAAAAAAACAATCTAAAAATTATACCAAAAAATACAGCAAAAAATTAATAAAATAAAAAAATCATACCCCGACGTCAACGTGCCATCGAAACTCATGCACGCATCCGTTCGGTTCCTCGGAACGCTCCGCGCGCACTCCACGGCACTCACGGCACTCATACGACTCTCATCTTCCTCTCGCCTGTGCTCAGTTTCTCTCTCTAGCCCGCTCAAACACGAACAGAGAACAAAAAAAAGGAGCGAAGGTTTTCGGATTTTTAAAGGCCAAAAATCGAGATTCCGGTTGCTACAGTGGCGCCCTGGGCGCCGCTTCACGTGTCGCGGACCACCCGAGTGTGCCATGTGTCCCCCGCCACTTCGTACCCGCGCCCTCGCGTCAATGCACGCGCCAGCGACACAATGTGAGCGTGTCGCGCCGAACGCCACATAGCTGCCCCGCACCGTCCCGACGCCAACGCCGTGTGCGTGCCTGCCTCGAGATTCATGCCATCTCGAGAGCCGCGCCACCCCCCATCTCTTCTCCTAAAAATCTCTTAAAACATAACCTATATTTCGTTTTTCGTGCCGCAAAAACCGATCCCGACTCGATCCGACATTCTCTTAGGCCCCGTTTGGTAACGGGGATTAGGGGGGAATAACCCCCTTATCCCCGTTTCCATACCCAAACGGGGATAAGAAAAGCAAGAATTGAAATTCTTGCTTTTGGGGAATAGCAGGTATGGGGGTGGGAATCCGAATTCCCACCCCCATATGGAATTCGCTGGAATTGGATTCTTTCCCATTCTTGCACGAGGATCGAGGGAGCCTGCTCCACTGTGTCCTCTTCTCCGACGCACCCTGCTCCACTGTCTCTCTCCTCTTCTCGCCCCTCTCCATTCTTGCTTTTTCTTCTCCGATACCCTGCTCCACTATCTCCTCTTCTCCGAGGCACCCTGCTCCACTGTCTCTCTCCTCTTCTCCATTATCTCCATTCTTGCTTCTTCTTCTCCGATCTTCCTTCTCCCTCGCGGTACCCCTATGCCCGATCTACCTTGTCCGTCGCGTTCCCCCTGCGCCCGAGCTACCATCTCCGTCGCGGCCCCCCTGCGGCCCCTCTGCAGCCCCCCTGCGCCCGATCTACCATCTCCGTCGCGCCGCGGCCCCCTTGCGGCCCCTCTGCGGCCCCCCTGCGCCCGATCTACCATCTCCGTCGCGCCGCGGCCCCTCTGCGGCCACCTAGGAACCCCAACTCCCGCCGCGGCCCCTCTGCGCGTCCTCTGCGGCTACCCCCTCCGCGGCCCCTCTGCGGCACCCACGCTCCGCGTCGCCACCCCCTCTGCGGCTACCCCCTCCGCGCCCCATCCGCGGCCCCTCTGCGGCTACCCCCTCTGCGGCTACCCCCTCCGCGGCCCCTCTGCGGCTACCCCCTCTGCGGCTACCCCCTCCGCGGCCCCTCTGCGGCACCCCTCTCCGCGTCGCCACCCCCCTCTGCGGCTACCCCCTCTGCGACTACCCCCTCCGCGGCCCCTCTGCGGCACCCCCTCCGCGTCGCCACCCCCTCTGCGGCTACCCCCTCCGCGGCTCCTCCGCGGCCCCTCTGCGGCTACCCCCTCTGCGGCTACCCCCTCCGCGGCCCCTCTGCGGTACCCCTCTCCGCGTCGCCACCCCTTCTGCGACTACCCCCTCCGCGGCCCCTCCGCGGCCCCTCTGCGGCTACCCCCTCTGCGACTACCCCCTCCGCGGCCCCTCTTGCTTCTTAACAGGTTCTGAATTTCCCTAAAAAGGTATGCCTCTGAGTGCCTTAATCTGTGCTTCGATTCATCCTGTTTTCATGTTGATGGCATAATGTGTGCATGTCATTGCCATAATGTGTGCTGGTTCTCATACCATATTGTTGCCAATTTGTAGTTAGACTTGTTGGCATTGTGTTATACATGTTGTTGCCATCTTGTTGGCGTGCAGGTTGTAACCCTGTTGAGCATAATTGTGTGCTGATGTGTATCACCCTATTGCCATATTTAAGTGATGTTTGGGTGTTGGTTGTCACCTTGTTGCCAGCATATGTGATGTTTCTGTGTATGAGGCCTATTCCCTGTTGCCATTTTATGAGATGTGTGCGTATGCAGCCTATCCCCTGTAGCTTCAGATATGGTAAACATATGGACGATGATGACGATTGCCATATGTATTTGATGAATTGGCATGTATTTAGAAATCACTGCACCCCCATACCAATTGGCAATCAATTGAGTCAAAATTTTTTTTAAAAAAATTATAAACAATCGGGCGATAGGCATTATACACACGAACAACACATAATTGCAACAGGGTGACAACCAGCACACATTATGGCAACAACCTCGCAACAGGGTCTCCACCAGCACAAAAAGTGGGCATACATATATTACCGGAAAATTGTCTTTGTTGGATAAATGCGAACATTAAGGACGATGATGACGATTGCCATAAGTATCTGATGGACAGCTACTGGCATTAAAAATCCAATGCAACCCCATACCATGTGGCAATCAATTGAGTCCAATACGTAATTACAATTTCCTTATATTTCTACTTTACTTATTGGTATCATTGTGCCTTCAAATACATCATATAACTCATATTACAGATGCGTCCCTTCAAGAAACACACCAAGCATCAAGCAAGAAAAAGTGTGGCTTTCGACCCACTATCTAATTTCCTAGGCTCTCAGGAGGGTTCTTCTGGGCAGCATGCCCAACCGCTGACCCGAACCCATAATTGGACTGAGAATATGGACGCGATATTCATGTCTTTGCTCACTGAAGAGCATACACTAGGAAACTACGTGAATGGGTCGTTCACTACTGTAGCGTGGGTTCGAATCATTGCGGCATTCAATGCTAGGACCAATTTACAACTCACTAAGGAGCAATTTAAAAATCGGCTAAAAGTTTTAAAATGGTCATTCAGTCTTTATAACTATTTAGCCAACAAGAGTGGATGGGGTTGGGATTGTATCCACAATATCCCGACTCCTGGTGATCCAACCGACTGGGATGCTGTCATAGCGGTATTGACCCTATCTTGTAAATCATAAACTTTGTTCAAAAGTCTCGCGTAATATATGAATAATTGACATTATACATTTCTTATTCCTATTAAACAGGAAAATCCGTCATATGCAAAATGTCGAGATAGGCCATTTCCGCCATATAAGGATCTGGAATTCTTGACAGAAAAAACCACGGCCACTGGCCGATATGGATATGCATCCACTATGCATGCAGCCCAAACTGTTGAAAGTTCATCCTCATCTTCCCCCGGTGAGGATGATACAAATCTTGAAGTAAGAATGTCGGCTTTTAATATCTCACAACCTACATTTGAACCAGGTTCTTCTGCAGCGCCTCAATATGCAAATATCAGGGCGCCGCGAACCCCCGAGTACCCAGCTTCAACCCCTGACATCCCCAATGTCGGAGGTAGTGCTAGCGGTAGCGGGCATAGCTCAGGAAGTAAACGACCATGCTCTCCACAACCCACAAACCCTCAACCCAAACCTACCTCGTCCTCTGGGGGACGCCGGCGCAAAACTGATGCCGGGCTTAATGTAATATCTGAACTTGTTGATATAGGCAGGCAAAAGCTAGACCTGGCCCGTGAAATGTATCAGGACGAAAAGGCGAACAAAAGTAGTATTCCAACCATTTCCATTTGCATGACCTGAGTCTATGCGATGCCAGGCATTACTCCAGAAAAAGTGCTTAGTGCAGCGGAAGCACTGAAAGATGTAAATAATCGTGAAGTGTTTATGACAATGACCGACGAATTGGCAATAATGTGGCTTGAGCGTCAAGTGGCAATCCAATCGCATATATATAGGTCCTATTTTCCTTGAATGTAGGATTTGTTTTTAATGTGTATGCCTTTGTTTCTTTATTTTATTGCCCTCTCATGTAATATGCTCAGAAGACATTTCAATTTGTTTGAATGCTGTTAGATGGACTCTTTAAATATTGACTGTATTAACAAGTATGCTTGAATTAGTGTTGTATTACAACGGCATATGTTGCGATTGTCAATGTTGAATATATATTGTACTTACAGCATAAATGGGTGATTCGAATCATCGTCATGTGTTTTCCTCCAAAACCAATACCATAATAAGGGACCTTTTAGATGATGATGGCGACTATTGGGGTGAGGTATTAGCGTTGTTGATTCAGCAAGGTTACTTGACATCTAGTCAAACTGTCGAGAAGCAACCGTGTCGAACCCGTCCATTCACAGGGCACCAGGTTATATGTGATCTATTGAATGGCCATCCTGACCGTGGGTACGACCAGTTTCGAATGCGGACCACGACTTTCATCGCACTTCGCGATGAGCTAGTCCAAAAGGGATTGTTACAAAACACGCGCCATATGACAATTGAGGAACAGTTGGGAATTTTTATGTTTTGTATTGGACATGGGGTGGCTAATAGGGTAATTGCTGAAACATTTCAACATTCGGGTGAAACTATCAGTCGACATTTCAACAATGTGCTTCGGGCGATTGTGACGTTGAAAGATGATTACATAGCACTTCCGGCGAATAATGTTTCGGTGCATGCCCGAATTAGAGATAATGTCAATTTTCAACCATTCAAGGTATGCATGCTTTTATATTTTTAAGTTCACTTATTTATATGTCACCAGTGTTCATATATTAATTGACTGCATGTTGTTTGATGTTTATTGGCAGAATGCAATTGGTGCAATTGATGGGACACATATTCCGGCGGTTGTCAGCAAGAGCAAGCAACCCAGATTTCGGAATCGTAAAGGATTTACTTCGCAAAACATGATGGCTGCAGTATCCTTCGACCATCACTTCCTATTTGTCTGCACTGGTTTGGAGGGATCAGCAGCTGACATGAGAGTACTCCGATGGTCATGCGAAAGTGGAGGATTCACTGTGCCTGAAGGTATATTGTACACATAAATGTATATGTTACATTTCTTTAATGTTAGGGAATATAGAATTTAACATTGTACATGTTTCGTAAAATCTATAGGCAAATATTATTTGGTAGATTCTGGCTATGCAAATACAGACAGATTTCTTGCACCATATCGGGGGGAGCGTTACCATATTAGCCAGTTTGAGGGAAACACACGAGGTCGCACTCATCGAAGTCCGCGCGACCTATATAATCATCGACATGCACAATTGAGAAATGTGGTTGAGAAAACATTCGGTATTTTAAAAAAACGGTTCAAGATTTTGACTGTTGCAACACCCTTTCCATATAAAGTCCAATGCCAGATTGCAATGGCATGTTGTGTTATACACAATTTTATTCGACGACACTCCGGTGCGGATACCATATTTAACGATGTGTTAGAGGAAGAACCAAATGTAGAATTAGATGTCGAGGAAACGGTTCATAGTGTTGGTACTACTGAGTCACGCAGAGGCGACGCGTTGCGCACATTTATAACAGACCAGTTATGGAATAATCGCAGTTAGATATATATTTGATTGCAATGTAAGAAATGTGTAATATATGTGATTGTATGATTACAATGTGTTTGTAAAATTATGTATGAAATGGATTATGTAAAGGACTTTTCTTATATGTGTATTGAACTGAAATATGATTACAATGGGATTGTATGTAAAGGACTTTTTCTTATATGTGTATTGAACTGAATTATCATTACAATGGGATTGTATGTAATGGACTATTCTGATGTGTATTGAACTGAAATATGATTACAATGGGATTGTATGTAAAGGACTTATTATTTTGTGCTCTTTATGACCATAATGGACTGAATTGTATGTGATTGAATCTGCTAATTATTATGTTGGTACTATAATTGAGGCAACTTTTTGTTAGTGTAACGTCATTATTGCACACATTTGTTTGGTTCATTATTTACTTGAAATCTGGTCATGACATTCTGTTTTAATTTTATTTAACATCCAGATAGTTTTGTATTGGTATATTGACTTCTGTATAATTATTAGTGCCTGAATTTTATTAACGTTTTTTATTCACTATTTGACCCTTTATGATAAATTTAAAAAATTATAAAAATATGCTATTAATCAACCTTATAAAAAATTTAGATTATTATTACAAAAGTATAAAAATATTTAAAAGTATTTAAGAATGATAGAAAATTTTGGGTGGGAAAAATTAAAATTTACTTATCTATTGAGTAATGGTTAAAAAATGATAAACAATAAAAAATTTTAAATATTTTAATATATAATTTTCTATAATTTTTAAGTACTTTTAATTTTTTATTATTTATTTTTAAATATTTTTTACTATTTTAAATATTATTTTAAATATATTATTAGGTTGATTAATATCATAAATTATTTTATTTATAAATTATATCATAAAGGGCAAAATAGTCAATACACAAATTTATCACTTATCAATTCTTCTTATTCCTCTATACTCAACCATACACAACTTTTTTCTATTCATCTTATTCTTCATATTCCTATATAATTTACCAAACACAATTTCCTTTAAACCCGGTATAACTCATAAACGCAACGAAACGCAAATTTACACTAATTCCTGCTAATACCATAATCTATACCTATCCCCGGTATAACAAAAGTTTTCGTATCCCCGAACCAAACGGAGCCTTAATGTGCCAAATGACTAGTTTGACTGCGATTTTGTAATTTGCTAGTCCAGTATCTCACAATATAAGTATTCATTTTTTTTTTCCCACATTGGCCTCTCTTTTCATTTTATAATAAATATGTATAAATTCAGCGTAATTTAATATCATAATTCTAAATATAGTGTCACAGCCCATTTATTTAAATCATTTTATGTGACAATACATCCTGTATAGATTTTCAAAACAGAAAAAAAAAAAATATTTTTTAATTTTAAAAAATAGCATAACATTATCAAAAGAAAACAATTCTATCACAAAAAACACCTAGGAAGAGTAATTGTATATATATATATATATATATATATATATATATATATATATATATATATATATATATATATATATATATATATATATATATATATATGCAATAAATTTGAACGATTGATTAATTTTAAACATTATTTTTATATATATGCAATAAATTTGAACGATTGATTAATTTTACACATTATTTTTAAATTATGGATATTAATTTTATAAAATCACATGCACTAGAGCTCGGATGCATTGGTTCAAAACTGCGTCTCTCTCTCTCTCTCTCTCTCTCTCTCTCTCTCTCTCTCTCTCTCTCTTATGCTTTTTCTCGTTTCCTTTTTGATTCACAAAGGAGATGAAGTTCATCCACGAAGGAGATGAACTTTGTTTCCTTAATCTACTTTGGCAAGAAGCTTGCAGTAGAGATTGCTAAATCGCATTCCCACCGCGGCAAAAAAGTAAAAATATACCGAACGAACTTATCTGAACTATATATAGATTATTTGGAGTTATCTATTTAATTTTTAAAAATTTTAATTTTATTATTTTTTTCTTTCATTTTGTTTGATTTGAATTAGTCAACGACACTTTGATTTAAAATTTTAAACATGTTATTTACATTTACAGATATAATTTTATTAAAGTAAGTAATTTGTTTAAATTTTGAAATAAAATTATCGCCGTTGGACTTAAGTAAAATTATATTTACAGATATGCTTTAAAGTGCCAGCATTTTAAAAAAAAATTGACGCTTGGTCGGTATATACGTGACGAATTTTTATTTGTAGATACTTTAACCAACGATTTCAAATGTGACGCTAAATTATATTAATGCACTTTTAAGCACAGTTAAATATAAATAAAAATATTCTTAAATGTTAATTTTTTGGGTTAATTTCATACCATTGTATGTAAGCATATCAAAATGGCATATGTTTTTTTACAAAATTCAACTTTTCATATTTATTTTTGAAAAAAATAAGAAGTTGTTCATATATATATCACTCTGGTTTGTTACCGTTGGCTTACTGTTTATTTTTTAACAAAATATAAGTAAAATATCAATTTTGCTCTTGCAAATATTACTTTCAAAAATTTTAACTGTTAAAAAATATACTTATGATTAAGTATAATATCTGAAAGGATAAAAAAATAAATTTACTTCACTCATTACCCAAAGTTAAATATTTAATCTATAATTAACTATATTTTTTAACGGATATTTACAGTAAAAAAATATATGAACAACTTAGTACTCTTGAAAAAATAAATATAAAAAATTAAACTTTATAGAAATATATCTGTTATTTAATATATTTATAGGGATCTATTTAAAATTAATCATAATTTTGTAGGAATATATCTATTATTCATTATATTTATAAAAATCTATTTGAAATAGGAATCTATTTGAGCAATGCAACTCATCCACCCCAAATGACTGGATGACTAGTATAATTTATTCCATCCTAAAATAAATAATATATAAAATATATACTTAATTTAAAATATAGGATGCATATTTTATTTAAAATGTAACAATAATTTATTTTATTTTATTTTATTTTATTTTTTTTTTTTTTTTAGTGTTACATTCAATGTGCGCCGCTCTTTAATTTGTACACAGGTCTTGGATACCCGCATTGAATTCAGTTGTCGACCGTTGAACGCAATTGGAGCCAGAGCTTTCAAAGTTGGTGACATCTATGGTGAGAGGTCACTCTAAATGACATTATTTGGTCTACCATGTAGAATATATAAGCTTTAGCATGCATGAAACAATTTAGGGAGAAAATAAAACTGCATGCGTGACCGAAAATATTTTGAGATTATTTGGTTGCGTGTAATTATAACCGCACTATAGCTGATAGTTACGTATATATTATAACAAATGTATTTGTATAATTTTTTTTTATTTTATATGTAAGATGATGAGATTATTTCTTACGTAGAAAGAAAAAATATTTTTATTAAGAAAATTATTAAAGAGGTATGGTTTAATACCACTCTCTTTAACTGCTGCAGTTTAAAATGCGATCATTTTGGACATAGTTTGCATGCAATTTTTATTACTGCGTTCGAGCCTTCTAACCATAGTAGCTGAATTCAAATACATAAAATTAAATTATAAATTTAAATTTATCACTATAATAAAATTAGGTTATAGAAACACATGTTTGTGACATTTTTGTATAAGTGTCCTATCTATATTCCATCTATATCCAAAATTCTATTATAGTGACACATTTTTGGGACATATTATAAAAATATGTCGCTATACATCCTAGTGACGGTACATATAGCAACACTTACAATAAGTGTCGGTATTTTTGTCAGTGATATTTTTTTTAAATTTTAAAAATACTTAAAAGTATCGCTATAGCCTAATTTTATTGTAGTGTATATATTATTGTATTTTTAACTACAGTACATTTACATTTAGACCAAGTGTCGGGTAGAATTTTCCACATGCCATTTTCTGGGGAATCTCACATTGGTCAATTTCGGAAAAGAATAACTTTTTGATGCAACTTTAAAAGATGTATCATTCCCATTGTATTCTCCACTACTACCAAGTGCACCACCTTATAACTAACACAGTCATATTTGTGACTTGTGTAACTAATACCTTATAATTGTGACTTGTGTAACTAATATTTTATAATTAGAGTAATGCTATACGTACACGTTAAAGAGGATGTATATTCTATATCCATTCATCTAATAATAAAAGAGTTACTTTATAAATTATAAAGTAGTACTTTACCTGAATAAATAAGATGTGAGATGTACACCTCATAAAAAATATAAAATTAGCATTTTTCTTATAACTAACACCAAGTGCACCACCTTATAACTTTAAAAGACTTATCATTCCCATTGTATTCTCCACTACTACCAAGTGCACCACCTTATAACTAACACCATCATATTTGTGACTTGTGCAGAGGAGACCATGATATGAGTCCTTTTGTAAACCTCACATTAAAGTATTAAAGTTAGTTAAAGAATTTTACAGAGGATATGCAGTAGTTATGGGTGTGTCAGTAGGCCCGTCAACCAGCCGAATAAGATACGAATCAGACACGAACCAGCTCGAGATCCGCTTGAAAATAATTCGAGTCGACTCGACTTGTAATTACAATGAGTTGGAATAATTAATCCAGCTCGTTATCGTTCTTAAAATTAATTGATTTGAACTGGCTCGAAATGATTTCTAGTTTGTTTAAAATGAACTTTAATAAAATATTAATACTAACTATAATTAGCAATATTATTCATTATTATTAGTATTATTGATGCCTGTTGTCACTCTTAATATTATTAATTAGTATTAATATTTAAAAGTCATGCTAATTAACCAAAACTATATATATATATATATATATATATATATATATATATATATATATATATATATATATATATATATATATATATATATATATATATATAACTTATCTCCAAGCTATATCGAGCTACAACAGAGCAAGTTAGGATCAGCTCATGATTGGCTTATTTATTAAACAAGTGTTGTGCTCCGAAAGTCAGTCGCGCGAACTTTGACAATTGACATGGTCCGATCTGTATTCAGCTTCAGAGAATGACTTTCTGAGATGAATGCGCCGTACGTGTTCCAAACGATTAGGTCGAGAAGGAATCCGCTCGACCGAGTTCTTCTCACTCAAACGCTGAGCGAGCTTCGGCTTCAGATAGCTCAAAAGGAGAGAAACTCGAGATGCTTAATAAAATATATTCGACCGAAATAGCCGAATGACTTTATATTGCTCGAAACAAACGAGATTACACGGCTCGATTATAATTAGGACTACTCCCGAAAAGCTGGAAGGAAAGCTGTAAAAGAATGCGATAAATCTGTCTAGGAAAAATGTAAACTTAGTCTAGAAAGCAGTAAATGCAGGTATTGAAGGTATTGAAAAACTGGTGTGGTCTCTGGCTTACGCGATTGCATGACCTCTCTTTACAAAAGAAGATCCGCTTATTTATACATATACGATCCCTCTTAGAACTAATCACCGTTTTAGGTAACGGTGTATTTTTCAAAAAATTATTGGGATTAACGACGTATTTTTCAAAAAAATGTTACGTATTCCTTGTGCCTCAAACCAATAGTAGCGCCTTTCCGTCTACATTCATCCCTATCGCGCTCTGGCGTGATTCGGTTACGGGATTTGGCCCTATAATTTTGCCCATTTAATTTTAGGCATTATTTATCTCTTTATCTCGATCCTTATTCTCAATTGGCCGATAACTGATTCTTTATCTCGGTCCTTATCCTCAATCGGCTTATAAAGTCGATAACCTATTATTTATCTCTGTTCTTATTATCAATCGGCTTATAAAGTCGATGACCGTTTATTTATTTCGGTTCTTATTCTTAATTTTGACCGATTCTTTATCAAGGTTCTTATCCCCAATCTTGATCGATTTATTTCGGTCCTTATTCTCAATCGTTTATAAAGTATTATTTATCTCGGTTCTTATCCTTAATCGGCTGATAAAGCCGATGACCGATTTTTTATCTCAATCTTATCCTTAATCTTGACCGATTATTTATCTCGATTCTTATCCTCAATCTTGACCGATTCTTTATCTCGGTTCTTATCCTCAATCGTCTTATAAAGGCGATGACCGATTATTTATCTCGGTCATTATCCTCAATCTTGACCGATTATTTATCTCGATCCTTATCCTCAATCTTGACCGATTATTTATCTCGGTCCTTATCCTCAATCTTGTCCTTATCCTCAATTTTGACTGATTCTTTATCTCGATTCTTATTCTCAATCGACTTATCAAGCTGATAATCGCTTTTTTACCTAAATGGTCGATTCCTACCCAACCTCGGTTAGGTTTAGGTGTCATTTCTTGGCTCTTATTCCAATTCAGTTTATTCAAATCGATTGACTCGTTGACAGACTTTCACACTACTTGTCACCTTTTGATTCGGTTTAACCGATTTGGTCATATCGATCGTACCACTTGCTACGTGGCGATTTTTATAGTTTCAACAATACTCTCGCGACAATAGCCTGAAGTGACATTCAGGCGATCGACGATATCCTAATTAATAATCGGCGCTGTGATATTTGCACCAAACGAGTTTTTTCGCCTGAATGCACGGCCGTTTCTCTACATTGGGCAGTGAACTAAGCAATATGCTCGATCGTATTCTCGGTTACTTCACCCGAGAATTTATCAAATTTTGACATTTTCCAATTGAACAGTACGGATGCTCAGCATCCACATTCGCAGGATACGGAGACCTGAAGACTGGCCGCATAGCTGACTTGGCATATGTGCCGAATTTATTTTTTATTATTTCTTCTATCTGAGCATATAGCTCAATATTCTCTGCCGGGGGTGTTGGCGTTGTCGGTTGTACCGTATTTACGTTTACAGGCGGCAATGTGACTTGGCCTACTTGATTTTGGGCAAGCCCCAACTTCGAGGCTTGCCCTCCAGCTCTCATGCCCCCAGTTTGGGGTTGAAGAACTGGTGGAGGATGTGGAGCCGGGAAACCCAAGGCGACTTCTTACTGATGGCCGATATTTGGACCCATCGGCCTATATCTCGCCTGGTATGGAGCTGCTTAAGGCTGAACTATCCCTAGCGGCTGAGCCACTTAGAAAGGTGCTATCGGTTGCACAGCTCTTTATTGTTGAGTTATCATCATTGCTGGCGCCATCAGGATTGATTGCATCGACAATTATTGGGGTAAGGTAAGGGGAGGTCCTGGTAGGCCCCCTTTGTATTGTTCGTTTGGGGCTAAAAATTGCCCTATTCGAACCATACTGTCATTTGAGGCTGTGACTGCGGTCAACACTACATTCAGGCGCGTATTGTTCACCTGGTTGCTTCGTTCTAACGCATTTAACACTCGAGTCATATGTTCGAGCGCTTTTACTAGAGTTGGCTCATAATGAGCTGATCGTCCGATCGTCTCGGAAACTTTCGGTAAAGCTGGAGGTTGCTTATTCGCATTTCCAGCACTACTAGCCTGGTCGTCCCGTGAAGACCCAAGGATGACTCAGTTTTTGAGATTTAAACTGTTGTCTTCTGACATTTTCAGCGAAAATTAGATCGGTGTTTACCTGAGTGTCCCACCGGACGTGCCAAAAATATGTTACGCTCCGAAAGTTAGTCGTGCGAACTTTGACCGTTGACTTGGTCTGGTCTGCAGTCGGCTTCAGAGAATGACACTCTGAGATGAATGCGCCGCGTGCCAAACGATTAGGCTGAGAAGGGATCCGCTCGACCGGATTCTTCTCACTCAAACACTAAGCGAGCTTTGGCTTCGGGTAGCCGAAAATGAGAGAAACTCGAGATGCTTAATAAAATATATTTGGCCGAAATAGCCGAATGGCTTTGTATTGCTCGAAACGGACGTGGCTACACGATTCGATTATAATTATGACTACTCCTAAAAAGTTGTAACGAAGGCTGTAAAGGAATGCGGTAAATCTATCTAGAAAAGATGTAAACTTAGTCTAGGAAATTAGCGGTAGGTCTAGTGTAGAAAGCAGTAGATGTAGGTATTGAAGGTTTTGAAAAGCTGGTGTGGTCTCTGGCTTACGCGATTGCAGGACCTCTCTTTAATTACAAAAGAAGATTCGCTTATTTATATATATACGAACCCTCTTAGGACTAATTATCGTTTTAGGTAACGACATATTTTTCGAATTTGGGAAATTATTACGCATTCCTCAACCTCAAATCAATAGTAGTGCCTTTCCGTCTACGTTCATTCCCATTACGCGCTATGGCATGATTCGGTTATAGAATTTGCGCTATATGATTTTGCCCGTTTAATCTTAGGCGTTATTTATCTCATTATCTCGGTTCTTATCCTCAATCGGCCTATAGCCGATTCTTTATCCCGGTTCTTATCTTCAATTGGCTTATAAAATCGATGATCGATTATTTATCTCGATTTTTATCCTCAATCAGCATATAAAGTCGATGACCGATTCTTTATCTCGGTCCGTATCCTAAATCTTGACCGATTCTTTATCTCGGTCCTTATCCTAAATCTTAACTGATTCTTTATCTCGCTCCTTATCCTCAATCTTGACCGATTATTTATCTCAGTCCTTATCCTCAATCGTTGTATAAAGCCGATGACCGATTATTTATCTCGGTTCTTATCCTCAATTGGCTTATAAAGTCGATGACCGATTATTTATGTCACGCCCCGGGGCGATACTGCGCCCCGGCTCGCCAACAGATCCGCCGCCCATACGGGAAGCCCCGTATAGGCGTAGCGACTAACCTGCAAGAAAACATCTACACTAGCAGATATCAGAGCTGAAAGAGAAAAGCTGGAAAGAAATACATAAAATAAAACTACAACTCTTAAATATACAGACCAACCTCACCAGAATACAGGAGTCTCTCATAAAAGCAGGAAAGAAAGGTACAACTCAAAACCTCACTACAAAAGTCACTCGACATAACACACACCAAAATGGAACTGGGGTACATCTACTCACACACTGAAGACGACAGGAGGGGATCTATCTCGCGACGCCCTTACCTCGGTCAGAAGGAGCTGGATCAGCAACAAGAGCTGCAGGAACTGGAGCAGAAGTCCCTGGGGAGAAAACACCACGACGGGTGTGAGAACTACATCCCACAGTAGTTCTCAGTGGGTGCCGCCAACAAGCCCGACGGTCTGCCCACTAAGTCTACCAGAGGCAAAAGTAACATATGCAGTGCTATAAGGAAAGCGGGGAAAAGTAACTCTACAGCTACTATGCCTCTATCTAGATGCTCAACAGTGGAACAGAAAGAACATAATGCCACAACTAACTCTCCTCCCTGATCACCCAATCAAAACTGACTGCCACATCGGGTCCAGTCAAACCTGCGCCAACCTACTGCCGTTACGTCCCGGAGGAGCGGACTTACGTAGGGCGTCCGTGGCTGCCAACGAAAGCACAGCCAGAGGGACCACTGCAACAACAAGTCGCTAAAGAACATCTCAAACTCACGCCGGTACACAACCCGGTCTCGCCTACTCCGGAGTGGCCCTCGAGGGGAGCGACCCGCTCGAGTCAAAGTAACCCATAAGTATCACTGTAAAGTATCACTGTAAAGCTCTAATGTGGCTCATGCAGGCTATGATCCAATCCTCGATCAATAAGATCGACCACCAAACAAATCACTGACTCACTCACTGGCTGGAATCTACACAGCTAAAACTCACTGTCTCTCTGATAGTTTCCAAGAACCCAGATCTACCATCACTATCACTCTCCCAAAGAAATCAAATCTAAAGACTGCTATCAACTCCACTCGGTCCCCAGACACGAGTGCAAATGCATCCCACAATCACCCGACCTCTCGGCCCACAACTCGGGCGAGGAAAAGCTAAGTCCATAGTGAAATGAAGTATCGTGATGTGGAATGTCTAGAGCAATAAAAAAAACCTAGCCCAAGTTGGAGTTTTTCTACAGACTGGCTGAACATGATACATATGACAGGGGTGCTAGGTCAAATTCCAAGATTTCATTACTTAACATAGTGCCGGAATCAAAAGATTCAACAACTGATATACAAGATACAACATACAGTTTTACACATGCTAATACTCCAATTTCTAACATGCATGATCCTACACACATAGAATTAGTACACAGTCCAGAGTTCTTGGAAGCAAGGTCACCCACCTGAAAGTGCTAACTGTCCGGAATCGTACAGCTTAGAAAGCCCACAACTGTCAAATCACAAATCCCACCAAGCCAACAACACGGTAGAAGTGCTCACAAACTCCTGGGTACAAACATACACCAAAATTACACTTTAAACCACACAAATTCCAAAATCCCAAAATCTGTGATGAACAGTCCCATTCACACGAAATTTTCACCTGAAAAACTTCCTCCAAAAATTCCAATAAAAATATGACGGCGATCCTTGCGAAGAGTAGATGTCGATAGAGTCCTGAAACGTCAAATTCCGATGTCCGGATGAGGAGATAAAAATCCGACAATTAGGTGCTGTCCAAATCAACCAACAGTCGCAAAGGGGGTTAAAAATGTACCCAGAACCCCAAGAAAAGCTCGGATCCAGAAAAAGTGTCCAACACGAAAAATGTAGATTTACCTCTTACGAAACCGTCACCGCAGAAATCGTCCAAAAATAATGTCGGGGTAGCCCGGTAGACCTCCCAGACTAAACTGCGACGAAAATGGGCCTCCAACAGTAGATCGTCGCTCCGCACCCCGATGTAGAAGTCGCCGTCGTCGCGGCCTCCAAAAATTCTGAACCTTCGCCGGAAGATGCACAAGAGGGAGAGAAAGAAAATTGGTAAAGGGCTCAGGGGCTAAAACTCTCGGGAAAAGCTTCAAAAACGAGCCCCAAGGGGCCTATTTATAGGCCTCACCCGAAATCAGCCCAAAAGACAAGTCAAAGGGGCTTTCGGGCCCACTTTCGGGCGCCCGGAACATTCGGGCGCCTACAGTGTTGGGCCCGGCCCAACACTGTGCGCGCCCGGATTGATCCGGTGCCGCCACGTGTCCCCCCGAACAGGGGACAGCGGTGCGGGGCCACCCGATGGCCGCCACGTGTCCGGCCCCGCGCTCCCCGCGCCCGGCGCACATGCGCCCACCAATCATGGCGCGCCACGTGTAGCGAGGTCCACGGCGGCGACCACGGGCCGCGGTTCACGGCGGCCCACCCGGGTCGCTGCGCCCGCCAACCAGCGGGCGACACGTGGCCCGGCGGGTCCATCGTGCGCCGCGCCCGGCGCGGTCCACGCGCTGTCGCGCGTGCGTTGACCCGCCAACCGGCGTCTGCCACGTGGCACTGTGCCGCGTCGCATACGCCAGGTGCGTATGGACCGACCAACCAGAAGAAGCCACGTGGCCCGCCCCGGTCCACTGCACCAACCGCGCGCCCCCGTGGACCAAGCCGCGTGAGCCCGCCAATGGGCAGCCGCCACGTGTCCAGGCGCCGGTCCATGCACCAGCGCCCAAGCTCTGTGGACCGAGCGGTATGCGCCGGCCCAATCAGAAGCTGCCACGTGGCAGGGGCGGGTCCACGGCTGTTCCCATGCACCAAAATGCGCGAAAAACTTCCGGGAGTCCGTTTTTGGGCTTCCGGACTCAGAATTTAACAAGCAAATAGCCGTTTTCAAGCGTTTTTCCGTGCTGAATCCATTTCCGACCTCTGTTTGGCCTAATTCTTTTCCGAAATTTCGGCAAACCCAGCCGAAAGCCAACACAGCAAATAATATCACACAGGGTCCATCTGTGGCATCCTATTGATGCACCATGGGCCAGATACACCAATGATAGGTGTTCTAACAGTGGATTCATCGGAAGAACGTTGCATGGGAATCAGGGCCACTACATCCTCCCCCACTAAAAGGAAGTTTCGTCCTCGAAACAAAGTAAGGTAGAACAGGCGTACCTCAACCAGTAGTCTCGAACAGAAAAGGGTAAGCAGATCTCATCTCTGTCTCTAGCTCCCAAGTAGCCTCTCGCTCTTCGTGATTGCTCCATAAGATCTTCACATACGGGATGGCTCGGTTGCGCAATTCCCTCACCTCACGAGCAAGAATCCGCAACGGGCGCTCCTCATAAACCAGGTCCTCACCGATCTCCAAGGGAGTGAAGTCAACCACATGCGACGGATCAAAGACATATATCCTCAGGGCTGAGACATGAAAAACATCGTGTACACCGGCCAAACGTGGAGGAAGAGCAACTCTATAAGCCACAGGGCCTACCCTCTCAAGTACCTCAAAGGGTCCAACAAAACGGGGACTAAGCTTCCCACGCACTCCAAATCTCCGGACCCCTTTCGAAGGCGAGACCTTTAAGAATACATGGTCACCAATCTGAAACTCTAGGTCTCGCCGTCGAGTATCTGCATAACTCTTCTGACGACTCTGGGCCACCTCAAGGTGTCGACGAATAACTCTGACTTTCTCCTCAGCCTCCAAAAGAAGATCTGGTCCCAAAGTCCTCCTCTCACCCACATCACTCCAATACAAGGGTGACCGACACTTGCGTCCATACAACGCCTCAAACGGAGCCATCTGAATGCTCGCCTGATAGCTGTTGTTGTACGCAAACTCAACCAAAGATAAGTGTCGGTACCACCCCCCTCCAAAATCCATAACGCACGCTCTCAGCATATCCTCGAGAGTCTGTATAGTGCACTCAGACTGGCCATCAGTCTGTGGGTGGAATGCAGTGCTGAATCTGAGCTGGGTCCCCAAAGCTGACTGTAAACTCCCCCAGAATCGTGACACAAACCTCGGATCCCGATCTGAAACAATCGACGCAGGTATCCCGTGTAGCCTCACTATCTCGTCCAAATACAACTGTGCCAGACGCTCCAATGACCAAGTCATCTGAACAGGCAAGAAATGCGCAGACTTGGTGAGTCTATCAACAATAACCCAAATCGCGTCGGCTCCACTCTGTGCTCTCGGCAGCCCTGTAACAAAGTCCATGGTGATGTGGTCCCATTTCCACTCGGGAATTGGAAGACTTTGTAACTTGCCAGCAGGAACCCGGTGCTCTGCTTTCACTTGCTGGCAAGTTAGACAGTGAGCCACAAATCTTCCAACGTCCCGCTTCATTCCGGACCACCAAAAATGTGCCTTGAGGTCCTTATACATCTTAGTACCACCAGGATGAATGGTATAAGGTGTATAATGAGCCTCACCCAAAATCTGGTCTCTGATCTCTGAATCCGAAGGCACACACACTCGGTCCCTGTACCGCAGTACTCCCGAGCTATCCACTGTAAAATCCCCTATAAGATCTGCCTGAATCTGTGATCTAATCCTCTCCAAGTGGGGGTCCTCACTCTGCGTCTCCCTAATCCTGTCCAACAGAGTGGGCTGCAAGACCATAGACATCAGTCTAGCAGAGACCCCAGGGGATACAACCTCAATCTGGAGTCGCCTCAACTGCTCAATCAACGGGGCCTGCTGCGTGACCAACATGCTCAAGCTCTGCACTGACCTCCGACTCAAAGCATCTGCTACCACATTGGCCTTGCCGGGATGATAGAGGATACTCACATCGTAATCCTTCAGTAACTCCAACCACCGGCGTTGCCTCAGGTTCAGCTCCTTTTGAGTAAACAGATACTTTAAGCTCTTATGATCCGTGTAGATCTCACAATGCTCACCGTAGAGGTAATGCCGCCACAGCTTCAATGCGAACACCACAGCTGCCAGCTCTAAATCATGAGTAGGGTAATTCTTCTCATAATCCTTTAATTGCCGTGAAGCATAAGCAATTACCCTCCCATGCTGCATCAAGACACAACCCAAACCGCTGTGCGAGGCGTCACTGTAAATCACGTAGCCATCTCCCATCACTGGCAGTGTAAGAACTGGTGCTGAAATCAGTCTCTTCTTCAGCTCCTCAAAACTCCGCTGACACTGCTCAGTCCAAATGAACCTCATCCCCTTCCTAGTCAAACAGGTCAGGGGAGTAGAGAGCTTCGCAAAGCCCTCTACAAACCGTCGGTAGTAGCCTGCCAAGCCCAGAAAGCTCCGGACCTCCGTCACCGTCGTCGGTCTCGGCCAATCCCGAACTGTATCAATCTTCGTCGGGTCAACTGCCACTCCTGCGGCTGATACCAAGTGGCCCAAAAATGCAACCTCCCGAAGCCAAAACTCGCACTTCTTAAGCTTGGCATACAGCTTCTTCTCACGTAGAAGCTGTAGCACTATCCTCAAGTGCTCCTCATGATCCACCTCGCTCCGGGAGTAGATCAAGATGTCATCAATGAACACAACCACAAACAAGTCTAAGTACGGCTAAAATACCCGGTTCATCAAATCCATGAATGCAGCTGGGGCATTAGTCAAACCAAACGGCATAACCGTAAACTCATAATGCCCATACCGGGATCGAAAAGCCGTCTTAGGGATGTCCTCGGCCCTCACCCTCAACTGGTGGTAACCTGACTGAAGATCAATCTTCGAAAACACTGTGGCTCCCTGCAACTGATCAAATAAATCATCTATCCATGGAAGAGGGTACTTGTTCCGGATGGTCACTTTATTCAACTCCCGATAATCCACACACAAACGAAGCGACCCATCCTTCTTCTTCACAAATAAAACTGGCACTCCCCACGGAGAAACACTAGGCCTGACAAAGCCCCTATCCATAAGATCCTGAAGCTGGGCCTTCAACTCCCTCAACTCGGCAGGTGCCATCCTATACGGCGCCTTCGAGATTGGTGCGGTTCCCGGTACCACATCAATCACAAACTCTACCTCCCTCTCCGGCGGCATCGTCGTCAACTCAGGGGGAAACACATCTGGGAACTCGCGGACAACAGGAATATCCTCGAGTCCCAGTGCCGCCGTAGGCACCTCCACAATCGTCGCTAAGAAAGCGGTGCAGCCCCTACTAATCATCCGCCTAGCCCTCGCCGAAGAAACAGTCATCGCAAAGAAGGTGCTCTGGCAGCCTCTGAAGACGAACTCCTCCTGTCCAGGCTCGCGGAGGGTCACCGTCCTCTCTCTGCAGTCTATAACAGCATAGTACCTCGACAACCAATCCATACCTAGCACGACGTCGAAATCCTGGAGCTGCCGCAAGACAAGCAAGTCTGCCGGCAAAATCCAGGATCCCAACTGCACAGGGCAATCCCTA
This sequence comes from Tillandsia leiboldiana, assembly GCA_029204045.2. Classification (NCBI taxonomy): domain Eukaryota; kingdom Viridiplantae; phylum Streptophyta; class Magnoliopsida; order Poales; family Bromeliaceae; genus Tillandsia; species Tillandsia leiboldiana. Next base: position 4,083,767 of record CM055071.1, read on the forward strand.
CAATACTCCTCGACATGCAAGACATGATCTGGTATCTGAACCTCTAATGCATGCGATAAAGAAACTACCTCTATACCATGAAGGGATGCAAATGCTCTACTGATAAAAGAATGCGATGCACCGGTATCAAAGAGAGTACGAGTACGAACTGCAGAAATCAAAATAATACCTGCGACGACATGCTCTGCTGCTGTAGCATCCTCTACCTGAGCGGCATAGACTCGACCGCTCGGCGCCGGGGGATGTCGCTCTGGCTGTCGCGAGGACGATGGAGCAAAATCTGGCCTACCGGAGGTCGCCGAAGGTCCTGCTGACTGACGAGGAACGAAGGATGCAGAAGCTGATGAAGGAGCTGGGTAACCTGCCCTGGGGCACGCCCTCGCGAAGTGACCGGTCTGCCCGCAACGGAAACAGCGGTCCCGACCCTGCGGGCACTGGGCTGGTGAGTGCGGTCCTCCACAGATGATACAACGGTCGGGGCGCGGCTGCCGCGAAGTCTGCTGCTGCTGCGAAGACTGCTGCTGCTGCGAAGACTGCTGCTGTCGAGGTGGTCGACGCTGCTGCTGCTGCTGCTGGAACTGACGAGATCCCCCAGATCTCTGCCGCCCCTGATACCCCCGTCCCTGAGAGTGGAAACGGGGTGGTCTCGGGGGTCCCTGTCTACTCGACTGCCCCTCCTCAAACTGCGCCGGGCGCTTCGCCCCAGGAGTCACAACGGGGGCTGGAGTCACCTCTGCCATCACGGCCTCACCACCCTCCACATAAAGTGCCTGCTCCATCGAGGCCTCTAAAGTATGTAATCTGAGGGAGCGGACCAACTGATAAATGTCCCGACGCAACCCTCTCTCGAACATGTAGATCCGGTGGGTCTCATCTCTGGCCACGTGGGGCATACTAGCCAACAGCCGATTGAAATCGGCTATGTACGCGTGTACGGCCTATCTCCCTGGCGGAGATTCCTCAGCTGCTCCTCCAAGCTCTGTCGAACACTCTCGGGAAAGAAGGCCCCAAGAAGCATACCGCGAAACTCTGCCCAAGAGATAAACTGGGTCCCAGGCGGACCTGCGGGTCGCACACGCCGCCACCAGGCCTCGGCGTTGCTCTCCAGAAAATGAGTAGCCAACAGAACTCGAAACCTCTCATCAATAAAAAGGCTCTCGAAATGGCGCTCCATAGCTGTAACCCAAGACTCAGCCGCCCACGGCTCAGCACTCATGCCCGAAAAGCGGGGTGGATCAAACTTGCGAAACCTCAACAAAAGACCCACCAAAACCTGCTGCTCTGCCAAAGTCAAAGATCCCGACGTCCCAGACGGTGGCCTACTGGAAACAGGCTCAGTCGGAACTGCTGGTGCAGGCTGCACAACCGGGGGTGCCACCACAGGGGAAGAAGGCACCGGAGAACTCTCAGGGGGTACCACCGCCGGCTGCGCTCTCTGCTCCAACAAGAGCGTCAACCGACTCACAGCCTCCTCCTGGCGTCGAGACGCCTCAGCCAACTGTGCCACCTGGGCACGGAGCTCCAAAACCTCGCTCTCCTGTCCCTGCCCCGAGTCCTCCTGCTCGGGCTCAGAGGACGAAGGCTGCGAACGCGTCACCATCGAGCGTCGAGGAGGCATCCCCACCTGAGGGACAAGGCAAACAATCAGAACCCAAATCATCTCTCGACCCAATCTAGCGAAAGTCAGAAGGCATGTCCCCCTTTCCGAAGTACTATGTTGTCTGCAGCCAACATAGTTGCCACCGAAGGAAGACATGTCAATCGCTCACCCCGAACCGCTCGGGAGAGTTAGAAATCCAATCAGGACTCTCGCTAAAATCACGGCTCTCACGCGAGTCATCCTAGGGTCCAACCACATGCCTAGGGTTCCTAAGTCCTCCAAGACCTACATCCTAGGCTCTGATACCACTCTAATCTGTCACGCCCCGGGGCGATACTGCGCCCCGGCTCGCCAACAGATCCGCCGCCCATACGGGAAGCCCCGTATAGGCGTAGCGACTAACCTGCAAGAAAACATCTACACTAGCAGATATCAGAGCTGAAAGAGAAAAGCTGGAAAGAAATACATAAAATAAAACTACAACTCTTAAATATACAGACCAACCTCACCAGAATACAGGAGTCTCTCATAAAAGCAGGAAAGAAAGGTACAACTCAAAACCTCACTACAAAAGTCACTCGACATAACACACACCAAAATGGAACTGGGGTACATCTACTCACACACTGAAGACGACAGGAGGGGATCTATCTCGCGACGCCCTTACCTCGGTCAGAAGGAGCTGGATCAGCAACAAGAGCTGCAGGAACTGGAGCAGAAGTCCCTGGGGAGAAAACACCACGACGGGTGTGAGAACTACATCCCACAGTAGTTCTCAGTGGGTGCCGCCAACAAGCCCGACGGTCTGCCCACTAAGTCTACCAGAGGCAAAAGTAACATATGCAGTGCTATAAGGAAAGCGGGGAAAAGTAACTCTACAGCTACTATGCCTCTATCTAGATGCTCAACAGTGGAACAGAAAGAACATAATGCCACAACTAACTCTCCTCCCTGATCACCCAATCAAAACTGACTGCCACATCGGGTCCAGTCAAACCTGCGCCAACCTACTGCCGTTACGTCCCGGAGGAGCGGACTTACGTAGGGCGTCCGTGGCTGCCAACGAAAGCACAGCCAGAGGGACCACTGCAACAACAAGTCGCTAAAGAACATCTCAAACTCACGCCGGTACACAACCCGGTCTCGCCTACTCCGGAGTGGCCCTCGAGGGGAGCGACCCGCTCGAGTCAAAGTAACCCATAAGTATCACTGTAAAGTATCACTGTAAAGCTCTAATGTGGCTCATGCAGGCTATGATCCAATCCTCGATCAATAAGATCGACCACCAAACAAATCACTGACTCACTCACTGGCTGGAATCTACACAGCTGAAACTCACTGTCTCTCTGATAGTTTCCAAGAACCCAGATCTACCATCACTATCACTCTCCCAAAGAAATTAAATCTAAAGACTGCTATCAACTCCACTCGGTCCCCAGACACGAGTGCAAATGCATCCCACAATCACCCGACCTCTCGGCCCACAACTCGGGCGAGGAAAAAGCTAAGTCCATAGTGAAATGAAGTATCGTGATGTGGAATGTCTAGAGCAATAAAAAAAACCTAGCCCAAGTTGGAGTTTTTCTACAGACTGGCTGAACATGATACATATGACAGGGGTGCTAGGTCAAATTCCAAGATTTCATTACTTAACATAGTGCCGGAATCAAAAGATTCAACAACTGATATACAAGATACAACATACAGTTTTACACATGCTAATACTCCAATTTCTAACATGCATGATCCTACACACATAGAATTAGTACACAGTCCAGAGTTCTTGGAAGCAAGGTCACCCACCTGAAAGTGCTAACCGTCCAGAATCGTACAGCTGAGAAAGCCCACAACTGTCAAATCACAAATCCCACCAAGCCAACAACACGGTAGAAGTGCTCACAAACTCCTGGGTACAAACATACACCAAAATTACACTTTAAACCACACAAATTCCAAAATCCCAAAATCTGTGATGAACAGTCCCATTCACACGAAATTTTCACCTGAAAAACTTCCTCCAAAAATTCCAATAAAAATATGACGGCGATCCTCGCGAAGAGTAGATGTCGATAGAGTCCTGAAACGTCAAATTCCGATGTCCGGATGAGGAGATAAAAATCCGACAATTAGGTGCTGTCCAAATCAACCAACAGTCGCAAAGGGGGTTAAAAATGTACCCAGAACCCCAAGAAAAGCTCGGATCCAGAAAAAGTGTCCAACACGAAAAATGTAGATTTATCTCTTACGAAACCGTCACCGCAGAAATCGTCCAAAAATAATGTCGGGGTAGCCCGGTAGACCTCCCAGACTAAACTGCGACGAAAATGGGCCTCCAACAGTAGATCGTCGCTCCGCACCCCGATGTAGAAGTCGCCGTCGTCGCGGCCTCCAAAAATTCTGAACCTTCGTCGGAAGATGCACAAGAGGGAGAGAAAGAAAATTGGTAAAGGGCTCAGGGGCTAAAACTCTCGGGAAAAGCTTCAAAAACGAGCCCCAAGGGGCCTATTTATAGGCCTCACCCGAAATCAGCCCAAAAGACAAGTCAAAGGGGCTTTCGGGCCCACTTTCGGGCGCCCGGAACATTCGGGCGCCTACAGTGTTGGGCCCGGCCCAACACTGTGCGCGCCCGGATTGATCCGGTGCCGCCACGTGTCCCCCCGAACAGGGGACAGCGGTGCGGGGCCACCCGATGGCCGCCACGTGTCCGGCCCCGCGCTCCCCGCGCCCGGCGCACATGCGCCCACCAATCATGGCGCGCCACGTGTAGCGAGGTCCACGGCGGCGACCACGGGCCGCGGTTCACGGCGGCCCACCCGGGTCACTGCGCCCGCCAACCAGCGGGCGACACGTGGCCCGGCGGGTCCATCGTGCGCCGCGCCCGGCGCGGTCCACGCGCTGTCGCGCGTGCGTTGACCCGCCAACCGGCGTCTGCCACGTGGCACTGTGCCGCGTCGCATACGCCAGGTGCGTATGGACCGACCAACCAGAAGAAGCCACGTGGCCCGCCCCGGTCCACTGCACCAACCGCGCGCCCCCGTGGACCAAGCCGCGTGAGCCCGCCAATGGGCAGCCGCCACGTGTCCAGGCGCCGGTCCATGCACCAGCGCCCAAGCTCTGTGGACCGAGCGGTATGCGCCGGCCCAATCAGAAGCTGCCACGTGGCAGGGGCTGGTCCACGGCTGTTCCCATGCACCAAAATGCGCGAAAAACTTTCGGGAGTCCGTTTTTGGGCTTCCGGACTCAGAATTTAACAAGCAAATAGCCGTTTTCAAGCGTTTTTCCGTGCTGAATCCATTTCCGACCTCTGTTTGGCCTAATTCTTTTCCGAAATTTCGGCAAACCCAGCCGAAAGCCAACACAGCAAATAATATCACACAGGGTCCATCTGTGGCATCCTATTGATGCACCATGGGCCAGATACACCAATGATAGGTGTTCTAACAGTGGATTCATCGGAAGAACGTTGCATGGGAATCAGGGCCACTACAATTTATCTCGGTCCTTATCCTCAATCTTGACCAATTCTTTATCTTGTTTCTTATCCTTAATCATCTTATAAAGCCGATGACCGATTCTTTATCTTGGTCATAAATCTTGACCAATTCTTCATCTCGATCCTTATCTTCAATCTGGACCGATTCTTTATCTGTCTTTATCCTCAATTGTCTTATAAAACCGATGATCGATTCTTTATCTCGGTCATTATCCTCAATCTTGATCGATTTTTTTTATCTCGGTATTTATTCTCAATCGGTTTATAAAGTCGATAATCGCTTCTTTACCTAAATGGCTGATTCCCGTGTAGGATCATTGGCGCTAACCATTAAATCTAAAAACTCGAGCTGTTAGAAATACGCAACCAATTCACTTAAAACGTACAGACACGGCGCCCACGGGTCTTGACCGGACTCAACCCACCTGGACGTTAGGTTTATTTGTCACGCTCCGTGGTCGAAACTGCGACCCAGGCTCGCCAACAGATCCGCCGCCCATGCAAAACCCCGCATAGGCGAAGCATCCTACCTGCAAGAAAGGGGCTACAGCTAAACAGATATCAGAGCTATAAAATAAAAGTGCTGTAAAACTAAAACCAACCATCTGTACAACTGGAAAATAAAGATACAAAATCTATCTCCCATAAATGATAATCATACAATATCCTCAAATACAAAAACTCATAACTCAACAGGGAGGTAATCCTGAAATAAATAATACATCAGTGTACAGGCTCTCAGTACAAGTCAGATCCTCACAATACAATGATCTCTCAAAAGTGGAAATAAAATAATCTACTGACTGTACTACAAATCTCCAATGTGGGGGTACAACTACTCTCCAAAGATAGGTAGGGATCTAGCTCGCGACTCCCTCGCATCCAACAGCAACCGCAGAATCAGCAACACCCGCTAAGACTCTGCAAAACAAAGAAGAGAAAAGAGAAAGGAGGGGGAAAACCCCCAACGGGTGTGAGAACTACACCAAAAGGGAGTTCTCAGTAGGTACCGCCACCAGGCCCGACGATCTGCCCACTAAGTCTACTAGAGGCATAAGATAACCATGCAGTAAAAACTGAATAAGAAAGCTGGAGATACTCTACAGCTACCATGTCTCTATCTAAATGCTCAAATGGGGAAAAACTAATGAAAGGTATACAACCACTCGCACACGAGGTGCACAATCGACCCAATCGAACTGACTGCCACATCTGGTCCAGTCAAGCCTGCGCCTCCCTAGTGTATCCACGTAGGGTGTCCAATCGGACTAACTCACTATCGAATAGTGGCACCTGCAGGCTATAGTCGAAATTCACGCTCTCTCTCAGAACGGATAGACTTAAGATCCTCAACATCTCGCACAACGGTCGAAATACTCTCAACGACATGGGACCACCGTCAATCCAAACGGCTCCGAACAACACTAGCACTGGTCTAATCTCAGCTACCAGACTCCACTCAGCCCCTAGGCACGAGTGCAATAATAAAAGTACTTGTCAGAATAAACCCAATCAAATGAACCGGTATAAAACCTGGTACTGCCTGCTCTGTCATCAATCTCACGAACTTAGTATCTCCAACTATCCAACTGACCGGCACCCGCCACGGTCTAAAGCCTACTCCGGAGTGGCACTCGAGGGGAGCGACCCACACGAGTAAAGTATCACTGTAACAAGTATCACAAGTATCATAATATAGCAAGACTGGATCACGACTCTGATCAAAGTGAAAAAACCCATCCACTAAAGGAAAACCTGATCCCCAATCTGATACAACAGTAAACAATAAGTGGGAAACTCCATCCACTAAAGGAAAGCTGCTACCCAATCTGATGCACAAGTACATATCCGGTCAACCGCCCAATATCCACGGTCGCCGCAATACCCCACAAGTCCACAATCTAATCCAACCCGTCTCAGACATAAAGTCCCGACTACACTATACCAAACCCCTACTCGAACCCGAGCAACATGAATCGCCTGACTAACGAACAAGGAGAAAAGAAGCAAACATAGTTTTCCCTAAGTCAAGTTCCAACATGGTAGTGTAGCGATAAAAGATGGCTTATCTAGATGTCCATACAAGAATGCATTTGTCCTCAAGAAAGAATAAAGGAAGTAATCACATATTAGCTCCACAAGGATATAACCAACATGCCTAAATCACTCATCAACGATACCTGTCCATAATCCATGATCAAAGTGATATCCGCACATATATACATAATCCTGTCCCATCGTATAATCAAATCTCATAAAGGCTATGTGTTAACATGGCATGCTAATAATCACATAGGGTAACAATCCCTTAGGTAAGCTTTCACTAATCACCAAGATGGATATCTGAATCATGCAAGTCCTCATAATATATAACATGAATATTAATCTTGCAATTCTCTTAGACAATCATCATTACTAAGCTTATCTCTCAATCACAAATAATGTACCATAAACATGCATGCATTCTATCAGATAGAATTAGAGAACCGTCCACCGGTTTTGGGGACAAAGTAACCCACCTGAATCGCTTTCCGCAGGCAAAGCTGAAGTCGATGAAGTGCGTAGCCACTCGCTATCAACATCCGTCGAAACCGCGCCCTCGGCACTGGATCGCCCGCACCTCAGCCACAACCATCCTCACAGCCAACACCACCGCTAAGTCCACTGCCAAACATCCCACAATCAACACCACCGACAGCACCCCAAAACAGCATTTGCTGTTTTACCAAAATAGCACAGAGAGAGTGTCACGCCCCGGGGTCGGAACTGTACCCCGGGCTCGCCAACAGATCCGCCGCCCCTACAGGAAGCCCTGTAGAGACGTAGCGACTAACCTGCAAGTAAGTATCTAAACTAACAGATATCAGAGCTGTAAAAGTAAAACTAACAGTAACAGGAAGTAAAGCTGTCTCACACAAATATATACAAAAAGTCCTCACTCAAATACAGGAGTCTCTCAAAAGAAAACAGCAGAGTACAACTCGATACCTCACTACATAATCTCTCAAACCAAAAGACACAACCAAAAAGTATATCGGGTACCTCTACCACTCGCTGCTGCTGAAAGGGGGAAAGAATCTACCTCGCGATTCCCTTACCTCGGTCTGTAGGGGCTGGATCAGCAACGGGCACCGCAGGAACTGGAGCTGAAGTCCCTGGGGAAAAGACACCACGACGGGTGTGAGAACTACCTCCCACAGTAGTTCTCAGTGGGTGCCGCCAACAAGCCCGACGGCCTGCCCACTAAGTCTACAAGAGGCATAAAGTAACAAAGAAATGCAGTATAAAAAGCTGGAAAGTAAAACATCTACTGCTACTATGCCTCTATTCAAATGCTCAAGAAAAAAAGGACCGAAGACCAATATGTCTCTACTGATGCTCGACTCAAGTCTCCCAATCCAAACTGACTGCCCAAACGGTCCAGTCAAACCTGCGCCTACCTACTGCTGTAGGTATGTCCGTAGCTGCCAAAACTGGCTCAGCCAGAGGGACACCAACATCGACAAGCCGCAATAGAAGTAACAAGCCCAACTCCGGAGTGGCACTCGTGGGTAGCGACCCCACCGAGCAAAGTATCTGCGCATCTCTGTCGATCTCAAGTATGGCTCCTGCAGGCTATGATCCAATCACTGTCTCACTCGCTAACTAAGAATCCACACTGTCCCACTGATCATCTCCCAAAGATCCTAGTCCCACATGTCACTATCTCAACGATGAACAATCTACAGACTGCTACCAACTCTACTCGGTCCCCAGACACGAGTACAATGCATCCAAAGCTACTAAACCTCCCAACCCACAACTCAAGGGAAGACCACTATGTCCAGAATGACAAAAGTAACAACTGACGTGGGAGAACTAAAGCAGATGCATAATTCTAACAGTAGTCATCTGAGTAAGATATACAATGCATAATAGATGTGCTGAGTCAAGTTTTCCAATCAAAATGGTTCATGTGTGGCAAGATTCCAATAAGATCATCAAATTTAGCAATTACTAACTGTGGGTACTTTCATACAGTTTGCACAGATTATTTCGCTCAAATACTATCATGCATGCATATATAATTGCAGAATTAGAGTGCAGTCCATAGTTATTGTAAGCAGGATCACCCACCTGAACACGCTAACTGTCCGAGACGGTACAGATAAACAGTCCAGGAATCGACAACTTTCCAGATCCACAGAGCCAGGAGCACAGAAAAGGTGCTCCTACAGTCCTGGGTACAACAACAACTCACAATTACAACAATTAACACATAACAATCACATTCCAAAAATCTGCACACACAGTTACTGTTCACACGCGAATTTCACCTGAAAATAAATTTCCAGAAATTCCAATAAAAATATCACGACGATCCTCGCGAAGTGTAGATGTCGATAGGCTCTTGAATCGTCGAAAACCGATATCCAGAAGTGAAGATAAAATTCCGCGAAGTTGCTGCTGTCAAGATTCCAAACTGTAGCAAAGGGGCATAAAAATGTACCCCAAACCCTTAAAAAAACTCATTTCTGGGAAAAGTGATCAATACGGAAAACGTAGATATACCTCTCGCGCAACCGCTGCCAAAGAAATAGTCCAAAAATGATGTCGGGGTAGCTCTGCAGGTCTCCCAGAGTGAAATGCGACGAAAATGGGCCTTCAACAGTAAACTGTCGCTCCGCACTACGAGGCAGGAAAAGCAGTCGTCGCGGCTTCCAGAAAATCTGAAACTTCACCAAAAGATTGGCAAGAGGGAGAGGAAGAAGTTTTGTATAAGGCACACGAGCTAGATCCCACGAGAAAGGGTGGAAAAATCCACCCCAAGCCGGCCTTTATATAGGCCTCAAAGAAAAAGCCCAAAAAAAATCAAGTCAATTGGGCTCGGGCCCGACTTTTCGGCCGCCCGAAAACTTTCGGGCGCGCACAGTGCGGCCCGGCCCAAGGTTTTCGGGCGCGCACAGTGCGGCCCGGCCCAATACACGCCGTCGGACGGGATCCACGATTCGTCCGACCCGCCCCAGAGCCTGCCACGTGTCGCCCGAACAGCGAACACCGAAGCGGGCCACTCACCGCCCGCCACGTGTCCGCCCCCCCGGGCACAGTAAGGCGGTGGCGCCCGCCAATGAGCGGGCGCCACGTGTCCCGCCCGGTTGACCCGCTGCCTGGCCGGCAGCGCGACGTGGGTCGCACGTGGGCACGCGCCCCGAGGCACCAACCGCGCGCCCGGTGCACCGCGCACGCTGCACCCGCCAATCAGGGGATGACAAGTGTCCCCTGCGCCCGGTCCACGCCTTCCCCAGAAATTCTGTGGACCGTGCCGCGTGCACCTACCAACCCGGGGCTGCCACCTGTCCCCCGCCTGGGCCATGCACCGCCGCGCACCTCCAGTAGACCGCGCGCCCTGGGCCCGCCAATCAGGCGGTGCCACGTGTCCATGCGCCGGGTCTGTGCACCCCGCCGCGCTGCTCTGTGGACCGCGCATCCTGAACCGGCCAATCAGAGCCTGCCACGTGGCATCCCGGCGGTCTACGGCCCCTCCCATGCACCATTTTCCACCAAAAACTTCCGGGTGTCCGTTTTTGGGCATCCGGACTCCAAATTAAGCAAATAAATAGTCGTTTTCAAGCGTTTTTCCGCGCTGAATCCATCTACGACCTCTGTTTGGCCTAAATCTTCCCCGAAACTTCAGCAAACCCAGCCGAAGGCCAAACAGTAAATAAAAGCACACAGGGTCCATCAATCGCACCCAATTGATGCACTGTGGGCCAGGTACACCAATAATAGGTGTTCTAACAGTGGATCCATCGGAAAAACGCTGCATGGGAACGAGGGCCACTACAGAGAGGGGCTTTTCACCTGCGTGCAGTCCTCCGAAAAATCCAGAAAAATCACGGCTGCGATCCTCGCGAGGAGTAGATGCAAATCGAGTATTTATACACTTCAATCTGATACCTGTAGGCCAAGATACATCCAAAACAATACGGTAATAAGCGTAATTTCAGTATAAACTTCATGAATTTTTAGGGATTAATCTAGAAGGAATTCCTCTTAGGTATCAACATGAAAAATGTTCCTCTTAACCCTGTTAACACAACCATACAAACATGCAATTGCTACAACACTTTGCACTGTACAAATCTGCACTACAAGGTTGGGAAGATGGCGGAATTTACCTGTCCAATCGCGGCCCGCCACGCGTCCAGCCGCAGTGCCCGGTGGACCGCGCCTCCAACGCCGGCCCAATGGGGTGCCGACACGTGGCACCCCGGTCCACAGCTCGCCCAAGCACCCGAAAAACCCCAGAAACTTCCGGTTGCCCGTTTTCACTCGTCCGGACTCCGAAAAATACAACCAAGTAGTCGATTTCCATCATTTTTCCGCGCTGAATCCAAATCCGATATCTGCTTCGCGTAAAACCACCTCTAAAATTCGACAGGGGCATCCGAATACACTCGTGATCTATTTAACGCCCAGAGCTCCTACCTTGAGTCCGATACGCGCACAAATACCTTCAACACTCAACATAGGCCTCCAAAAGCTGCTGATCCAACAGTAATTCTTTCGCGGGAATTCGGGTCATCACACTATTGTTGGGCCTCTTGCCGTTAGGTCTATTGTGGATCGCAGCCCCACTAAACTTATTGGGCTCACCCAACTCAACTTATTAGTCTCCTAGGCCTATTGTCACGGGGCAGGAAGTTAGGCCTATTTTAATCTATACATAAATAGCCAACAATCCCCCCCCCCCCCAAACACCTGCACCATGTGGGAATCGAACTCGTGCCACTGACTCTGATACCACTTACTGGATCGTTGGCGCTAATCATTAATCCAAAAGCTTGAGCTGTTAGAAATACACAACCAATTCACTTAAAGTGTACAGACACAACATCTCCGGGTCTTGACCGAACTCAACCCACCTAGACGTTAGGTCTATTGTTGGGCCTCTAACCGTTAGGTCTATTATGGACCGCAACCCCACTCAACTTATTGGGCTCACCCAACTCAACTTATTAGTCTCTTGGGCCTATTGTCACGTGGCAGGAAGTTGGACATGCATATTTTAACCCATACATAAGTAGCCAACATCCTGCCCACCCACGGTTAGGTTTAGGTGCCTTTTGTCAGCTCTTAGTCCAATTCAGTTCATTCAAATCAGTTGACTCGTTGACAGACTTTCACACTACTTGTCACATTTTGATTTGGTTTAACGCGCTCGGTCATATCGACGGTACCACTTGCCACGTGATGATTTTTTTTATTTCAGCAACGAGAAAACTAAGTTCAAGCCAATTTTGAATCGAATGCAAACAGACTCGTGAACAATGAGTAGGACTGACAACTTACACCCTTGGATGGTAAGGGAAAAAAAAAAGGAATGAGTGAGTGAGAAGGACCATTCTTGCTTGCTAGGGTCTTCTTAAATTTGTCACCTAATTCAATCTTAAAATTCAGATCGATGGAGAATTTTGATGTTAGAGTGGAGTTTTAAGATTCTCATGGAGGAGAAAGTCTATTTCGTAGCAACTACACCATATATATCATCTATATTCGGTCGATCATTTTTTTTTTTTGAGAAAAAAATATTATAATTTTTTTAAAAAAAAATCATGATGGAATGGATGTTGGATTTTGTGGAGATTAGTTTATCATTATATTTAGGAGGCAACAGAATTCACTTATTAATTTCCATCAAAATAAATAATAAAATTTGAAAAACCAATTACATCAACATCAAATTGCACCAAAAAAAAAAAAAAAAATTGTATTTAATATTCAAGCTGTATGAGCTACATATATCAAAACAAACAACGAAAATATAATTACACTTCAGAAAAACTCAAACACCGCTATACTTGAATTATATTATATCTAGAGATTTGTCAATCCAAACGTGCCCTCACCGAAACCTGTGCATCAAAAAAAAAAACATACAGTTTCTTAATAATTTGCTTGATTTTTTTTAATTAAAGTTATCCCAAATCATCATGACCCTCTCAGGGCAGGAGTCAAGATTTCTTAATGCTTTTTTTTTTCTTGCAGATCTACACACCAGATTTTAAGATCTGCAACAGGGATTTCACCTGTTGCTCTTGGCCCACTAGAGGTACAGCTGCATGTGTTCATTTTATGGTATAGTCCGTATTGCTTTTTTTTTTTTTTTAGGATTTGATTAGATTTGTAGTTGAATCTTAGTTGAATTAATATTTAATATTTAAATTTTAAAAATTAAGTTTGTTAAAATTTAAATATTAATTAGAGTAAAAATCTATTTAGACTATATTTAAATAGCTTTTGATATAAACTATAAATATAGCATAGGTGCTATATTTGACGGTAGTACCTACGGTGGTGGTAACACCTATAGAGGTGGTGGGGACTAGAATTTATCCACATCCATAGAGATGGGGGATAGAATTTAACGACACCCATTGGTGGTGGTAACACCCATAAAAGTGGTGGGGGCTAGAATTTAGCCACATCCATAGTTTTCTAGGTTTATAGAAGATGAGAGAAGGATGAGAGAGATTCAGGATGAAGGCTTGGATTGAAACTACTCTATTGCAGAAAAAGAGTCGATATAATTCTTCTCTTGGTTAATTAATCTTATTTCACCCGCATATTTTCTGAATCTTATTTCACTAGTATATTTTCTGTTTTGATTTTCTTTTTTTTTGGTTTTGCTGGGTCCAGTTATGTTGAGGGGACAGATTTATGGTAAAAATCCGATTTATGTTTTCGCTGCGGAATCTCAACATTAGGCGGTAGCCGCGGTACCGACGTGGATTGCGGTATCGAAATAGATTGCGAATTTACAGAATTTGATATCGGAATGAGTACCGAATTTCCCAATACTTTTATATAATATATATATATATATATATATATATATATATATATATATATATATATATATATATATATATATATATATATATATATATATATATATATATATATATATATATTGAAATTATAACATAGATAGAGTTTTTATGCACATTTATATATTGATTAAAAAGAAAATAAAGTACGTTATTAATGTAGCATTTCTGATCCATTTATGTACACATATACCTCAAATTACAAGGATATTAACAATTTACTATACCACTAAACTAGCTAGCATTGAGTTTTTCACTTTTGTTTTATAAAAAAAGATCATGCATACTCCTACCAATATAGTAGTTAAGTTATGAAAATACTATTGCATGAAAGTAAGATTTTCGAAGCAATTTGCGACATTAATTTTTCATACTTAAGTAAGAGTATATGTGGCAAAAAAAAAAACGAACAAATCGGCCGATTATTAGATAAATTATATCAAAAATTTATATAATTTAATTCTTAAATATTCCATATATTCAAAATTATATTAATCTAATATAATGCGATCGTCAAAAATCAATTCATCTCTATGTACTTTTAAAAGCACTCCAATACAATTCTCTCTCTCTCTCTATTAGTTTAAGTGATTCTTTCTAGAACAATGCTACATGTACACATTCAAAAATGATGTACATCCTACACTCACCCATTTAAGGATGAGAAATGACTTTACAAATTATGAAGTGATCCCTCATCACACCCTATCTATTAGATGAATAGGATGTATGATGTACACCCCCACAAGAATGTATACTTAATATTTTCCTTCTTCTTACGTAAAAGCAAAATGGATCAACGAAGCAATCTATGCAACATAAGGATGCGGTGTAAAGCGGGCCACCTACGATTTGGATAAGTTGGATTAAGCTGCTGCTTCCTTTCTCTCTTTATCTATGACCTTCTTTTGCAAAAGCTGTTTTGTCACTCCCCACTCTTCTGCCACTGAATTGGGAAAAGCCCATGCAGAGTCCACCCAAAATCCCACATCAAAAAAAGCAAAAAAATATATATACGTATGGCAAATTAATGGATCAGCTTCAGCTTCTGCTTAATTCTCCCTATCGCTTATCTCTCACTTTTATCAACCATGGAGATGCAGCATGATACATCTTTTGCTTGCCAAAGAGGAGAAAGAGTCAGGCTCTCAATTAGACCACTAGCTAAGTGCTTCTTGTGGAAATTCTTGCAACTAGCTAGCTAGTACTTTTTGGAGAAGCAAGAATCCATAATTGTTCTAAGTTGAAGCTTCGATCTATTTATACCCCAACAAAAATTCAACACAATTATAACTTTTTTCTTTTTAGAACAAGATAATATACTACTGATTCATTCATTTTCAATCAAATTTTTTTTTTTTTTTTTAAAAAGAAAATAATAATCTATCTCCTCTCAAAAAAAAAAAAAAAAAATAATCTATCAAGTAATACGACGGTTGTTTTTTCAACTCAAAATTTTTTCGATTCCTTTCCAGCCAAATAACTCACAAAGAGGTGACGATTGTCGCCAGTTCTCCCCTCCCTACTGCTGCTCCGTCTTTAAGTTTGCTCACTTTTCAACATAATTATAACTAAAAAAAAACTATTAGTACGTTTATAATTTACACAAACAACTAATTTTTTTTGACAAAATAAAAAAAATCTAAGCAAAATGTCGCTTTTGTGACAAAACTTTTTTTTTTTTTTTGTGAAACATATAGTTTGACAAAAATTTGTATTGTTTGCTACACAAGCATTTTGAGTCGAGGCAAAATATTTTGTTGCAGATCCAACCAGATCCAACCAGATCCAAGAAATGAAACCAACCTTGACCTCAAAATAGTTTATGGATAATTAACTTCACTTGAGAAATGAGAAAGCTACCAACAAGATAGGCCAAAGCACACTTTAATTTTGTCCTCAAACTTTGGGAGGCATGATATTTTAGTTTTTAAATTATAATTTATTAACTTTTAATTTAATTTTTATAAGTTGTTATAATTAAATCTCATAATGCAATACAGTTGGTAATATACAGATATGATTGTGTTGTTAATTATTAATGAAAACCTAACCTAAAATTTACTAAAAATCAAATTTAAAGACCAAAATGCCACCACAAATTTGAGGACCAAAAGTGCAATGTAGACAACAAGATATGAAAGGTGACATTAATTGCTAGTATTACATGTTTAATTAGTAATTTCATATTCTTTGACCCATCTATCTCTTTTAGTGGAAATTATTAAATTAAAACTCTTTAGGTACGTGGTCTAATGGTCATCCAAGAATTTTTTTGATTATCTACTGTGGGAGTAAATTAATTAATTAATTGCTACTTTTTCTTTTTCATTCGAGATATGGGCCATGCATGTTGCTTTTGTTCAAAAAGAAAAGTGTTGAGAGAAAATTTTCACACTGTGCATGTGAAATCACTATCATTCAGTTCTATCTTCTGGCCGTTGGTTCTTTGCGAGAACTTTATGAAACCACTATCATTCTGCTCTATCTTTTGGCTGATTACTGAATATTTATTTTTATTTTGATAGAAATGAACTCAACTAAGAATACAATTATATTTTGAACTTGGAGTATCAGATAACAATCATTAAGGCTTAGCCGACTACGTTAGGTATAGCCAAATTTTAGGTATTCTTGTTATTGTTCTTGTTATAATAAAAAGTAAAATTAGGAGCCAAAGTGGCAAAAAAAAAAAAAAAAAAAATTAATAATAATAATAATAATAATAATTCTGGCTGTTCTTGGTATATATTATTCATGTTTTGGGCCTTCTTGACCAAATTTTTGGGCTGTTAGGCTGCCTGTTCAGAGATAAATAAAGAACACAGTAGATGTCTGCAAAAGCATAATATGTATACAGAGCTTTTAAGTTATAATAAAATAAATTAGATTTTCTAAAATTTTATATGTAAAATTTTTAGAAAATTTAGCTTGAACTTTCAATTTGATAGTTAGATTTTATTTTTAACTTTATTAAATAATTTAATAAATCTCTCTTCTCAATTTAAGTATAAATTACACAACCGTTGTATATATAATTCAATAAAGCTTCAAAACACACACACACAATTTATTTTCCGTATTCCATAATATGAAAAATAATAAAAATCGAACCTAGGCGAATATATATTAAACTATTTGATATAGTTGGAAATTTTTTATGGTTAAAATTGAAAGATGAGATGAATATTTATTAAATAAATAAAATATAAAGTTGAGGAGGATTCCGTATATTTTGAGAATAAATTTAGTATAGGGAAAATGCTAGATGTACACCCCAAATGGGGTGTACATCTTACACCCACCCCATCCTAGGGGTGGGTGAATTCCACTCGTCACATCGAGTGACGAGTGGATGAATACCCACCCTAGGATGGGTGGGTGTAGGATGTACACCCCATTTGGGGGTGTACACCTAGCACTACTCTTAGTATATATATAATAAGAGCAATGCTATGTGTACACCCCGAAAGGAGTGTACATCTTACACCCCATCCATCCAATGGGTGGGATACTTTTGGGGTCACTTGATGTGACCCCTCCTCACACCCTCATCCATCCAATGGATGGGGTGTACATCTAGTATTTTCCTTCCATATAATAACTTTGATCGATCAAATCAAGAGATCTTACGTCACTACTTACAAAGTCCACGTGGCTCGACGTCGACGTATCTTCTTTAACGTGAGCGCGAGAATACACCACATCATTTGATATTCCAAAAAAAAAAACTAAAAATATAATATGTATATTCAAAAGGGATCACTTTACTAATAAAATTTATCTTAAAACTAATACTAATAAAAAAAGAAAAATTTTATTGGTGCACTCTAAAAATATATATATATATATTGTATATTTTATTTATTTTAAGATGAGACGGAAGAGTTGAATTTTACTAATCACATCTAAATGACTATTAAAATATATTTTTGGATGAATAGAATGTACAATATATATATATTTTTTAAAAAAATTAGTCCGTAATATTTTCTTAACTTTTAAATTTTATTAAGATTAAATAAATATAGGCAGTTAAATTTTATAGATAATTTATTTCAATAAATTTAGTAATTTTATTGCAAATAATATTGAAATAAAGTCACTGGATTTAACAAAATTTGATGAAAGTCCAAAAAAAATAGAAGCTAATAAAATACAACTAATAAAAGTAAAAAATGAAGGGCTTAGCTCAAAAAGTCTTGTAATTGAAGAGGTCCCCCATAAATTCTCGCCTCCAAGGAATCGCATGCGACGTTTATCCTCATAAATTAATTATGAGCACGCACGACCGTTTGCCTCCGCTCTACGAATGGCGTGGGGGGCGGCGTGAGAATAGCAACGAGAGGGCACGTGGGGAGCACGTGTCGATCAAACTAAAAGAGGCGTGGGGATTAGCCGAATGTGCCACGTCAGCATAAGCACGAGAAAGAGAAAGAAAAGACGGAGCCCGTTAGGACAATCGGCACGACCCGGCCCAGCAGCGCTGCTCAGAAAAATCATGGTGTTGTTAATCTGCGGTAGCCCTGCGGCCTCTGGATTTGCGCCCGACGACTTTAAACTGCAGCAAAATACGTTAAATTTTCTTATCTTTTCAGATTTGTTGGCTTAATAAGTTGTCGGTACTAAAAATCATTTCGACTCAAACTACTAGCCCATAACACTTTTGGCCTGTATCTAAATCAAACAAACATTTAGACTCATTGGACAGCTCAAATGCGCGGAAATTAGTTATACATCTTGATTAATATCCATAATAAAAAATAAAAATTTAACAAAAAAATAAACAAAACTTTTTCTTGAATCTATCTATCATATTGATGTACAAGGAAAGATATATGCAAGCTGTTAATTAAATGCAAACAGCTGAAAAGTAACATGTGGCCGCGTCGACGTGACTCATGACGAGGTGGGTTTACACAGAAGAGGCACGCTTATCACTCTAAACTTTTAATTAAAACTTTAATTGAACACCTAACTATAAAGGACGAGACACGCATTACAGCTAAATTTGGCTCGTAACGCGTTGATTACACTTTATAATTGTCATTTAGATGATAAACTGGGACCTAAAATCAAAACAAAAACCATATATATATATATATATAGTTGGGCTGGAATGTTATTAATAGCATCAGTCCAATTTTGCCATCCATTTTGTAATTTTTGAATTGCATCGAGATTCGTGGAAGTTCTTCAATGAAAAAAAGAAAAAAAAAAGTAACAAATAAAAAGCTATTCTTTTTAATTAAAGAGTTTACACGAATCTCAATATAATTCAAAGACTACAAAATAAATGGTAAAATTGGACTGGTGCTATCAATAACATTCCAGCACAACTCTCTATATATATATATATATATATATATATATATATATATATATATATATATATATATATATATATATATAATGAAAAAGTTACATCTAAAAGAAAGTTAAAATTGATCAGTGAATCAGCTAAAAGTTAGTTACCTGGAGGTGCTAGGGCAAAATGTGATGATGTACGCGGACGCGGTCGCGGCGGTGCAGGTGAACGTAGAAGTAGCATCGTCGTAGGCGTAGCTGTACGCCCGCGGGCATGCGTTCTTGAAGAAGAGCGAGTACGATGTCGGCCTGCAGGTGCTTGGGCTCCCATAAGCACCACTGCAGCAGTACTGCGGTGTCTGGAAGGCGTCGCAGGCACTCCGGCACGCGACGCCCTCGCCGTCCACAACCACCTTCAAATCCGACGGGCACGGCCCGTTCAGATCCACTAGGCACCCTGTAGCCCCACACTTGGGCCCGCCACTATCGTGCGGGGCCACCAGCATAGGTAAATTGTATCTGTTGAATATAAAATATAAAAATTTTGAATATCTGGAATATACTTAACTATAAATTATCTCTTATTTATTACCGTTTTAAAAGTTGTGCATTATATATATATAGTGAGAAATTGAATAAATTGTCGCTTTCAAAGTAAAGTACAGTTGAAGAGAAAGAAACTAATTACGTTTGCATTGAAAAGAGTCCCTTCAGTTGAGAGATGATTTAATTGATTGGCTAATCATTATCCTTTTCTAGTCTCTATTATTACTGTATATATAATCACTGCATTACTATATAAAGTAAAAATTTATAATAATTAATTAATTTAAATGATAGAAAATTAATATTAAATATTAAATATGAAAAAAGATATATGTTATTGTTCTTTTACCCGTCCACGAGGCTGACGTCGTAGAAGTCGTTGCCGTCACTGCCGTTGAGAGTGAACTCGGCGAGCGTGGTGGGCGGCGCGGCGCCGCCGCCGGCGCACTCGACGGCGCCGGAGCCGCAGTCGCCCGTGGCGCAAGAGAATGCGCCGCCGCCGCCGACTCCGCCGCCGCCGCCGCAGAGCGTGCGGCCCCAGATGCGCCCCGACCACCCCGCCGGAAGGTCGACGGCGCGCGCCTCCCCCGGCGCGAGAGCGAACCCCGTCGTCGCCGACGGCGCCGTGCCCGCGCTCGACAGAATCCCCGGCCACACAGCGTAGCCGCAATTGTTCGCGATCGTGAACGTCGCCGCCGACGCTCCTGGACCCGTTAATGCAATCACACGAAACAGCACACACGTAAGAGAGAAATTCATTTTAATATATACTAGTAAAAGGATCAATCTGATAGAAAAAAAGCATGCCTGAGAATAGAGAGAATATTAGAAGCATTAATGAGGCCATTGAAGAGGATGAGGAAATTAACTAATGAAAGAGAAGAGAGAAGGATTTTTGGGAGGTGGGTGAAGGGTGTGGAGATGTATAAATAAATTTAAAAAAAAGAAGGAAAGGAGAGAGATTAAGGGGATTCTATTATTTTACTACATATTTTTTTGGAGGGTTTGCACCTAAGATTCTATATTTGTTCTCTTGTATATTATGTATTTAATGCGGACTCTGATTACAACTACACGTACACTACTCGTCGGTGTAAGCATAACGTTCAAATTTGCAGGGATAAGGAGAAGATACCACGTGGAGAGACAGAGAGAGTTTGTGTTGATGATGGGGAGAGAGTTTGAAAAAGTAAAAAATCTTTTTATAGTAAGTTTTGGAATATAAAAATAGACAAATTTATTAATTAGTTTTTTTTCTTTTTTTTATCCTATTATATTTTTATTTTGTAATTTTACTATTTATAATCTACAAATTATAAGAGAGTAAAATATTATATTTTATAAATTACAATTTTTTTAAAAAATATACAGTATAGTTATTTTTATTATTATTATTGTTACTTTGTTATTGTGGCACCCTATTTTTCAGAGTTATAGATTATCGGATTATCCATTCTAAAACTACTGGTAAACTTCTTAATTAAATTCTTGAATCCGATCAGAATTTATTTATCATCAAAATTAAGTTATATTATAATTTATATATATATATTTATATTAAATTATAAAGATAATGTTACATGTGATGTGAGACTCGTCTCTCGTTAGTCTTAGGCGATCATATGAGAGTTACAATTTACTCACAAAAGTCGTCATTAATTAAGAATGCTGTATTCTACTCGTTGTGTGGTTCTAACTTAATCGAAACTCATCTTAACCCTCTTAAATATTTTAGACCTAACAAAAGTCCAAAATATATATTATAAGCTGATTAAGAGATTTAGCCCTATTATACATTAATACATAGAACTATACCAAATCTTAGAAGTACATAATTATTAAGTAATTGGTAAAATAAAATAAAAATATACTAAATCACACGAAAGTTAATTAAAATTTTTTCTACTTAAGATAATTCCTCAATAGTTTAATCACACTTATATGTTAGATTTTATTTGATTTTCTTAAGATAATTCCCCACAATTATTATTTTATCTAGTAACATAAAAAACTATTCATTACTCCACAGTTTAATGCGCGTAAGTATCTAGAAATTAGAAATATAGGTCGAAGTATTTAATGCGCTTAATTAATTGATTAAAAAAATTACATTCCATGTTTTTGGTGTAATGGGCCTGTGGATTATTATTGGTTGCAGAGTTCATTGAAACAATAGTACGATACACACCGACTCCTAATTAAACCCCTTTTGTTTACTCTTGTCCTTTGTATAAAGTAGCAATATATTTATTGTACTAGTTTGGAAATATTAAAAAATGAGGGAGGTGGTGGGAATTTATATGGACGGCTTAACAACTCACTTATTAATTTTTTTTTTAAAAAAAAAAAATAGAGAAAAACTATCGCATGGACCTTTACATCATCTTGCTAAGATTTATGATAAGAATCTCAAAATTTAAATTTAGTTCAATAAATATTTTAAGACATGTTATATTTATATAAGCAGTACTATATGTACATATATTTTTGAGTGTACGATATACACACAATTCATTTTAGGATGAGGATTTATTTACTGAGTAACTATAAAATTCATCCCATCTTGAGATGAATGAAATGTAAAATGTACACTCATTTAGGGTGTACAAAAAGTATTTTTCTATTTGTATAATGAAATTATAAATTATAAATATCTATTTTTTATAAATTACACAGTGTTTAATAATTAAGAATAATAAATATTAAGTACAAAAAAATTAATATTTAAAAATATTTATTTTTGATATTTACTAATATTTAAAAATATTTTAAAATAATTATTCATCGTATTTAAAATAAATGTCAACAACTGGAGAATCGTTACGTTGATGAAATATATTTTTATATTTTAAAGTGTTTGAATTTTTAAAAATTTTGATATTTTAAAATATAAATAAATAAAAATAATAGTAAAATTAATTTATTTGTCTAAAATGTATTTTTATAATAAAATGTTCTTTTTATCATGTTGGCTTTTTATATATTATAAACCATATTTTTTTAAATAAATTTTAATTTTAAAAATATTAATTATTTATTTATTAATATAGTACATGAGACGTACAAATAATAAAGTCTAAATTATTATTTTACTTTACGTACAATTGTGTTAGGATGAACCATTAATACAAGCTGCGAGTACAACAACCTAAGTCAAAATCACATTGTGGTATATTCATTAACTCTTTGATTTGAAAAATACCAATTAATTATACATCATAGTTTTTTTGTTTTTTTAGAGATTAAAATTTCCTATTGATCCTTTAATTTTCTTTTGTTTCTTTTTTTTTTAGTGATCTTTGAATTTTAGCACTTCTAGTTTCTGCAATTTAGAAGACAATTTTCTTGAGAAATTAGCCCTTTATTTTCTAAAAAATTAAATGTGAAATGTACATAATGTATACCAAGATACATATTTATTTGAAATATAAAACACATTTGATCGATTAAATCAAAAGTAGTAGCTGTATACACAATTACAAGTTAAAATTATATGCTTAAGTAGAGAATGTTGAACAACTCAATCAATTTTACATTAATTTGCTCTTATCTTTTTTCCATAATATGATGCTTAAGTTTTCTACTAGTCATCCATTTTGAAATCACCCGTTAGAGTATATGCACTTAGGCAGCGTTTGGATGGAAACAAGATTTAGAATAAAATTTTATTTTAATTTCATTATTCAAATGCGTTTGGTTTTGAATGAAAACAATAGTTTTCGTCTCTTCAGAATAAACTGGTATAAGTCTGGAATTACTGTTCCATTCTTTTTTCAGAATAAACTTGTTCCCACTCGAGAACAAACTCAATTAAAGTAAATATAATTTTGATTATTATATTTACTCTTTAAGTAATCTAATATTTTAACTAATTTAATTATGAAAAAAGTTCTATATTTTTTTTTGGTTACCGTCCATTCATACCTGTTAAACGGCTCAGATTTAATTATTTTTATGTTGTGACCTACAATAGCAGGTCAATTTGAGGGAGCTATCCGTTACCAGGTAACCAAAATAAGATTATTTTGGCCTTTTGATTCGGGGGTAATTAAATAATTTTATCTTTATTTTGAAAATTTTTATTTTAATAAATATTATAAATTTTAAAGATATCAATTTAGAGAATTTTTATTTTTAGAAAGATTATAAATTTTAAATATTTTAATTTAGTTATGATCTTAAATGGTAATATTTTAATAATATTTATTAAATATATTTTAAGTGATTTTAATTTTAGGAAACTATATTAAAATTTAGATTATTTTTATGACTTAAAATTAAGGAACATATTATTTTTTTTATTTTTTTAAAAAAATAAGAAAAAATTTAGATTATTATTTTTATTTAATTTTCTAAATTATATTTATTTCTAATTTAAAGGCTGAAATTTTTAAAATTTTATCAAATAGTAAAAAATTTAATCTATGGATAAGGTGCATAGTATTATCTCAATTTTTTTAATTTTTGAATAATTTATTGATCAACAATCTCTTTTATTTCATGAAACTATACTAAAACTCTTTAAATTAATGTCTAAATTATAATTCTAAATTTTTTTAAATTAAACTTTTTAAGTTAATGACTAAATTGTAATTCTAAAATTCTTTAAATTAATGGCTAAATTGTAATTCAATTTTTTTTTTAATTTAAACTCTTTAAATTAATGCCTAAATTGTAATTCTAAAACTCTTTAAATTAATGCCTAAATTATAATTCTAAATTTTTTTAAAATAAACTCTTTAAATTAATAGCTAAATTGTAATTCTAATTTTTTTAAAAATTAAACTTTTTAAATTAATGACTAAATTGTAATTCTAGAACTTTTTAAATTAATGCCAAAATTGTAATCCAAATTTTTTTTAATTTAAATTTTTTAAATTAATGCCTAAATTATAATTCTAAAACTCTTTAAATTAATGACTAAATTATAATTCTAAAACTCTTTAAATTAACTCTTTAAATTAATACCTAAATTATAATTCTAAAACTCTTTAAATTAATAAATAAATTGTAATTCTAAAACACTTTAAATTAATGCTGTAATTCTAAAACTATTTTAATTAATACCTAAACTATAATTCTATTTTCTTTAAAAAAATTAAACTCTTTAAATTAATGACTAAATTGTAATTCTAAAACTCTTTAAATTAATGCCTAAATTGTAATTCTAATTTTTTAAAATTTAAACTCTTAAAATTAATACATAAATTGTAATTCTAAAACTCTTTAAATTAATACCTAAATTATAATTCTAAAACTCTTTAAATTAAACTCTTTAAATTAATAACTAAATTGTAATTCTAAAACTCTTTAAATTAATGCCTAAATTGTAATTCTATAACTTTTAAATTAATGCCTAAATTATAATTCAAAAATATTTTAAATTATTGTATAAATTAGTGCAAAATTAATGTCTAAATTTGTGAAAAGTATATGAATCAAAACTTTCATTATATGTTGAATTTAAAAATTTATCCAATTTCAAATTTTTTAGAATAGTGATACAAAATTAATTTCTAAATTAGAGAAATTCTAAAATTTTTTATACATATTAAATATGTTGAATCTGATTATAAACCTATGTTCAGTTTTTTTAAAAAATATTGATATAAATTAATGACTAAATTGTAATTCTAATACTCCTTAAATTAATATTTAAATTGTAATTCTAAATTTTTTAAAATTAATGCCTAAATTGTAATTCTAAAATATTTTAATTAAATTTTTTAAATTAATGATTAAATTGTAATTGTAAAACTATTTAAATTAATGCATAAATTCTAATCTTAATTTTTTTAAATTAATGTGTAAATTGTAATTCAAAAGCTTTTTAAATTAAGCTCCTTAAATTATAGCAAAATTAATGGTTAAATTAATGAAAGGTATTTTAATTAATATATATTTTTTATTTTGTGATATTTAATTACGAAAATATCGTTTTTATGAAGTTATCCGTTAATCTGTTAATAAATAAAATTATATTTTTATCATTTATCAATCAACTATTAAGAATTATTTTATTATTTATAAAAAAAAATACCAGAATATCTTTCGTTAATTATTTATGAACTAATTGTCTAACTATTAAATAATTAATTAATTAATTTATTAATTTATTAAATTATTTGTTGTTAATTACCTTATGGAAAATGTTTTCTGTTAATTATTTTATTCTTTAATATATAAAATTATTTAGTAATAGTTAATTAAATAAGTTAAATTATTATTTAATTAATTTTTATGTTAATTAATTAAATGAAATATAATTATTTTAAAATTATAATTAGTTTTATTCTTACTATTCTAATCTAACTATATAATTTTTTTTTTCTTATTTTTAAAAATAAACTAATTTTTATCCAAACGTAAAATTAGTATTGTTTTTACTTATTCCAAAAATTATACGTACATATAGCAGAAATAAACAGTTTTTATTTATATCTAGAAAAAACGAAATCTTAAAATTAGGCAAATCTACTCCAATCGACGCACCCGAAAATCTGGTTGATAAATTTGAATTTATTAATCTAAATTAACCCGCTTAACTCCCTATTAGAATATTTGAATAAGTTGTTTCTTATTTTTAAATTTTTTGAAATCCGTTATTCTGTAGAAGCGCTTTATTTTCACCTTCACTGGATTTACCATATTTTTAAAAATTTTAACGTATTAAATTTTATTCCTCAGTTATCAAATACTACAAATTAATAAGCTTTGCCCATCAATAATTTTTTTTTTTTTTGCATCTAAATATGACCTTATTATTCTAACAAGATCAATACTATCTATATATCTAATTTCGGATGCACAATTTATATTTTATTCATCATGGGATGGAGATTTTTTTACTGGTCATTTTGTAGTGACCAGTAAAATTTATTTTATTTTAAAATAAATAAAATATAAAATATATATTAAATTTTGAATATATAAAAAATATTTTTCTTCTAACAAATGAAAGATGATGACTTGGATGCGCCTCATAATAACCTGAAAGGTCGGTTCTCCAACACCATGTAGATTATGAATGCAAAAGGAAAGGGCAAATCGCACTTTTGGTCTTCGAACTTTATGACGTTTGATTTTTTGCTTCTTAAAACTTAATTTATTATAAATTTTAATTTAAATTTATTTAATTATTAAGATTTAAGTGTTATAATATAATTTAGTTTACTGAATATTAATATTTCGCTGATTTATAGTGAATAAAATTTCTGTTGGACGCTCTAAACAATGTCTCAATAAAAAATTTTGATACTTTATTATATGTCAATTTTGTCTCTATCCAAATATTATAATATTTTCCTCTCAAATTTCATATTTTTTTAAAAATTTTAGTATTAAAAACACCTAACATATATATCTTAAAAGAAGATAAAATTAACATCCAAAGCTTCCCCATAAAATATTATTGGAGGGCTCCCACTAATATTTTTTTAATATGTGGTGTGATATTTTGATTATTATAATATTATCGTTATCAATTATAAGGAAAATGCTATGTGTACACCCCTTTCGGGGTGTACATCATACACCCCATCCATCTAAGGGTGGGGGTGTGATGATGGGTCACTTGATGTGACCCGTAAAAAGTATCGCCACCATTAAAATGGTGGAGGTGTATGATGTACACCCCTTCGGGGTGTACAGGTAGCATTGCTCTTTAATTATAATACTACCATATTATTATTATTATTATTATTATTATTATTATTATTATTATTATTATTATTATTATAATATTAGTAATATATTATTATTTAATAAATTAAATTAAATTATAAAATTTAATTATATCAAATTAAAAAATTAAAATTAAAATAATATATTAAATTAAAATTTGATAACTAAAATGTATCACGCTTAAAGTTTGATCAGTAAAGCTGCAACAGCCAAAAGGAAACCGAGCATATCCATAGAGAAAGTTACATGCAATTAACGTTGACGAAGCACTACGTAGAGAGCACTGCTAACTGATGCAATCCAACAACTTTCCACGTTGTTTGTATTGAATTAGAAGCTCGTACCACGTCACTGAAAATGACACCATTTTTATTTTATTTATAAATAATATTATCTCTATATTTTATTTAGAATGTATATTTTATATCATGTTCATTTTAAAATGAACACTCTTGTACTCATCATTTTAAAGTGACGAATAAAATTTATTCATTCTACAATAAATAGTATATAAAATATGCATCCCAAATAAGTGTACAAAACATATTTACCTTTATTTATTTATGTTTGAATGTGTCATCCGGTTTTCAAAAATAGCATGTGACATCCCATTGCTATACTATCACTATAAATTTTTTTAAATATAAAAACACGGTTTAGATGACACTAGGAAAAAAATATCTTTAAGTATTTCTACAGTATAATAAATACTAACGTTTTAAAAAGTATCGTCATATGAATATTTTATTATATTAAATTAATTTATTAAATTATAAATTTTATTATTATTTTAAATTTTTGAATGCTTTAAAACGTCAGGATTTTAATAAATCCTAACGCTTTAAAGCATTATAATATATTTTACCGACACTTGGTATAAGTGTCATTAACCAAGAGTGTGAAATAAGTCTTAGCTGAGCTAATATCATACAACTGGTAGAGCATATATAACACTACAAGAAAATTAATATTTAAAGACATTTTTTTAATATTTAGTGATGTTTAAAAGTATTATAATATAATCTAGTGTCATATTTGAAAGCGTCGGTTAGAACGTCTGCAAATAAAAAGCCGCCATGTATATACTAACACTTATATCAAGCATCGACAAAATATATTCTAACGCTTTAAAGCGTCGGTATTTGCTACAATATAGGGTTCTAATGACGAAATTTTTTAAAGCGTCGGTGTTTGCTACATTATAGGAACGTTTGTGGATATTTTTTTAGGCATCGTCTAAAAAATATTTTTATATTGAGATTTTCTTGTAGTGATAGCTTCGTGGCTAACGTCAGCTAAGGCTAGCGAGACGAGTCTTCCCATCACCTTGTGCTTGTGCGTGTGCTTGAGCCTGACGAGAACGCCAGAGTTTAAAGTGGGAAGAATGTAACATCTCTAAAATTTAGAATAATTTTATATATAAGGTATAATAGAACTAAACCTTTTAATTGGGCTATAACACTTTGGGACAGCGAGACAAGCGTTCGCATTACTTGGTACTCGTAAGTATGCTTGAGCCTGACATTTTAGTGAGTGTATTTGAGATTGACGAAAACGTTAGGATTTAAAGGGGGACAAAATGTGACACCTCTAAATTTGAAATAGTCATGTTGGCGCCAAAAAGTAACTTGCGCGCGATCGGCTCCTAGGTGACACTCCAGAGGTGTCGAAGTGCGCCGCGTGCTAACAATCAAGCGATCGGGCCAAGGAGGGATCCGGTCGGCCCGATTCTCCTCTGGTAACTTCTCACGACCGTTCGGCTGTGGATAGCCGAATCGGGTTTACGGAGGTAGAGAAGGATCGTCGGTTTCGACTTAGAATAGCCGAACCGGGCAAAGAGATAAATATACGGCTAAGAAGCCGTTTATAAATTTGAAGCATAAGAAATACAAATAAAAACACGGCTGATGAGTCGGTTTACACTTTATATTGATTTTAGGAGAGGGATACAATGACACGGCGATGAGCCGATTACAACTTTGAAGAATAAGAAAGAGAGATACAAGGAAAAAGGTAGGGATAGAAGAATTACAATTAAACCTACTCATAAAAAAGCAGTAAAGAAGCGGTAAATACATATATGAAAAGTTAAGTTAACCTATTCCTAGATAAATGAAGAAGTTAGGGTGGTACCGGACTTACGACATTGCCGGATTCCTTTTCCTTCGATGGTTCGGGTATTTATACACATCCCGAACCAAGTTATTAGGCGTCGATATGAAATATCGGCGTGATTTGGAAAAAATCATCGTGAAATCCTCGCCTACTTCCTTTTGAGTCGAAACTTTCTCAAATAGGATAATAGCCGTTCTTCCATCTAGGTTTATCCCCTTATTATCACGCCGATGCATGTTTTTCGGTACTTTCCAATACTGGAATCCGCTAGTCGTTTCGGAATTCGTTACAAGATTCGCGCCCTGAATCTCATACCCTCCTATTAAGAGCCTTACTTTTCTAACTTGATCAGCCGAAGGCTGACTCTGACTCCGCCTTCTTCATCGTTTGACCGGGACGGTTTGATCCTTCTTTGGCCGAAATTGCTCCTAAATGAGATGATATTCTTCTCATCGGCTGCTTCTCCTATCGGCTGATGCCTTCAGCCGATAGCATGCATCGCATGCTGCGTTCTCACGCGACTGAGATCGGTCTGGACCGGGATGCAGATCCTTTTTCGGTTGACTCATTCTTTCGTCGGCTGATCTCTTTAGCCGATGGTATACGCCACATGTCACTTCCTTAAGTGGTGAAAATTTTGACTTCAACAAGTCCTATATATAAAGTATAGTAGGACTAAATCTTTTAACCTGGTTATAATATTTTGGGCGATGGTTAGACCCAAAAGATTAAGAAGACTAAACGTGTTAGGATTAAAATAGTTTTAGAATAGATGATCCCTTAGGAAGCGGGGCATCACATAGCCATGTAAGAGAAATTGTTCTAAAGGCCTGCTTATTTGCATGTGATTGCAACTATATTGCAGTTGTAACTATATGCAAATCCAAATTTGATGTTTAATTTGATACATTTGAATTCAACTGCTGCAGGTGAAATCGCATGAGATAACTCAACTATAGCAATTGGAACTATATCTAAATTGATCGTAGTTCTAATTCAGTAGTATCTTTAATCACTCGTCAAGGGGGTGTTTGGTTGTACGTAAAACTGTTAAAAATAGTTGTATGTAGAAAGAAAATATCGGTGGAAAAAAAAAGTTTCACGTGCTAGTGCTTGGTTTGTAGAAAAAAAAATAGTTTTTCATTAACATTTATTTGGTTGAAAGGAAAAAAATTCACATTTATTTAGTTCGGTGAAAAGATATAAATAAATTTTGTTTTTTATGCAGCTTAAGTTTTTGCTTTTCCCCGAAAATAGGCGAAAATCGAAACACTTCATTTTTCTCAAATTCGTAAAAATAAATTTTCAATTTTTTTTAGGCTAAACAAACACACGGAGAATAATTTTTCTAACCGGAAAATAATTTTCGGTACATTTTACCGCCAACCAAACACCCTAAATTGAAGATATAATATATATTTTTTAAACATTAGAGGTAATCTCATCACCACATATATAAAATAATAAAATTTTAAATACACTTCTCAACTACATGAAATAAAATAAATAATTTGTGAATATAGCGCTTTCTACTATATATATATCCAACCAAATAAAATACATATAGTTATAACTATTACATTTTTAACTATATATATTTTCAACTATACTGTTTTATCAATTATATCCAACCAAACGGACTCTAAGTATAGTGACAAATTCGGTGTTAGAATTGAATTTGAAATGATTTTAGAATTCAAATCAAATTCGTCAAAGTTTGACAAAAAAAAAATTAAAAAATTAAAAAGTAGCACAATTAATTAAATAAATTGGCAATGATTAATGTGCAAAATATTTGAATTTATAATTAATTCAAAGCGGAATTTCAAAGTTTCTATACTTTTTAAGTCGATATTAATTGAAACAAAAATTTGCTCAAATAGAAAAAAAAATAGTAAATCATGTATAAATTTTTTTAAAAAAGATGATTCACATGGTATCAAAGTAGGTGGCTTTCCAAATTCGCCAAATTTATCCATCATTTATTTAATTTAAGGAGAAACTACATTTACCAAGATTCCTGATTGGTGTGAATGTTAAAATATATGAAAGTAAAATATAAAAATTTTTCTTAAAATTAATCTCAACTTTTTGTTACATACAAATATTATTTATTGAGATCTTTATTATGGACCTAAAGCGCAGTTCAAAATATTTATTGAGATTTTTATTATGAATTCAAATCACAGTCTAAAATATTTAAGTCCAGCTATTATTATCAAGCGATGTGAGACTTGACTTGCTAGTGTTATCATCTAGATTCAGACTCAGCTGAAACTCGTCACACACTTTCGGCTGTTGATTAGCTCCGATACCAAATGTAACGATCCGGACCAATAGCAATAATAACTCGTTGGGCTCAAACTATAACCCAAAATACTTAAACCTAATTATTATTATTAATATATATATCTTTTATATATTTAATCATAATTTTATTTCAATTCAATATAAAACTATTAGGGTGTAGTAGATATCCCCTTTGTTGTGCTCACCTAGTTAGGATATCCAACATTAATGTTCCTATCATGTGGAATCATGTGTCTTGCACCTTCGTTGATAGATTATAATTTATAGCTAGCATATATATGCATGATATGCCTTTTGCATGATATGTCTTGATAATAATTAATAACTCTGTCAACATCAATTATTAATATGTGCATGTGCTGAGAACAAAGTCAGAATTTTAGTTTTTAAAGGACTAAAAGTATATTATGCAAAAGAGCAATGCTACATGTACACCCCGAAGGGGTGTACATCATACACCTCCATCATTTTAATGGTGGCGATATTTTTTACGGGTCACATCAAGTGACCCATCATCACACCCCCACCTTTGGATGGGTGGGGTGTATGATGTACACCGCGAAAGGGGTGTACACATAGCATTTTCCTATGCAAAATATATTAATTTTTAAAAAATATTAATAAAAAAAATTAAATATAAATAATTTTTTGTTTATTAACTTGAGGTTTTAATATTTTTTTTTAAAGGGATAATTGCCTGTGTACCCCTGAAATATAAAGAAATATCTGATTTACCCCTCTTATTTTTTTGTTTCCAATATACCCTTCATACGTTCCACCGTTATTAAATATATCCCTACCGTTTCCCTTTGTTAAGTTAACTAGGGTTAAACTAGAGTTAAATAATAATCGGAGTTGAAAACTATCAGATATACCTATTTTGTCCAGGTTTAGGGTTTAGGGTTTAGGATTTTTTAGGGTTTTAGGGTTTAGGGTTTTAGGGTTTAGAATTTTTTAGGGTTCTAGGGTTTAGGGTTTAGGGTTTTAGGGTTTAGGGTTTAGAGTTTTTTAGGGTTTTAGGGTTTAGGGTTTAGGGTTTTAGGGTTTAGGAGTTTAGGGTTTTAGGGTATATTTGAAAGGGCAAAATAGTAATTACACACAAATAACGGCAGTTCCAAACGGTATACTAACAGAGTTTAACTTCAGGAGTGTTTTGAAAAGAAATTGGAACGTAAGAAGGGTAGTTTTAATATTAGCTTTCTAAGAGGGGTAAATTTGAAAACAGGAAAATTTTTAGGGGTATGTAGAAAATTGCCCCTTTTTTTAAAATAGAGTATAATTGTCTTTAGTATTAAAATAATAATGATCTAGAAATTTATAAAAAATTATATTAAAAAATTAAGTATTAAGATTTAATATAATTTGTAAATCAAATATTACGATATATCAACAAATCAAGTATTAATATTTAATATAATTAACAAATCAAATATTACGATATGTTGGAGTCAATTAAATTTACATCTCCCTACAAAATAATAATATTTTTTTTTAAAAAAAATCATTTTGGTTTCTAAAGTTTATACTACATATTTTAATTTTTTTAATAATTTAATAATAAATTTTTATGTAAGTTTAAAAATATTGGGAGAGATTATGACCACTTTAGATTTCCATATGGCTCCGTTCCTGCGTGTGCTTAATTTGTATTGATTTCATGTAGGGTTATTCACCTTTTAGTTATATATCATTGGTGTTGGATCCTTAATTAGAAGCTTTCTAAGCAAACAATTCAAGTTTAGGTTTAATCTAAACCCCAAATAGGTTAGGTACTATATATATATATATATATATATATATATATATATATATATATATATATATACTCTATTAATTAGTCGGATTTGAATGCATGCAATCGATCTGAATCTAAAATATCAAAATTGTATTTCTTAAGATTATTTCAGAATTATTTTTGGGAATTTTTTAAAAATAATCCTCTGAAAATTGCAAATTTGCAAAATAACCCTGGCAAAATTTTTTTTGCAAAACTGACCTTATTTTTGCCACCTCGGCGCCACGTAGGGTAGACGGAGTGAAAAAGATAGTTGTATTGCAAAAATCAAACCCACATTTTCTACTCTATAAATGATTCGTGTTTTCATTTTCAAATCTAACAAATGTATATTGTCATTCACTCAGATTGTTTTCTTGTGGCAATTTGTCGTAGTTTACATTATCCTTATTCTTGAAATTGAATTACTTTAAAGATTCCTTACGTAACTGAGTGGACTTAATAACTTGCATTACCTATTTAATGTTATTGTGGATGGATGACATATATGCAACTATGAATATTTAAAGAAAAATACTTTATGTATATTTTTATATTTTATAAATTAAAAATATTTTAAAAATTTTAATAAAAAATAGATAAGATTAGCGGGTAAATTCCGGCCATAAGAAGCCTACAGGATAAGGTTTTCTTTGATATCGTGGGTGTTAAGATAACATTAATTTTGAGCTAATTCTTAACTCTTTTATTCTGCTAAGTTGTGGAGTTCGATTCCTACCTTTAACATTTAACAGACTATATTCCCGTGTTACATTCTAGCTCGTAGATAGTAATTATCCATATCTTATCTCAAAGGTAAATTTAATTTTTGGTGTTGTTCGAATTCTTTTGGATATTAGATTCTATGTTCATATAGCACTTCTCTAATCGTGCTATATATATATATATGAACTCAGTTAGAAATATGAAACAACTTGTCACATTTTGAAATCGCCGGTTTATTGATTCGGGAGTACACACAGTGCGGCGCTCTGTTGGTATTCCACCACATACTACGCGGCACTTGGAGAACCGGACCGAACCCACGTCATACTCTGGTGGATCTTTCACCATAAAAAAATACTGAATGGGAGGCCGGGTTACACCCATCGTTAGCTTTGTACACCCCTTTTTAGAGGAGTCGGAAGTATCCACCTACTTTCAGTCAAGAGCTCTCAAGCCACACAACAGCCCAAAGGCCAGCTATCTAGCTCACAACATGCCAGAATACTTGCCTCTAGTTCTTCCTAGGTTACTCCTGAGACAGAATCTACCAACTCTCACCCTCAACCTAATTAACCTTCGGTTCCACAATCCCATGGTTCTATCTTGAGGTTCACAAGCAAAACATCCAAACAAAGGCTTACTAACCACTATGGTTCCAAAACCTCAGGGCTCAGAAAGTTCAACACCACACTTCCTCCACAACCCAGATTTACAATAAATGGTAAGAAACTAACAACAAGACAAAGCTAAAGACAGTAGATAAGATAAGAGATCATCCTTGGTTGATGATATCCCCTACCTTAGGCTGAAGAACTTTTGAAGGCTACAGTTGGTTGCTTGAATCGCCGAAGAACGCTCCTTCGGACATGAGCCAATTCGAGGAAGAAGTCCTCGAACTCCACAGTCTGCTGAAGATTCCTGGTCCTCGGCTCGAGCTAGCCTCTCACAACATTCAATAGGGTTTGCTCCCGGTAAACTTGCTCTCAATACTATTTGTAGGGAAACCAGCTAAGTATGAAGGGGACAGAAATGACCGGGCAGTGCTGGTCGGGTGGTGCATGCGGCGTGACAGAGTTGAGTACGTACACGACACGCCATCCCAACTATTCTCATAATAACAAGCCCAAGTGTCAGCGCAGCTTTCGGCGGTTGTCCCATCACCAACAGGATTTGTTGACTTATGTGTCACGCCTCGAGACCGCCAATTTGGACAGTCGGACACGCCAATAGACCCACCAATCAGGCATAACCTCTCTATACCCGAAAGGAACGAAAATATTCATCTCAATATAATACAAGTGATCAATAAGATATAATATCAGAGAATAAAACTACTAAACTAAAAACTTTCATTCATATAAATAACAAGTTAGTATGAAAAGCGGAAAGTAAAATACATGAGTGAACCACATGATATAGTGTTTCTTTATATCTTTCTCTCAACAAATATTTAAACAATATTACAATTTTCATCTTTTTTCTCACAATATATAGTTCACTCAAAATGTTCCAAAAGGTATAAAATTGTTAGAATAATATTCAACATTTCTAAAACCCTCAATAATCATTTTTATTATTTTATTATTAATTTTAATTTATTTAATTCTATTGATTCTCATTTATTATCATTTAATTCTTATTAATAATCTAATTAATTTTGAACGTTTTTTTTTACACTCAATGTGGGCTTTAATTGCTCTCATCATGGTGATGTGAATGTTGGACAACATTCACCTTACACCTATATATATAGTGTTGTATACATGTTTACAAATATATATACACACACTTATACACATACACAAGCAAGAGAAATAAAAAAAAAAACTTTTAAAGATATTTGATTCTTATTTCCATTTCATTTTCTTATATTCTTTTACTATCGGGTGTTGAAAAAAACTTCGTCAAACCTCTTCCGCGGTCGTGCTCGTAGGAAGGGGAGTTCCGGTCGTACCTTGGGGTGGTATCTCCGATTAATCCGCATGAAGGACGGAAATACGCCTTAGGGCAGTGCCTCGCACGCTTCCGGATCAATTTTATTTCGGTTTATTTTTATCTACAATTTCTGGAATTTCATAGCGATTAAAGGTACGTTCTGTTATTCAAATTTAAATATAAACTAGTTAGATAATTTAATTACAAACAGATTTAGTGCGATTATTTTTCTAACAGTCTAAGGCGTAAATCCGATTTGTTTCTGATTAAATCTAACTAGTGCTAATCCGAAAAAATATTACATATTACATATAATTTTGTTGTCAACTTATTAGTATGTTTAACATTCAAATTTAAACATATTGGAATTAGCATTTTAAAATTTTAATTGCATATAGATTATTGTAATTTATTTGATCTCTTTTCTTGACTTTAAATATATATATATATATATATATATATATATATATATGTATATATATATATATATATATATATATATATATATATACATATATATATATATATATGTATATATATATATATATACATATACATATATATATATATATATATATATATATATACATATATATATATATATATATATATATATATATATATATATATATATATATATATACATATACATATATATATATATATATACATATACATATACATATATATATATATATACATATATATATGTATGTATATATATATATATATATATATATATATATATATATATATATATATATATATATATATATATATATATATATATATATACATATACATATATATATGTATATGTATATATATATATATATATATATATATATATATATATATATATATATATATATATATATATATATATATATATATATATATATATATATATATATATATATATATATACATATATATATACATATATATATGTATGTATATATATATATGTATGTATATATATATATATATATATATATATATATATATATATATATATATATATATATACACTACACCAAAATGTGCTTGTAGAGGCGGTTTTTAGTTATTGTAGCGGTGGTTTAAACCGCCTCTACAAGAGCTAGAGGCGGTTCTAATGACCGCCTCTGGACCGCCGGCGTAGACGCCGCCTCTACGTTGTAGAGGCGGTTTGGGGGCCCGCCGGGGAATACTAGAGACGGTTCTCTAGTGGCGGTTTGGACCACCGCATCTAATTTTTTATTTATATATATATATATATATATAATTTCGTAATAACATAGAGGCGGTTTAAACCGCCGCTACAAATGTTGTATTGTAGAGGCGGTTCAAACTGTCTTTACTGATATTATTTTATAGAGGTGGTTTAAACCGCCTCTATAAAGATTTGCTATTTAGAGACGGTTTAAACCGTCTCTACAGATTGACAAAATCTCATTATAAAAAGGCGGTTTGAACCGCCTCTACGTAAAAAATAAAATAAAAAAATTATATTTAATAATTATTTTAAACCGTATTTATACACATAAATTTCAGATTCGATGACAATCATACAAAATTTATCATTTAATTTCAAACATACACTAACAATTAATACAAGAAACAAAACAATTCTCAACAAACAGTAAAAAATATCATCAAGACTTCATAATTTAAGAAAACATACCAACCAAAACACATATCATATCGTTCAATAAGTATCATAGAGAGTAGTAATGTCATAATCAAAAAAGTATCATAGTTTGTCAACATTTGAGTTGCCAATCATTCACAAAAATTTAAATTGCATTTCAATGTCCTTCATTTGTGGCCTCGGGCTCGTGACTTGCATTCGATGAAAAATTATTTGGAGAAAATGCCCCAACCATATTTGTTTTGTCCCCAGCAACCTAAAAAAAAATCAAACATTATAAAAATTATTAGTTATATGACAACCCATATATATATATATATATATATATATATATATATATATATATATATATATATATATATTATTATCTATATATAATAACTTGCAATTAATTTAACATACCTGTAATAAATTTGTTTTTAGCTGAGTCATTTCCTCTCGCATCTCGCGCATTTCTTCTTTGAGCTTTTTTACTTCCTCTGATTGACTTTCTCTTGATTCATCTATTGTAGGTAAATTTATATGTTTTACGCCATAATATGATCTTAGCGTAAGTCCCAACCCTAAACCTTTCACACGTCCATTATGCTCAGGACCCATGACATCTAGAAAGGCTTCATCCATCAACTTGTTCGTATCAGATTCGGAACTTTGTGAAAGTGTAATGAATTTTGCACGCGCATCATCCTATTAGAGATTTGAAAAAAAA
This sequence comes from Tillandsia leiboldiana, assembly GCA_029204045.2. Lineage (NCBI taxonomy): Eukaryota > Viridiplantae > Streptophyta > Magnoliopsida > Poales > Bromeliaceae > Tillandsia > Tillandsia leiboldiana. The sequence continues at coordinate 4,122,468 of CM055071.1, forward strand.
TATTAATATTTCACAAATTATATGAATGTTAAATATGACTATATAATAGAAAATTATACTTACCAAATTTTTCTTCGCATCTTCATTCACAAAAAAGTATGGATTGCCAAGAGACTTACTCTTAAAGAGTGATTTTCTAATCGTCCTTTTAACACGAACTTGAAGATCCTTTATCCTCGTAGCAATATCCCAACAAGGGTTTGACTAGGTTTGAGCAAAAAAAAAATATATATATATATATCTATAAGTTCTTATACTTATTCAGCAATTAAAAATGAAAAATATATAAAAAAAATTACTTTTATAGAAAACAGAATAATGAAACAAAAAAATAATAATTAAAGTCATATGCTCGTACTTGGACAAGATGAACCTCGAAAGAAGGCCTGTTGATAGGATCACGTGACTACTGCAGGAACCTTTTGTGCATCACAACATTGACTTCCTATTACTTGAAATTTGATCAAATTAGATTCTAGTTCTAGAAAAATATCATTTCCTGTCAGTATAGAATACATGCATTTGTAGAGCAAGAAGAGAATTGACATCTAATAAGAAGAAAGCTAACACCTAATGTTCTTTGTAATGCATTAATTAAATCTGAATTTGTGAACAATATTTTTTCAACAAAAGTTTACAAGAATGAAATTACATATTTAATATTACTACTACTTAGAGATGGTAATTGTTTAACAAAATAAATAATAGTGAGTGAAACTATAATATTATAATTATTTTTAACTAAGCTTCAAATTTGTGCCTCTCGTTGGATATATATATATAGGAATAAATTATTTATGACCCATTATTAATTTCTAACCACGGCCTATCATGTTCCCTTCACCCACAGTACATAAATAGTACATCTCACTAGAAATGACGATATTAACATGCGTTAATGAACCACACGTATATAGTCTGCATGCGCGCCGGGGGGGGGGGGGGGGGGGGGGGGGGGCATGCGCGGGGGGTGGGCTGAATTTGCATTGAGATTTATGCTATTATAAAATCAACTAAAGAGAGAAAAAAAATACAATAATATAAATCTCAATATAAATTTAATAATAAAAAAAGTACAAGTATAATTAGCCTTATATTTTTAAAAATATATAAGTTTTACTTTATATATATATATATATATATATATATATATATATATATATATATAATGGTTATGAACTAATTAATTATTATTAATTTATGATCAAAGGACAACGTGTTAGTATGGGCCCGGAACAGTCACGCACACCGTTGATCCACGCGGGGAGTGGATGCGCGCCGGGAGGGGGGGGGCGGGGGGGGGGGTGTGCATGCGCGCGGGTAGGGGGGGCGCATGCACGGGGGGGTGGGCCGGCGGCGCTGCGGGGAGTGGATGCGCGCCGGAGGGGGGTCGCGCGGCAGCGGGGGTTGGGTGGGCTGCGGCCGCGGGGGGTGGGGGAGGGGAGGAGAAGGGAGGGCGGGGTGTGCATGCGCGCGGGTAGGGGGGGGCGCATGCATGGGGGGGTGGGCCGGCGGCGCTGCGGGGAGTGGATGCGCGCCGGGGGGGGGCGGGGGTGCGGGGCGTGCATGCGCGCAGGTGGGGGGGCGCATGCGTGAAGGGGTGGGGCGGCGCTGCGGGGTGTGCATGCGCGCCGGAGGGGGGTCGCGCGGCAGCGGGGGTTGGGTGGGCTGCGGCCGCGGGGGGTTGGGGGAGGGGAGGAGAAGGGAGGGCGGGGTGTGCATGCGCGCGGGTAGGGGGGGCGCATGCATGGGGGGGTGGGCCGGCGGCGCTGCGGGGAGTGGATGCGCGCCGGGGGGGGGCGGGGGTGCGGGGCGTGCATGCGCGCAGGTGGGGGGGCGCATGCGCGAAGGGGTGGGGCGGCGCTGCGGGGTGTGCATGCGCGCCGGAGGGGGGTCGCGCGGCAGCGGGGGTTGGGTGGGCTGCGGCCGCGGGGGGGGAGGGGAGGAGAAGGGAGGGAGGAACCATACCTTAGCCGCTGCCGGAGAGGACCATGCCACGCCGGTGATGCCGCCGACGGGAGAGGGGAGAGGGGAGGGTGGGATGCCGGTGATGCCGCCGGCGGGAGAGGCCGGGGAGAGGGGAGAGTCGGAGGGGAGAGGGTACGTGGATGTGGACCGGAGTAGGGTTTTGGGGGAAGGAGATTTCTTGGGAGAAAAGAAAAGAGGGGGAAAGAAAAAAGAGATTAATTAGAAAATTAAAAAATTTACATGTAGAGGCGGTTGTGACAAACCGCCTCTAAGACACCCCTAGACCATATTTCTAACTAATTAAATTATATTTTGTATATTACTTCTTTAAAGAAAAATTTAATTGATTAGAGATTTAGTTAGATGATGTATTGCAACTGGTATATAGAATACCATCTGGCCCTCTACAAAAAAGTTTTGGTCCAACCAATCCAATATTTGAATATATCAATTTTTTTATTTTATAATTAATTTAAAAGATGTATATTTTGCTATGTATCTTCTAGATTAATTGTGTTGCTTAATTATCATAACTAGATAGATTAAATATTATTATTATTACTATTATTATTATTTGAAAAAAAATAGTACTACTTTTTTAAAACAGGTCACCATGTGATCCACTTCTTTAAAACAGGTCCAACATCACCATTTATTTTTTTTATTATTATTTTTCTATTTGGAATTTTACAAAATAATATGAATAATATGTAGTCAAAACAACTACTAGGATCATACATATTAAATTTGTTGCAACCGCCTCTACGCAACCGCCTCTACATGTAGAGGCGGTTGTGACAAACCGCCAAGACGTCTCTATGGTAGAACATAGAGGCGGTTGCAACAACCGCCTCTACGCAACCGCCTAAAAAATCTACATGTAGAGACGGTTGTGACAAACCGCCTCTATGACGTCCCTATGGTAGACCATAGAGGCGGTTGACACAACCGCCTCTACGCAACCGCCTCTACATGTATAGGCGGTTGTGACAAACCGCCTCTAAGACGTCTCTATGGTAGAACATAGAGGCGGTTGCAACGACCGCCTCTACGCAACCGCCTCTACCTGCGTCTTTTCTTGTAGTGATATATATATATATATATATATATATATATATATATATATATATATATATATATATATATATATATATATATATATATATATATATATATATATATATATATATATATAAAATAGAATTTATTTGCAGCTGAATTTGAATCCGCAGTCAAAGTTTGTACATAAAAAAAAATTTAACCAGTCAGCACAAAGCATACTTTCATATATTTAATTTAGTTTTATTTTATATTTATTCGGTGCTATCTTCAAACTGCAATTAATTTTTATAAAAAGAAATTAATAAATTCTAAAGCTAGTCGACATATTAAATTGAGACAAAAGTCTGTTAGATGGCTAACTTCTAATGATATTAGTTTTTTGAGTTTTATCTGATCTGAACAGAATCTTGTAGATTGCTTGACGAAATGCCTGAATAGGACTAAGGTCCTAGAGTCATCGAGGGGGATGGGACTTTGCCCATAAAGGGCCTTCCTGCGGTGGGAACCCAACCTTTGTGATAGGAGATCTTTTGAAGAAGGTTCAATGTGGTAAAAACAAGCTGTCAGGTTGGCCAAAGAGCACTTTCTACAGTTTATTCAGAGGAACTTTAGTTCCAATTCTATCCCTATGATGAGTAGTGCTCTGTGTAGTGGTTGAGGTTGAGCTTACAGCTCTTAATGGAATCCGAGGCAATAATTTTTGCGAGATGTGACTCTACACACATCCCTGGAGGAGACCACCTATATAAGAATATTCGTATAAGGCCGCGACTATGAGATGCGGGCTGTTCATAGAAATTCTTATGAAAAATCAAGGTACTGTGCATGGTCTTTAACGCACAGACTCGCGACGGAAAATTCTGTACTGTGTGTGTGGTAGTTGAAGTCAGGGTCAAAGGAACGTAGTTCAAGACCTGGTTCACTCCGATTCCTTCTGATGAAAATTGCTTACACTAAGTGAGGTTAAGTCTCTTAAAGACATCTTACCTATTACATAGTATAAACACCCGATAATCTTATTTTATTTTATTTTAATTATTGAGTTTAATTCTTATTTTGAAATTTTGAATTTTGAGGGGGATTGTTAGAATAATATTCAAAATTTCTAAAACCCTCAATAATCATTTTTATTATTTTATTATTAATTTTAATTTATTTAATTCTATTGATTCTCATTTATTATCATTTAATTCTTATTAATAATCTAATTAATTTTGAAAGTTTTTTTTTACACTCAATGTGGGCTTTAATTGCTCTCATCATGGTGATGTGAATGTTGGACAACATTCACCTTACACCTATATACATAGTGTTGTATACATGTTTACAAATATATATACACACACTCATACACATACACAAGCAAGAGAAATAAAAAGAAAAACTTTTAAAGATATTTGATTCTTATTTCCATTTCATTTTCTTATATTCTTTTATTTTCGGGTGTTGAAAGAAACTTCGTCAAACCTCTTCCGCGGTCGTGCTCGTAGGAAGGGGAGTTCCGGTCGTAACTTGGGGTGGTATCTCCGATTAATCCGCACGAATGACGGAAATACGTCTTAGGGCAGTGCCTCGCACCCTTCCGGATCAATTTTATTTCGGTTTATTTTTATCTACAATTTCTGGAATTTCATAGCGATTAAAGGCAAGTTCTGTTATTCAAATTTAAACATAAACTAGTTAGATAATTTAATTAGAAACAGATTTAGTGCGATTATTTTTCTAACAAAAACTACTAGACCTTCTAGGTCTCTAAACTGTCGGGCTCTTGCCCCTATCATGTGCCTCACCGGAGACACCTGAATCTGTAAAAATGGTCACCGAATGGTGTGAGAATTACGAATAGTTCCCATTAGGTTCAACCACAGAGAAACATATTCTACACCACTTGGTCCAATGGAAGTAATAGTAGCAAGATGATATATACATGAAAGTTGTAAATGCTAAGCTAGCATGTCGAAATAACATCGTTACACTACTAGTCATACTCAAATAATATGCTACTATGTCATGCCACACTCCGGCCATTATGCCGTTATAAGGGTTATATCTAACCTGGCCACCCCGGCCACTTTACCCTTTTATTTTAGTTCTTAATTTAGCACTTTGAAAGTATCTCGTCCCAAATGGGTTCAACACTAGGTAGTCCTGCTACCAACTGGCAAGCGTCAAATCCGAGGGGATCAATTTTACTCTTTTCACCTTTTATACCTTCCGAAAGTATCTCGTCCCAAATGGATTCAACCCTAGGTAATCATTCTACCAATTGGCAAGCATCAAATCTAGAGGTGTCACTTTTCCATTATTTTTTACCTTAGTTTATTTACTCTAGAATAGCTTGGGCGCCCATAGGTCGCCACTTTAGGTTAGAGATTTTCATTTGCTCATTGCATTACATTTACCCTAAGCCCACCATGCTAGGATTGCTAGTTGTCTCAAGGACATCAACTGACATAAGCACTCAAACCCACGAGTTTATTAACTCTATGTTAAAACTATATACTTTCTCCTTAGATTTTCTCCTAAGTTCATTGCCACTCATTTTGTGGAGACCTGAATCCTCGCGGAAGGATTACTGTGTGATCAATGGCTTATGGAGGCCTATGATGTGTGTTGGAGGCGTTTGTGCGCGAATCGGACCCAAGAAATGGACTCAGTGCGTAAATTGGATCAAGTTTGTCTAACCGGATGCCTTCGTCGAATTTTAGAAGTGGATTTTAGCAAAACAGACATCGGATTTGGATTCAGCACGCAAAAATGATGAAAATTAGCTATTTACATGTATTTTTCGGGACCCGGACGCCCAAAAATGGACATTGGGCAGGTTTACTGTAGCTCGGGCAGGCCGGGCAGCGCCGGCGGAGGCGGGGTAGGCGCCGGAGCGCGGAGGCGCGGCCGCGGGCAGCGGCTTGGGCAGGTGCAAGGTCGCGGGGTAGGCGCAAGGCCGTTGGCAGGCGCGGGTAGACCGGTCCAACGGCCTTGCGCCTGCCCAGCGGGTGCCACGTGGCGCTTCGGGATTGGCCGAACCGCTTGCGTTCCGCCGTGATTGGCGGGCGTGCCACGTGGCAGCGCCCCATTGGTTGGATGGCAGACCCGGTAGACCCGGCATATTGCGCGGCGCATGCTCCCCGCTGCCACGTGGTGCGCTGCGAGTGGCGGGCGCACGTGCGCGGGGCGCACGGAGCGCGTGGTGCACGAGCGCGGGACACGTGGCGCAATCCTGGCAATTCGGGCGCTGCGTGGAGATGGCCCGGATGCGCGCCACGTGGATCCGGGCGCGTCCTGTAGCATTCGGGCGCCCGAATGTTGGGCCCGAATCCGAAATAGTGTTTTTTTGGATTTTGGCTATAAATAGCCCACTCCTGCCTCCATTTGAGGACTTTTTCCGAGCCCTCTTGAGCCCATCTTCGGCAGGGAGGTTTTTCATCGGGTTTTCTTCGATTTTCGGCATCCCGAGAATTTTTGGAAGGCGTTTCATCGGCTTCCTCCTCAACATCGCGAGCTTCGACGTGTCCTCGTTATCGATCTTCTCCGTCGACGTTTCTTCCGCGAGCTCCCCTGGGCTGACGGGAGGGAGTTTTTGGCCGATTTTTGTGGAATCGATTCCGCGAGAGGTAGACCTTCGATCTTGGTATTTACCGTTCGTCTCGATTTTGGGTTTTTCTTAGGGTGTGCGGAGCATTTTTGAACCCCTTTCTTGCTTCTGGTTTTCCTGGACAACGAAGCTTGTTCAATTTTTATCTCAGTGCTCGGTTATTGGATTTCGACCTATGAGGACTCGATCGACATCTACGCTTCGTGAGAATCGCAGTAGTATTTTTATTAGAATTTTTGGAGCTCATCTCGTAGGTGATATTTTGACTTTTTTCGGACTGATTGTACGCAGAGTTGTGATTTTGGGGATTTGTGCTTATCGCGTTGTTTTGCTTGTATCTCAGTGTCCGGGAAGAGTTTTTGGGTGTTTTTCGACTCATTGGAATTGTGGGAACCTGAGGAGTATCCATGTTCAGTTTCGGCTCGATCAGACCCCGGATCATCGCGTTTCAGGTGGGTTGCTTTCATCTCCAAAATCGGTGGACGGCTCTCTAATTCTATGTGATAGAAAGCATGCATGTTTAGTGTACCAAATATATGATGAGATGTAAGCTTGGTAAATGGTAATTGTATGAGAATTTGCTAGATAAGATATTCATGTTATGTTGAATAAAAGCTTACATAGGTGTAGTGTTCCCCTATGCGATTGAGAGCATGCATGATTTAATGTACAACCTATAGGATTGAGATGTAAACATGAGAAATGGTCTATATCATGTGGATTGATGCTTACTTGATTTATTGTACATGTTTTGGTGGATTTGAGATCTCACAGGTTGCAAAATAGATTGTGTTCACCTTATGATAGTTGAGGGCCTGTTGAGAGAGAGGATGTTTATTTTGATTGATATTGAGATCATGTCTGTTAATGTTCCCCATTTATGTTTCAGTTTAACTCTATGCTATTATTGGAACTTGGTCATATGTTGTATGTTTCAACCAGACTAGTAGAGAACCTTCACTTGGGTTAGGTTCTTTTATATTTTAGACATCCCACACTTTGCATCTTTTGCTGGACATAGAGTTTCCTCGCCCGGGTAGTAGGCCGAGTTGTCGCGTTATTGTGGGACGTATGTTGCACTCGTGCCTGGGGGCTGAGTGGAGTCTGGTAGCTGAGATTAGACCAGTGCTAGTGTTGTTGGGAGTCGTTTGGTGTTGACGGTGGTCCCGGGCCGTCGAGTATCTTCCGGTCAGTGTTGTCGGGAACCGTTTGGGTAGACGATGGTCCCGGGTCGTTGAGTGTCGTCCGACCAGTTTTGTTAGCCCTCGAGTTGTGGGCCGATCCTGGTTGTGGAGTATCTCCAGCCAGTGAGTTTAGTGTGGCGAGTTGGGTGTCTCGTTTTGGGAGCCATTTGGGTTGACGGTGGTCCCGGCTGTTGAGCACCTTCGGCCAATGGGTTGGTGTCGCGAGTTGGTTGTGTTCGCTAGTGTCTCGAGATTCGTGTGAGCTTATTAGCTGAGTCTTTGAGAGTACTCCGACCGTTGTGCGAGATGTTTGAGGATCTTGAGTTCTTCCGTTCTGAGAGTGAGCGTGGATTTTGATTATAGCCCGCAGGAGCCGCTTTGAGCAGGACAGAGATGTGCTGATACTTTCCTCGGTGGGGTCGCGCCCCTCGAGTGACGCTCCGGAGCTAGACCTGTTACTTTGCTATCACGACTTGTCGATGCAATCCCTCTGGCTAGGCCAGTTTTGGCAGTCACGGATGCCCTACGTAAGTCCAGTCATCCATGAATGTAATGGCAGTAGGTAGGCGTAGGCTTGACTGGACCCTATGTGGCAGTCAGTTCGATTGGGTCAATTGAGTACCTCGTGTGCGAGTGGTTGCATATTTTTTCATCTGTATCACCCATTGAGCATTTAGATAGAGGCATGGTAGCTGTAGAGTATCTCCAGCTTTTCTTATTCAGTTTTTACTACATCGTTATCTTATGCCTATAGTAGACTTAGTGGATAGACCGTCGGGCTTGGTTGCGGTACCCACTGAGAACTACGTGTTGGTGTAGTTCTCACACCCTCTGTCGGTGACAGTTTGGCAGAGGCTTCTTCTCCAGTTCCTACCTCGCATGTTGCTGCTTCTTCTGATCGAGGCGAGAGAGTCGCGAGCTAGATCCCTACCTGTCTTTGGAGAGTAGTTGTACCCCCTCATTGGAGATTTATAGTACAGTCAGTTAGATTGTTTCTTTTTACTTTTGAGAGACTGTTGTATTGTGAGGATCTGACTTGTACTGTGAGCCTGTACACTGATGTATTATTATTTTAGTTTATCTCCTCGTTTGGGTTCTTAGATGTTGTATCAGAGGATAATGTATGATGATTATTTTGGGGGATGGATATTGTATCTTTATTTCCAGTTGTACAGTGATTGGATTTTAGTTTTACAGCAGTTATTTTTCTGCTCTGATATATGTTTAGCTATAGTTTTATCCTTGCAGTTTGGACGCTTCGCCTATGCGGGATTTTCCGTATAGGTGGCGAATCTGTTGGCGAGCCCGGGTCGCAGTTTCGACCCCGGGGCGTGACACGTTTAACTTAGAGCTATCTCCCAAGTCATATGCCACACATCTTGACTCCTTTAACCTAAGTTTTCTCCTAAGTTCATTTCCACTTATCCATATGCAAGGATGACCTATATTAGGTTTCAACATAAACATCTCTTAGAGTTAAACCCTAATTGTTCCATATTCATGAACACTTACAATCCTACTCTTACTATCATACTTCTAATGTTTAAAAGCAAAGGAAAAAGGAATGAGTACACCCTTTTCGGTAGAATCCCTTACTTCAAGCGTTCTTGTAGAAGAAATATGGTTTGATCTCCCAAAACCCCAAGAAAAATTCTAAAAGTGGGATTAGAATGTATAAGAGATTATTCTATCTCTTTTAAACCCATAAAAACTTAAAACCAATTAAACTCTAAAAGGCTCACTTCTTGTTCTTGCTCCAAAAAGTGGAGAAGAGGGTTCTTCTTCCTTCCCAAGCCTCATTTGGAAGCTTCCTTCAAGTTCCTAACTCTCCAATTGATCAATCCCTCCAAAATCCCAAGCTAGGGTTTCCCTCTTTCAACCTCTAGAGAGAGAAAAAGAAGAGAGGGAGAATAGGAAGAGAAATAAGAATAGAAGGATGTGTTTTTTGTGAAGGGGAAGAGGGTTTAAACCCAACTTAACCCAGGGTTAACCCCTAATTAACTATAGTTCTACCAACGCTGCACCTACTGTCAGGAGTTTGGGGTACCTGTACACGGGCTGGGGTATCGGTACGCGGACTGAGGTTCTAGTACCCGGGTTCTAGTTCCAGTACTCCAACGCGTGGAGTCACCAACCCGAAAGCTAAACTTTTTTGTTTTGCATTGGGTACCGGTACGCGCCATGGGATTCCGATACACCAATACTTAGAATTTTTTTAGAATTCTTCCAATCCGAGAGTTGGATTTCCCGGCTTTTCATGGAGTTTCGATACCAACTTGGGGTTCCGGTACTCCAATAAAAAAATTGAAACTTGCAAATTTTGATCTTCTCAACCGTGCTTTCCAACTCAACTTTCATCCGAATGCCCTTTGCTTCGAACCAAACTTACTTAAAGTCATTCTTATTTATATTTTGAACTTGCACGAAGCAATTTAACCACACTTTGCTATTTCGCGAAAGCCGGAGCATTATATTATGCACGAGCCGATCGCGCTTGTATGAACCGAAATTTTATCCTATATCGCCTCAAGGCATTCGACTCCTCTCAAGTCGGCTCGACTCACCACAAATGATTCGGCTAACCATAGGGGAGGTCATACCCGATTGGCGGGTCTGTTGGTATGCACGAACTAATCAAATTGGCGATTTCGAAACGTGACACACACACTCCTAAAATTCCTATTTTATAAATAGTATATATATATATATATATATATATATATATATATATATATATATATAGAGAGAGAGAGAGAGAGAGAGAGAGAGAGAGAGAGAGAGTTAGAGAGTTGAGCTGGAATGCTATCAGTAGCAAACGAGCTCCGTTGTCCCCCATTTGTTTTCGATAATGGAGCTTCGAAATTGACGATCAGCACCATTAAATATGATCTAGACCATTTAAACAATTTGGAAATTAAATTTCATACTTTTTGATATTTTTTTCTTGTCCATCAAGTGAACACAAAAATTAACGCCTGAAAATGAATATCTTTCAAAAAGTGATGAAATGAGTCTTGTAATCAAGATCGAGAGTATAGATCTTATTTTAAATAATTTAAAAAATTTTCTACTCAAAATTTAATTGATTTAGATTTCTTTACACCGTTAAAAGAGCAAACGCCTTATATCTTCGATAAAAATTACAAATTTTGCAACCATTTGATCATTATGTAAATGATGTCGAAAAGTTTTGAAATTTGGTTTCTAAATACTTCTAGTAGCATAAATTAATTATGTTCAACGGTGCCGATCGTCGATTTGAAAACTCTATCATCAAAAACAAATAGGTGGCAACGGAGCCCGTTTACTACTGATAGCATTCCAGCTTTACTATATATATATATATATATATATATATAGGGTCCGGCTACTATACTCTTAAAATCCTTTTGTACTCATAAATTTTCATCCCTTGGATGAAGGATTGTGCGGTTAGGATTATAGTAGTCCCTAGGATTTATACTATTTGCCCAACAACCTAGTAAACCCTAGGGGGATCACTATCATCCTAACCGCACATTTCTTCATCCAAGGGTAAAAAAGTTATGAGTATAAAAGGGTTTATACTCATAAGAGTATAGTAGCCCTACGCTATATATATATATATATATATATATATATATATATAGAGAGAGAGAGAGAGAGAGAGAGAGAGAGAGAGAGAGAGAATTCGGTTACTATACTATTAATAGTACCAAGCACTTGATACTATTAACTTTTCGACTTTTGGATAAGAGGATGTGTTGTTAGGATTATATATAGTGGTCCCTTAAAGTTATACTATTTCACCAACAATCCACTGAACACTAGAGAATCACTATTATCCTAACCACACATCCATTCATTCAAGGGTCGAAAACTCAATAGTAATAAGTATTTGGTACTATTAATAGTATAGTAGCATCGTTCTATATGATTCCGGCTACTATGCTATCGATAGTACCAAGCACTTGGTGCTATCAAGTTTTTCACCATTAGATCCACCCCTTTGATCATTTTCACTCATTTGATCATACTATTTTTTCAATCACCCACTAAATTTTAAGGGCTGACTATCATCCTAACTGCATAACTTTTAATCTAAAAATAAAAAATTTAACAACACTAATAATTTGATGCTATTAATAATATAGTAACTTTTATATATATATATATAGGGCAATTTCCTACATACCCCTAAAAATTTCTCTGTTTTCATATTTACCCCTCTTAGAAGGCTAATATTAAAACTACCCTTCTTACGTTCCAACTTCTTTCCAAAATACCCCTGAAGTTAAACTCTGTTAGTGTACCGTTTGGAACTGCCGTTATCTGTGTGTAATTACTATTTTGCCCTTTCAAATATACCCTAAACCCTAAAATCCTAAACCCCTAAACCCTAAAACCCTAAACCCTAAACCCTAAAACCCTAAACCCTAAACCCTAAACCCTAAAACCCTAAAAAACCCTAAACCCTAAATCCTAAAACCCTAAACCCTAAACCCTAGAACCCTAAAAAACCCTAAACCCTAAACCCTAAAACCCTAAACCCTAAACCCTAAAACCCTAAAAAGTCCTAAACCCTAAACCCTAAACCCGGGCAAAATAGGTATATCTGATAGTTTTCAACTCCGATTAGTATTTAAATCTAGTTTAACCCTAGTTAACTTAACAAAAGGAAACGGTAGGGGTATTTTTAATAACGGTGGAACGTATAAAGGGTATATTGGAAAGAAAAAAATAAGAGGGGTAAATCAGATATTTCTTCATATTTCAGGGGTACACAGACAATTATCCCTATATATATATATATATATATATATATATATATATATATATATATATATATATATATAAAAGTAAAGGTGGGTTAGGAAGACACGCGTCGCTGTAAGGTCTCATCAATCATCCTTCAATATAATATAATAGAATAAAATATAAATAAATATATTGTGGTTAGTATGATAATAAACGGCATATCTTTTTCATCGCACCTTTGCTGTAAGTAACATATTTACTACAGGTCCAACTGAAGCCTAGTGGTCTAAGCACAAACTTTTAATTCTTTTTCTTGGCTTTGTTTTCCCTCAATTTTTGTGCTGCTTTATATCGTGCTTATTGACTAAAAAAAAAAGTGAATCGAGGTACACTTAATTTTCTTCTTTATTTATTTTTTTTTAACTCTTCTTTTGTCTTGATAAGTGTAATCCGCATAGGATGGTTGCTTACAATTAATTGGAAATTATTGTAAAATTGATGATTTTGGCGAAAACAAATAATAAAAGTGACAATAAAATATGCCCGATATTTTATATTCTCACAAGATATATATTATTTGTTATAACTGAAGCTTCTGTAAACAAAATATCAAATAAAGTAACCCTCTTATAACATAGATATTTAACAACTTTTTTAGAAGTACTTAACTTCTAACTTTATGGAACTATAGAATCTTTTGATCTTTGGATCGTCAAACTGTTTTTTTCTTTTCTTTTCTTTTTTAATATAATGTTGTTTCAAAACTGAAGCCAAATCGTCACAAAATTTATAGAATGCTTATTATAATTGGCTACGTTTCCTTCACTTCTAAATATTCTTCCTATTCTTTTCCAAATTCAATGGCTATTGGTATTCTAAGTAACTTAGCCTTTGCAAAAAAAAGGGTGTATAGTTAGTAAATTCATTGTATATAAGATGGGTCACTTTTATGTGAATATATATCCTAATTCTTTACTTCGACCTTAAAAATAATTTTGTGATCAAAATTAATTAAGGCTATAAAATCAAAAGAGTCAAAATATGTGGGTGAAATATTAAGATACATCTTAATCACTACAATAAAATTATGTTATAGCGATATTTTTAAATATTTCTAAAATCTGAAAAAACTACCGCTAGTAAAAATACCTACACTTATTATTAGTGTCGTTATATGTGCAGTCGATAGGAAATATAGCGTCATATTATTATAATGTGTCCCAAAAATGTGTCCCTATAACATAATTTTGAATATAAATGGAATATATAGATAGAACACTTGCACGAATATAAATGGAATATGAATAGGACACTTGTACGAAAATGTCATAAAAATGTGTTCCTATAATCTAATTTGGTTGTAGTGAATGTTGAATATTGACGGATGGAAATAAGAGGGATGGAAATAAGTTTCCAAACGAAATTGATATATAATGCCAATTTGGCACCGCTGACTAATATCCGATATTATATTTTTTCTATTGAGAGTTATTTTTTTATTTGAGATCTTTATTATTTATATAAATAAAGGATGAACAATATATATATATATATATATATATATATATATATATATATATATATATATATATATATATATATATATATATATATATATACTATCGATAGCACCAAATAATTGGTGCTATCAAGTTTTCAGTCATTGGATAAAAAGATATGCGGTTGGGATTATAGTGGTTCCCTAAAATTTTTACTATTCAACCAACAATCTAGTAAACCCTAGGGCACTGTTTGGTTCGGGTACAAAGGGGGTTATCTCCCCCTTTGTACCCAAACGCTTTGGAACAGGGGGGGAATTCGAATCCCCCCCTTTTCCCTTTTGTCCTGGTACAAGAGGGTTCAAGTCCCCCCCCCCCCCCCCCCCGAATAACACCTACTTCCTCTCTCCTCTATTATTACCAAGCCACCCTTCCTCTCTCCTCTCTTTTTAGCAGGCCACCCTTCCTCTCTCCTCTATTATTAGCAGGCCACCCTTCTCCCCCACCCCTCTTCTCCTTCGTCCTCGCCGGTGCGTGATAAGGTCCCTCTCCTTCGCCCGTTTTGTGCCATTGTGACCCGCTCGCCCTCTCCTTCGCCCGATCTGTGCCCCTCGGTGCCGCTTCTGTGCCGGTGCGTGATAAGGCCCCTCTCCTTCGCCCGTTTTGTGCCATTGTGACCCGCGCGCCCTCTCCTTCGCCCGATCTGTGCCCCTCGGTGCCGCTTCTGTGCCGGTGCTTGATCAGGCCCCTCTCCTTCGCCCGATTTGTGCCATTGTGAGCCGCGCGCCCTCTCCTTCGCCCGATCTGTGCCCCTCGGTGCCTTATTTGTGCCGTTGCTTGATAAAGCCCCTCTCCTTCGCCCGATCTGTGCCTTTGTGAGCTGTGCGCCCTCTCCTTCGCCCGATCTGTGCCCTCGGTGCGTTTTCTGTGCCGTTGCTTGATAAAGGCCCTCTCCTTCGCCCGATCTGTGCCTTTGTGAGCCGCGCGCCCTCTCCCTCGCCCGATCTGTGCCCCTCGGTGCCCTATCTGTGCCGGTGCTTGATAAGGCGCCTCTCCTTCGCCCGATCTGTGCCGCAGAGATCGCCGGTGCTTGATCTCGCACGCCGTGAGCTGTGCGCCCTCTCGTGCGTGATCTGTGCCCCTCGGTGCCCCATCTGTGCCGCTGCGAGCAAAGTGGGTCTCCCTCGTCCTCGCCGGTGCTTCATCTCTGCCGCCGTGAGCCGCGCACCCTCTAGGTGCGTGATCTGTGCCCTTCTGTTTGTGATCTGTGCCCCTCTGTGTGTGATCTGTGCCCCTCTGTGTGTGATCGGTGCCCCTCTGTGCGTGATCTGTGCCCCTCTGTGTGTGATCTGTGCCCCTCTGTGTGTGATCGGTGCCCCTCTGTGCGTGATCTGTGCCCCTTTGTGCGTGAACATTTGCCCCCCTGTGCGTCATCTGTGCCCCTCTCTGCGTGATCTGTGCCCGAGCTGTTCTGTTGTACCTTGCATCTTGCCCGCCGCGACCCTTCTGTCCGATCTGTGCAGAGGAACTGTGCAGAGGTCTCCACTCCTTGCTCTGTAGCCTCGACCCCGCGGCTGCCTCTGTGCCTGTGCCTGAGCTTTGCCCGCCGTGTGTGCTGTATCTAATCTCTCTCTGTGCCACATCTGTGCCCGTTCTCTTCTCTGTCCCGCCAAAGGTGCTATCCTAATCCTTTGTCTCTGCTTGTCCAGTGTTGTCTCGAAGTTGGTTTACATGACATTGATATATCTTTTATATGTAATATGTGCCTAAATCTGCGGTGATGCTGGTATCGCATGATGAATCAGTATGCTATTGTCGGCTGATTCTTATAAAAATCGGCGATGATGACGGTTGCCAAAGGCAATAGATGGATGGCATCGATGTAAATCGACTGCAACCCCTTGCTTGTTGGCAACCAGTTGAGCCCGTGTACATAAGGAAATTAATTTCGGCGATGATGACGGTTGCCATAGGCAATAGATGGATGGCATCGATGTAAATCGACTGCAACCCCTTGCTTGTTGGCTACCAGTTGAGCCCGTGTACATAAGGAAATTAATTTCGGCGATGATGACGGTTGCCATAGGCAATAGATGGATGGCATCGATGTAAATCGACTTCAACCCCTTGCTTGTTGGCAACCACTTGAGCCCGTGTTCCCAAAAAAATAAAAACATTTTGCAATTATGTACAAAACAACAAAATTTGATGGTTGAATCGCATATCCTATTGGACGTCAAAATGGATTATTGTTGATGGCAATATAGTGTTGCAATTATAACTATGTAGTCTTCATTTTCCTATCTGACATACCCCTTAGCATACATGTCTTTATTTATTATATGTTGTGCAATTTGTTTTGTATCTGAAATATGCCAATATCACAAACATTGTATGCCAATTATGATTTGCATTTGAAAAATCATTTCTCTTTTGGAATCTCAATATTAGAGAAAGACCCCTTACCTTACATGTGTTTAACCTATTTAAATATGTCATTTGTAATATTGTTTGCTTCGAACATGATAAATATATAAATGAGTACGTACATTAACTACAGATGCGTCCTTCTAAGAGACTTGTAATTCCCGGTCAAAGCAATCAGGGGGACATGAATAACCCAAAAGGAGCCAGTGGATCTCGCTCGCAAGCGTGGTCGCGTACATCCAACTGGACCCCGTCGTTGGATGCATGTCTGTTAGCGTTGTTGTCGGAGGAACATGCCTTAGGCAATAATGTTCATGGAACATTCACGACCCTTGCATGGGTTAGAATAGTTGGAGAGATAAATAGACGAAATAATTTAACACTAACAAAGGATAAGGTGAAAAATAGATTGAAAGTCTTGAAGCGCACTTTCTCGTTGTACCATTCGTTGGTCAACAAAAGCGGATGGGGATGGGATTTTAACCTCAATATACCCACGCCTGGCGATAGTGCTGACTGGGATGCGGTGATCGCGGTAATGTGATTCCATTTCGGTTCACATATTTTTTAATCGAATGTTATTCTTATTTTTAGACTAATATAATTAACCGACCTTCAGGAAAACCCGGCTTATGCCAGATGTAGAGATAAAGCATTTCCTCTCTATAAGGATATTGAGTTCCTTACGGAGAAGACCACCGCAAGCGGCAGATATAGCTTTGCTTCAGTCATGCCGCCCACCACCACTGTACTTAGCTCGTCCTCATCATCCCCTGGTGAGGATGATAACATAATTGCTCCTAGATTGGACGGTTTATATCTCTTACCGCCTCCATTTGAAGCAGGGTCATCTAGGCCACCAATGAATGATTTCATGGAAGGTGGAGAACCCGAATTCACACCTACCCCTCATCCCCCCAACAAGAATACCAGTGGGTCGGGACACAGCTCTGCAGGCAAGAGGCCTCGTTCCCCACTCCCCGAGCGTAGCCAACGAACTAACCGACCGTCGAGTGGTGGACGGCGGAAGAAAACCGAGACAGTCGCTGACGCTCTTGGAGAGATGTTGCAGTTAGGAAAAGAAAAATTTGATTTTGTAAAGCAAATGTATAATAGGGATTCTGAAGGTCGCCGCCCTATTCCTCCAATCGAGGATTGTATGCAGCGCGTATACCAGATGCAAGGCCTCAACAATCGTAAGATTTTGGCGGCCGGCGAAGCATTGAAAGATCCCCAGAATCGTCAACTATTTATGACAATGAATGACGATCTTGCCAAAGACTGGGTGGAAATGCAATTAGAGAAAGATAATTTGATCTATCGACCTTTTTTTCCCGGCAATTAGTGGACAATTTTTCTATGTTTTAATTAAGTAGTGTAAATACAACCAATGTAACATAATTTATCTTAACTTTTAGTAGTAGAAAACTATTCGAACATGTATTTTGAAAAGTTGCACTGTTAGTACGTGGTTTGTAATATTTAGTACCACAGTTTGGTTGCAATTATGTATATATAACTTGAATGTTGGTATTTCATATCGATAGATATTACATCATGTTTACTTATCATGATTTCTCGCTAATAGGGTGAAATTTCGATGCAGATATTATGGATCCTACATTTTATGAAAGTGTAGGTAATTCGAGTTTGCTTGATTTGATGATGATTATTTTAGACGATGATGATGACTTTATGGTGTTTCTTATACTAATGCTCATTGCTGAAGGATAGTTTTAATAATTTTCATGTAGTAATTTGTTCTGTAATTTGTTGTTGTATCGAGACATATGAATATTCGTGCTACATTATATACATTTATTAGAACTTTCTTTGCCTACAAGTTACCTTCGCTAAATGCCATTAATATTGTTGCAGTTATAATGGATGGTTCAATGTATCGAAGTATATTTTCGTCAACTTTTCATGCGGATTTGTTCGCAATATTAGAAGACGATGAAGAATATTGGGTGCAAGTCATAATAATGCTTATTGACGTAGGTTGTATAAATGAAACAAGTCCAATAACCAGACAACCATGTCGTACCCGTCCATTTACTGGGCCTCAGTTTATTTGTGATATACTGAATGGTCATCCAGACCGGGGGTACACTCATTTTAGAATGACGACAACTACATTTATGGCTCTACGCGATGAGGTTGTTGGAAAGGGCCTTTTAATTGCCACACGGAATATGACTGTTGAAGAACAATTGGCGATTTTCCTATATTGTATTGGACATGGTGTTGTAAATAGGGTCCTCGCTGAGACTTTTCAACATTCAGGGGAAACAATTAGTCGTCACTTTAACAATGTTCTAAAAGCAATAATTCATCTAAAAGATGAATACATAACTCTGCCGCCAAGTAATATTGGAGTTCATCCAAGAATTGGTGACAATATGAATTTCCATCCGTTCAAGGTAAGGGAGAATAACTTTAATTACCTCTAAATTGTCCAATTTTATTACTTAATTTGAAAATGTACTATGTCTTGACATTAACATTTGTAGAATGCAATTGGGGCGGTGGATGGTTCGCATATTCCAGTTATTGTAAAAACACATAAACAAACCCGATTTCGGTGTCGCAAAGGATTTACATCACAAAATATGATGGCGGCTGTTTCTTTTGATCATATTTTCTTTTATGTATGCACCGGTTGGGAAGGATCTGCCGCTGATATGCGGGTACTCAGATGGGCATGTGAAAGTGGAGGTTTTAGTGTTCCTGAAGGTATCATTTTTGAAAAAATTATTCATATATATTTTTATTATTATTGGTTTAAATTATGTCTTACAAGTTGTATACACTTCTGTTATATATACAGGAAAATATTATCTCGTTGATTCCGGATACGCGAATACTGATAAATTTCTGGCACCTTATAGAAATGAGCGTTACCATCTGAGTCAATTTGATAGTAACAGTCGTGGTCGTTTACATCGTTCGCCAAAAGACTTGTATAATCATCGGCACGCCCAATTAAGAAACGTGGTAGAGAAGACATTTGGAATTTAAAAAAAACGATTTAAAATTTTAAATATTGCCACACCGTTTCCTTATAAAGTGCAGTGCCACATGGCTATGGCATGTTGTGTGCTCCATAATTTTATTCGATGGCATCAAGGAAATGACAGATATTTTAACGAAGCGCATAACTCAGAGCCTCCAGAGGATGATGTGGAAGTGCCGACTACGATTTATACTACATCAGAGTCACAGCGGGGAGACGACATTCGCAATCAAATTACGGCGGAGTTGTGGAATAACAGAAGTTAGAATTAATATTGTAATATAATGTTAGTTAGCTTGTTTAATAATTTATTTTGTTTATCTGCAATGTTAATTGTATTGTTAATTGGATTGTTTATCTGTAATGTTTAAAAGTTAATATTGTTTATATGTGATATTTTGTTATCTACGTTAGTATAGTAATGTATTGAGCAAGTTATTTGTAGAAAAAATTATTATGAAATACCTTTATTTACTGTTTAATTTTATAAATGTTGTATTGAATTTTTTAAATAATATCTTTTTACAAATTGCTAATATTGCAATTAATGGAAAATATTACATATTTACCCGAATTTTAAATATTTTAGATGATGATGATGATTATGAAGATTATTGTGGGAAAAATTAGCATACAATATAATTCAAATTTTATATAGTATTTAATTTAATAATTTAGATATATTACAATGAATATTTAAATTATACTAATTAACACTAATTTTTCATTTTTAAAATTCTTATATGTTACCCGGAAAAATTATTCGTCGCCGCCGGCTTAAAAAATCTCTCCCCCGTACCGCATCCTCGTTCCCAACGCAAAATAAATAATTAATCAAAATTTTACAAGTAAAATTAATGAACACTAATTAAAACACTAATTAACAGTAAATATTGATTTTTACGAATTAAATATTTTATCAGAGAAATTAATTAAAATTTGGTTGCCATATTAATCAATTTTTACATATAAATAATTAACACTAATTTTATATATTATCTAATTAATTACATTATAAATACTACAATTATTATATTTAAAAAGTTATAATACAATATATAATTACCAATTTTTACCCACACATAAAAAGGTAAAAGGGCATTTTGGTCTTTTTACTCAAAAGTCAACTATTTATACCCTTTTATTCTTCAATCCCAACCAAACACTATTTTTTTTATACCTGAATTATCTTATATCCCAACCAAACACTTTTTTCATTTATCCTACCTTATACTCAACTTTATATTTATACCTGGTACTACTAATTCTCACTAATTCTCACTAATTCTCGAACCAAACGCAGCCTAGGGGCCCACTATAATTCCAACCGCATAATTTTTCATCGAACGGCTAAAAACTTGATAGCACCAATGACTTGGTGCTATCGATAGTATTCTAGCCTAATTCTCTCTCTCTCTCTCTCTCTCTCTCTCTCTCTCTCTCTATATATATATATATATATATATATATATATATATATATATATATATATATATATATATATATATATATATATATATATATATATATATATATATATATATATATATATATATATATATATATATATATATATATATATATATGGATAATTACCTGTGTACCCCTGAAATATGAAGAAATATCTGATTTACCCCTCTTATTTTTTTCTTTCCAATATACCCTTCATACGTTCCACCGTTATTAAAAATACCCCTACCGTTTCCCTTTGGTAAGTTAACTAGGGTTAAACTAGAGTTAAATAATAATCGGAGTTGAAAACTATCAGATATACCTATTTTGCCGGGGTTTAGGGTTTAGGATTTTTTAGGGTTTTAGGGTTTAGGGTTTAGGGTTTAGGATTTTAGGGTTTAGGGTTTAGGATTTTTTAGGGTTCTAGGGTTTAGGGTTTAGGGTTTTAGGGTTTAGGGTTTAGGGTTTTTTAGGGTTTAGGGTTTAGGGTTTTAGGATTTAGGGTTTAGGGTTTAGGGTTTTAGGGTTTAGGGGTTTAGGGTTTTAGGGTTTAGGGTATATTTGAAAAGGTAAAATAGTAATTACACACAGATAACGGCAGTTCCAAACGGTACACTAACAGAGTTTAACTTCAGGGGTATTTTGGAAAGAAGTTGAAACATAAGAAGGGTAGTTTTAATATTAGCCTTCTAAGAGGAGTAAATCTGAAAACAGAAAAATTTTTAGGAATATGTAGGAAATTGTCCTCTAATATATATATATGATATGAGAATAAGAGAAAATGCTACATTCTCCGTTGATATAGGCTATAGGCGAAACTACGTATATCTTTGTCCTCTTTTTGTTATTTTGTCTTAAATTTTACATGGTATCAGAATGGTGTTCCGATCCAATTATTTTTCGGTGTCATAGAAGGTTGCAGTAAACCTACATTTCAGGATCATACTCAACCTTTTGTTGGCTCTTTCAAACACTCTTTTATTTCGAACCATCCTTCTTCCTTATATTTTCTTATATTTGAGATATGGCAGAGGAGGGTAAAGTTAGCACTATTTTGATTTCATCAAAATATGTTTATCGTGATTCTGATTCCAACACTCGTATGAAACTCACAACAGTTCTTCGTAATGGCTTTAATTATGTATCTTGGTCACGAGCTGCTTCTATTGCACTTGGTGGAAAGATAAAATGTAGTAACCGTAATTTTAAAATCTAAAACTTAAGTTTAAAATAATTGCCTGGGTTATTAAATAGTAAAATTGAACTTTTAGTGGTGCAATTGTGGCCCTAAAATATCGACTTTTGATCGGGGCCTGATCTCGAAAATCCGAGATCACCATTGCGACCGTCTCATCGAAACATGAAGGATTCATATACATATGTTTTCGATCCAACGGTCGGATTATCCAGAAATCAGCAAAGATCCGGGCGGGCCCCACAACTTAAGTTGTGAATAGTAACCCCTGTTTTAAATCCCCCGTCGATCGACGTCGGCCGTTTCGCTGTCTAGACCCTGAACATAAGGGTGTGAGTAATCAATCTTAGCTATTTTCGACGTTCTGAGCGCAGTGGCGCTGACGAAATTTACATTTGACGAGCCTAAAGCCTCGTAAAGCGTGCCGAACTGTATAATTTACAGTATAAGATGGAATTTAAAAATTATGGAATTAAATTTTAGCGAACCAAAATCGCTACCTGATAGGTTTCGTCGAGCCGGACGTCGTGGCGGTGTCCATTTTTCAGTTTGAAAACCCGGTTGTCTCGAAAAACGTGAAATCTGTGAAAAATCATAGTAAATTGCATAAAAGCGCTATATTTTATGTGTCAAAGTGTACCAAACTTGTAAGGGAGGGTCCTTATACCAAATGTGTTCTACAGCAATGGACTTAAGAAAAAAATATGAAGAGTAGAAGGGCTAACTAGCATTTTGTTGCATTTTATACAATAGCAACTTAGGGTTGCTTTAGAAACCCTAGCCGCAGTCCCCTCTGTAACCGTAGCCTCCCCCACGACTCTCCTCTTCCTCTGCAACTTTTCCGCGCATCGGCCGTCCCTCCCAGTCGCCGGAAAAAACCCAAGAAAAACCAAGAGTTGGGGCTCGGGTTTGGTGTTGTTGGGAGGAAGCTATCCGAGGAGGGTTTGGGTTGCTCCAAGCATTTCCTGTGAAGCCCTTTGTGAGGTTGGGACCCAGCCAAGGAACCCCGGTGCCCAGATCCGCCGTGCGCCGCCGCGGGGGAGAGCCACCTTCTTCCTCGGATCCGGCAAGGTAAGGTTCTTTTGTTCTTTATTTTTCTTGCTACCTAGGCCTCCTGAGTGTGTACATCACCTATTGGTGAACCTCCCAGCCGAACCCCGAAGTCGGGATTGCCCCCGGTCGCCGGCGGGGAAATTGCACCCGCCGGAAACCAAGAAAGCTCCGCCGCGGCCGATCTCCGCAACTATTGAACCAAAATGGCTCAAAATTGGTATGAAAGGACTGTAGGACCTAAGGATTATTTCTGAAAAGTTTGGAAAAATATGGTGGAGTATTTAGGGAGAAAATCAAAACCCTAGTTTTTCGGGTTTTGAAGCTTCGGCCGAGTTTCTTGCTCCGGCGCCGGCGAGCCTCCCCAGCGTCGGCCACCTACCCAGAACTCTTCCTGGGTGTGAGAGGAGTCCACCCATGTATTTTCATGGCACCATGCAGCAAGAATGGTGCGCGGCCAAGATGGGCTCGAGGTGGGTTCGGGGTGCGGTTGCCGGCGTTCCGGCCGTCTCCGGCGGCCGGGGAGTCCACGAGAAGCTTCCTGGGATCAAGTAGATCCCAGCCATGCCCTTGCATGGATACCATGAAGCCTTGGTGGAAATCCGCCATTAGAGGCGAAGAAGCTCCAAACCGAGCTTGCTCCACCGCCGCCGCCGCCGCACCCCGTCGCCAAGCATGGGTTCAGGAAGGTTTGGGATGTGTTTTAGCATCAAATTTGCCAAGTAGTTGGATCCCAGATGCTTTGGTTGAAGTATCACAATTTTCGAAGCATTCGACATCATCTTCAACCTTGGACCTCGGCTAAACCGTGGGTGCAAACTTGCACCCAACTTGATGGGAATACTCCTGTAACTTAGTAGATAAATTCTATCCAAGAAATATTGCTCCAGGTGCTGTGGTTGCAGAGAACCAACTCAAGGTTGGGTGTGGTGTGTGTTGTGTGAAAAGTGCACACCAAGTGTTCGAGGTAATGCCTCAATGAAGATTTTGATGGAATCTGGCCTTGATGTAAATATGAAATATGTTCCAAATTGTCCCCTGAGCTTGATGCTCACTTTATATCAAGTTGTATCTGTGTGGACTAACATTTGGAGCATTGTCGGTTTGTTAGAGAGCAAGGACATGGATCTGTTGATCCAGCAAAGGCTGGACTGCCAATAGGGCAAGCCCTGTGCTTTTTAGGGCATTTTGAACATATGTTTAAAGCATATTTTTGATTGGATTAATAAAAGTTAAGTTATAGTGTAATCAACCTCTAAGTGAATAGTTTGGCCCAAAGTCTATTCCGGGCTGTTTGCGAATCCGCGACAGTGAGCTCCTGGCTAATTTGGGGTCACTGGACACGATGCTCGCGTTAAAAATTGGTTTTGATGAGCCGGAGAAACAAAAATTCATTTAGGCTATGTTAGCAAGGTATTTTATGGCCCGAAGTTTTCCTCGGGTTTCGTGCTGTCGCAAATGTGTGAGCACGGTGTTCAGTAAGTCATTTGTCACCTGCTGGAAGTGACGGATCGTGAAAATGAGTTTCCAGTTGAAAGAACGAGCGAAATCAGTGCTCAAATGGCACTAAAAGTGTGATTTCCGGAAACCCTAGGGGTCTAAATGCAAAATGGCATTGTATAAAGTTAAAAACAGTGTGTTGGTGATTCCTAAGCTTTTCGTTAGGATTCCAACGGCTTTCGTTGAGCGGAAATCGGTTATCGGATCGCAATTTGGCAAAAGTGTCAGTTTATCGGCAAATTTTCGAAAATGTCGGAAGATTCCGGGACTTCAGCGAAGTTCCCTGTTTAGTTGTCTGCACACAGTGTGTCAGTGGGTTGGGTATGTGTGAGAGTCTATGTTCTGACTTGTGCATATGATTCAGGTCTCAGCAGCCAGCCGCCATCTTGCGAGCCATCCAGCAGCCACCGTGATCATTGAGGTGGGTTTATCTTCGGTCCGGGCTTTATCAGGTTGGCCCTATGGGGTGCTGTGGTAGGTTGGACCCCTGTTTTTGGTGTAGCCCTGAACCTATGCTTGAGCCTTTCTGTTTATTTCGATTCCAGCATTCAGTTATTCTAGCTATGTTGCCTAGATATTTCAGTTGAGCTCTTTATATGCTTTTATTCTCAGCATTTAGTACGTATAGGGTTATACAGCTTGACATATACCATGTTTGTTTGGTTATCAGCCTAGTTATGCCAGCATTTCCTGTTCTATGATGCATGATAGAATAGGTGTACAGTTCTGCTATTTAGTTTCAGTTACAGTTCAGATATTCAGCTTCTGTTGTTCAGATTCAGTTGTATAGCATCTGTGATTATTACAGCCTTCAGCATCCCGATAGGGATTTCTCAGCTTATTGCCGTTTGTGTGGTCTTTAGACCACGAGCTTGAGCATCAGCATTATGATCGCCACAGAGCCAGCTGTTCTTTCACGTACACTAGCGGGTTGATCCCCCGCAGTGGTGTACTTTACCGGTAAAGTGGTCAGCAGTGGCGACCCGTGAGCCCAGAGGGTTATGACAGCGGATTGGTGTACAGGTGGTATTTAGCCTGAGGTTCTGTGAGACCAAAAGTGGCATTTAGCCTGAGGTCCTTGGAACCAATAGTGGCATTGATTGGGTATTTATATTTGTTGTCTTTCAGCACTTCCAGTTTGCAGCATTGTTAGTTACCAGCTTTGTTATTGTATGATCATTATCTTCTCGTCAGATTTATCAGCATGATCAGTTTCTGCTTACCAGTTGTGTTTATTGCATGATTAGTCTTTATATGAGTACCCCTGTTGTCCACTTCAGCATGCTTAGATTTTATATCTACATCTTGTTATTCAGCTTTCAGTTATATCCTGCTTTTGCTATCCGCTTATCATTGTATCCGGTAGGTACGACTTGCTATT
The DNA here is from genome assembly GCA_029204045.2 of Tillandsia leiboldiana. Taxonomy (NCBI): domain Eukaryota; kingdom Viridiplantae; phylum Streptophyta; class Magnoliopsida; order Poales; family Bromeliaceae; genus Tillandsia; species Tillandsia leiboldiana. Next base: position 4,148,534 of record CM055071.1, read on the forward strand.
TCTCGGCCCGTCGTGCCCACTGGGATACATGTAGAGTGTATCTCACACCCCCTGGGTGACCATTTTTCAGGTCAGTCGGGTGCTGGGAGATTGGGACGATCCAGTGAGCTGTTGCGCTAGAGTTGTCCCCTGCTATTGGCCGCAGTGGCCCAGTGCTAGTATTTCCAGTTTACAGCATCGTGATCATAGATATTTTTGTATTCTTCTTAGTTAGAGTATTTGTGGACTATGTCATGTGTTGATGTGGATGTGTTAGCTGTAGAGTTTTATATTTGGTTTAGTTGTTAATTATACTGCTCTCTGATTGCATTATTGTATCTGCCTAGCCGAGCATGTATAGGGGAGACTCTGTCCGTGTGGACAGAGGATTTCCTATGCATGTGGCGGTCTGTTCACGTCCTGAGTTAAAGTTTGAACTCTGATTTAAAGGAAAAAAAAAAAAAAATTTCTACCGCTGTTTTGAAACTCGGGGCGTGACATAAAACTTGGATATATTGATGGAAAAAAAGTACCCCCAGATTCCGACGACCGTTCTTTTGAAGAATGGCAATCTAATAATCACTTGGTAATGGCATGCTAAACTCAATGGAACCTAGAATTGCTAAAATGTTTACATTTTCCAAAACTGCTAAAGATCAATAGGATTTTGTTAAAGCTCTATATAGTCAACAAAATTATGCATCTCAAATATTTGAGTTAAAGTATGATATTATAAGGGCAAAGTAAGGAAATAAGTCTTTTATTGAGCATCTGGGCACTCTTAATGCTATGTGGGATGAATTGAATCTTTATCAACCTCTAACTACTGATTTAAAGACTCTCCAAAAACGTGCTCAAGAAGAAAAGATTTTTCAACTTCTTGCTAATTTGAAACCAGAATATGTGATGAGTCCAAAACTTCCTTCTCTTAATAGTGTTTGTGCTATTATACAACGTGAAGAGACTAGAAAAAAAGATTATGAATTTAGAACAGAAGTATTAAAGTGAAGTCTCATAAACTAGTGCCTTTGTTGCCATGAAAGAAAAAAATTGAGTATAAAAAGCCTTTTCATAATGATATAAAGGGTACCCAGATGTGCTCATTGCAATGCTATAGGTCACATTAAAAAATAGAAGTTGGATTTTGCATCCTCACTCGAAACCTCACAGGAGCAAAGGTAGAGATAATGACAATAGTCACACATCTTTGTTGAAAAACTCACTTAGCTCCTTCAACATCTTAGCAAATCTGTAACGTCCTCCGTATCGTCCTCCAATCAAAACTCTACTACAGCAGCAAGTGAATTAAGTAATTCCATTGCATTAATTTCTGATAATACAACTTGAATATTGTTGATTCTGGTGCTACTGATCATATGCCTGATAATTTGAATTGCTTATCACATTATCAAGATTTCATCTACATAAATCTTGTTTCAATTACAAATGTATCATTAATTCTTGTACAGGGTGCTAGAAACACTAGTTTTTTCTTTTAATCTCGCAAATCAAATGTTCTTTTCATGCCATCTTTTCCATCTAATCTACTTTCCGTTGGTAAACTTACTCAATATCTATCTGCAATGTTACTTTCACTCCTTTTTTGGTGATTTTCTAGGATAGATTCACGGGGAAGAAGATTGGTGAAGAAAGATTTCACCAAGGCCTTTATTTGTTTGATCAAAAGAATAAAGCTTTAGTTGCAAAAAAGTGACTGCATGAAAATTTCACCTTATGGCACAGTAGAATGGGTCATCCTTTTGACAAAATTTTAAGTATTTTGATACCTTCTTTATCTTCTATTTCTAATGTTTGTGATATTTGTCGATTTTCTAAACACACTAGATTGCCCTTTCAACAATCTATGAAGAATTCTAATGAACTCTTTAGTTTAATGCATTCTGATGTAAGGGGCCTTGCAACTATTGATTCTTGTAATGGTTTTCAATACTTTGTTAGTTTCATTGATGGTAAATCTCGTTGCACTTGGATTTACTTGATAAATCACGCAAATAAAGTTTTTACTGTATGCTTTTAAAGATTTTCTTAATTTGATCTCAAACCAAACTAATGCAAAGGTTAAAGTTTTGAGAACTGATAATGGAAAAGAATATGATAACAAATGTTTCTCTGAAAACCTTTCTAATCTTGGGATTATTCATCAAACTACTTGCGTGGGTACACCTCAACATAACGGGATTGCTGAAAGAAAAAATAGTCACCTATTGGAGGTTATAAGATTCTTAATGTAACGATCCAACCCACTAGCAATAATAACTCGTTGGATCAAACCACAACCCAAAATGATTAAGCCCAGTTATTATTATTAGTGTCCATATCTCTTATATACCCAATTACAACTCCATTTCTGTGGTGACCCAGATCTCTGCAGGGCTTCTACAGTGCGATTAGCAGCTTCTGGAGGCCTATGTGGCATGTCGGCGGTGTTTCTGCACCAATTTGGACTCAAGTGATGGACTTCGGGTGTATAATGGATCACGTGAGTGATCGGAGGACCCCGTCGGATGTTTTGATGTGGTTTCGCGCGAAATGGTTAGTAAAATTGGACTCAGCGCGAAATTTGAGTAAAGAACGCTTCTCCAGGAATTTTCGGCAAATTTTAGAAGAGGAATTTGGCAAATCGGACTTCGGATTTGGATTCAGCGCGCGAAAACGGTCAAGATGGACTATTTATTTGTATTTTTCGGAGTCCGGATGCGAAAACACGGATTTCGAGGTATTTGGTACTGTTCCGGCCGCCGGAGGGGCGCCGGCGGCGGCGGCGGGCGGCGGAGCGCGGCGGCTGGCGGCGGCGGAGACGCGCGGTCCACCGCGGAGGCGTGCACCCGGGGGCTGGCCACGTGGCGGCTCCCAGTTGGCGGGCGCAGCAGGCGCGGTCCACGGGATCGTCGCGGGTGCACGGTGGACCAAGTGGCGACACGTGGCGGCTGGTGGTTGGCGGGTCCTGGTGCGCGCGGTCCACGCAGCGGCAGGGGCTGCCTCGGGATGCGTGCCCGGCACGGGGCCGCGGGCGGCGCGGCCGCGCACGTGGGCTCACGTGGGCGCGGCGTGGGCGCGGTCGGGGGCGACGTGGGGGCGCCACGTGGCGCCCCGTGGTTGGTCGGGCGCACCGGTGCACGACCTCTGGTCGCGACACGTGGCGTCCCGTGGTTCGTCGCGGTGCGTGCGCCGGGTGCGGGGAGCAGGAGCGGGACGCGTGGCGGGCCTAGGGGCTTTCGGGCGTGAACAGTAACGGGCCCGGCCCGTTACTGTAGCAGCCCGGAATGCCAAGCGCCCGAAACTTTGGGCCAAAGTCCAAAATTCGGATTTTTCGGGCTGGGCCTTTAAATAGCCGTCTTGTGAGGGAGTTTTGCCCCCTTTCCCGAGCTCCCCTGCCCATGGCCCCTTTAGGAAAGTTGTAGATCTTGGTGTTGTGCATCTTCTGGCGGAGGCCCGGATTTTTTGGAAGCCGCGGCGTCGACGACTTCGGCATCGGAGCGCAGTGTGGCGATTTTTCATCGGAGGCCCGTTATCGTCGCAGTTTGATCTGGGAGGTCTACAGAGCTACTCCGTCAGTATTTTTGGACGATTTCTGCGGCGTTGGAATCACGAGAGGTACGTCTTCGACTTTCGTGTTGATCATCTTGCTGGATTCAGAGTTTATGACACGGTTTTCGAGGCATTTCTAAGCCGCTGTTTTCTGGTGGAGTTTTTGGACAGCGGCCCCTTGCCGGAATTTTATCTCCGCACCCGAGTGTCGGATTGAGACGAGCCTATACACTTTTTGGATCTACTCGTCGCAAGGATTATCATTGTATTTTTCCGGGATTTTTCTGAGGCTTTCCCGAAGGTATACTATTCCTCTTTTATCTGTGTTCGAGTTTACAGTTGTGTGGTTGTGAGTGTTTGCGCACCTGTACTGTGGAATTTGTAACTTGGCCTACGGGGCTCGGATTTGGGCGTGCAGGTACCCGTTTCGAAGGTCTCGACGAGATGCTCGCTGTGATATTTTTATTGGAATTTTTGGAGTTCGTTTTACAGGTGAAAATTTCGCATTAAGGGGACTGTTCCCAGCAGATTTGTGATGCTTGGATTTTATGGAATTAAGTGTAACTTTGGGTTGTGTTTTTGTACCCAGGAGGTATTGATCACTGTTCCCGTATTGTTGGATTGGTGGGTGTGTAGAGATATCTGTTTCTGGACTTTCTCAGCTGTACGACTCCGGACAGCTAGCATTTTCAGGTGGGTGGCCTTGTCTCCAAGATTGACGGACTGTGCTTTAAATCTGCTATAGTAGGACTATGCATGATAGTGAAATGCTTGTGCAGCATGTTAGAATGTAGGAATTGCTATTCCTTGTATTATCTGATGGTATTGTCATCTCCTTGCTTTCTACCATCTGTAAATTATAGTTATTGGAACTTGACCTAGCACCCCGTCATATGTTGCATGTGTAACCAGACTAGTAGAAAACCCTCACTTGGGCTAGGGTTATTTCTGCTTTAGACATCCACACTTCTACTTTCCTGGACATAGTGTTCTTCCTCGCCCGGGTAGTGGGCCGAGTGGTCAGGAGTTATCTTTTAGTGTGGGATGCATGTTACACTCGTGCTTGGGAGCAGAGTGGAGTCTGGTAGATGTAGTTGGTTGTTCATCTGTAGCGGGAGCCGTTGGGTAGACGGCAGTCCCGAGATGTTTTATTTTTCTTGTTTTATCTGTCGCCACTGTGCTAGTGGCAGCGGTAGATCAGTGTTAGCAGGACCTTAAACCCAGAACCTTTTTGGACACACATATGATTTTTATCAACCAAATGGTTTCTTCCAAGCATCGTAGGGTCGCCGGAGTCGGTTCATGTTTGATTGGACGAAGGCATTAGCCCTTCGAGGCTTAGATATAAAACTTGATTTCAACTGTTTTCCTAAGCAGAACTAAAAAATCATTAAATATGGATTTCTTACAGATCAGATGGCTTCAGTAAGAAATGTCACAGTTTTTCCTATAAATTAACCACCGAGATGATTCGAGTGGTCTGGGTTCTAAGGTCTGCCTCTTCTTGGGACGAGAACAACGAGAGGCTATGCCTAGTGCCTGTTCTTGTTTGATTTGGGTTGTAGGTTCTAGTCTTTCGGTGTTCCCGGACCCTTCATTGGGTCAGTGGTTGGGATGTTCGGCCTGTTTGGCCTGTTGAGTCAGCTGTTCGCAGTGGATGCGATGTCGGCCTGTTGAGGCAGTTGTTCGCAGTAGATGCGACGTTTGGCCTGTTTGGCCTGTTGAGACAGTTTCTCGCAGTGGATGCGACTTGGTGCCATGAGTTGGCAGAGTGTGATCTAGAGGTTGTTTCTCTGATTTAGTGGTGGGGTGGTTCTCCCACTTAGCCTTGAGGATCTTGGGGTTCTGGCAGATCGAGTCGTGGAGGTTTCCCGACTCAGCCATGGTCGTGCATTTATCAGATTGAGTCGTTGAGGGTTCTCCGACATAGCTGTGAGAGTGTGTTGGGCTATTCCTGTTCGAGTCGAGGTTCTTTTTCCGACTGAGTTGTGCTTTGAGCTGGGAGTTACCGATCTGTTTGATCGTGGATCATAGCCTGCATGAGCCACATTTGAGCTTTACAGAGATACTTGAGATGGGTTACTTTTTACTCGAGCGGGTCGCTCCCCTCGAGTGCCACTCCGGAGTAGGCGAGACCGGGTTGTTATACCGGCGTGAGATTGAGCTTTTCTATCGCGACTTGTCGTTGCATTTGTCCCTCTGGCTGTGCTGGTGTTGGCAGTCATGGACGCCCTACGTAAGTCCGCTCCTCCGGGACGTAACGGCAGTAGATCCTACGTAAGTCCGCTCCTCCGGGACGTAACGGCAGTAGATCCTACGTAAGTCCGCTCCTCAGGGACGTAACGGCAGTAGGTTGGCGCAGGCTTGACTGGACCCGAGGAGGCAGTCAGTTCAGATTGAGTGATCAGAGATGAGAGTTAGTTGTGGCATCATGTTCTTTCTGTCCCACTCTTTGAGCATCTAGATAGAGGCATAGTAGCTGTAGAGTTTACTTTTCCCAGCTTTCCTTACAGCACTGCTTTTGTTACTTTATGCCTCTAGTGGACTTAGTGGGCAGACCGTCGGGCTTGTTGGCGGCACCCACTGAGAACTACTTGGGACGTAGTTCTCACACCCGTCGTGGTGTCTTTTCCCACAGGAACTTCTACTCTGGTTCCTGTTGTTCCTGTTGCTGATCCTTCTGACCGAGCGAGGGAGTCGTGAGCTAGTTCCCTACCCGTCGTTGGAGTGTAGCGGTACCCCTTCAGAGGAGAGCTTCAGTAGATTAGTTATTTTATTTTCCTTCTTTGAGAGACTGTTGTAGTGAGGATTGTTGTATTGTGAGCCTGTACACTGATGTATTTATTGGAGATACCTCCCGGTTGAGTTCAGAGTGTGTATATGAGGATTTTGTATGATTATCATTTTGGGAGACGGACATTGTTGTTTTATTTCCAGAGGTGCAGTGATTGATTTAGTTATACAACAGATTTTTATTTTTAGCTCTGATATCTGTTTAGCTGTAGTACTTCTCTTGCAGGTAGGACGCTTCGCCTATGCGGGTTTGGCATAGGCGGCGGATCTGTTGGCGAGCCGGGTCGCAGTTTCGACCCCGGGGCGTGACAGATTAGAGTGGTATCAGAGCCTAGGTTGTAGGTCATTGAGGACTTAGAAACCCTAGGCTTGTGGTTGGACATTAGGATGACTACGTGAGAGTCGTGACTTTTAGCGAGAGTCCTGATCGAGTTTTGTACCTCTCCCAAGAGACGGGATGAGTGATTGGCATGTTTATGCTCCTAAGCGATTATGTTGGCTGCAGACAACATAATGCTGTGGAATTGATAACATGTCTTAGACTTTCGCTGGATTGGGTCGTTTGGTTGTTGTGTCCTGATGTTTGTTATTGTGCAGTGGTATCTTCAGTTGTACCAGTGGCGCCGATGGAGCGAGCAGCCCCCTCCGTGCCGACGAGCAGTGCCGAGGCACCGAGGCAGGGTGGATAGTGGATAGTAGCTGAGCTTCGGGACGTCTTTGATCGATGGAGCCAGTTCCGGCAGTCTGAACCATCCCGATTCATAGGTTTGAGTTGGAGCCTTGTAGGCAACAATTGGGGTTGGTGGTGATGGAGAGACTATCTGAGAGCCTTCATGTGCTAGGGAGTTTATGCAATTGTTGAACTGCACGCTCCAGGTTTCGAGGGACGAGGCGCATAGGATATGTTTGACGGGGAATGGTTTGCGCCAGGATACCTTTCAGTTTAGTTGGTCCCTCCGTTTTGAATTATTGACGCTTCGATGGGTAGGCATTGTGTGTGGAGCATGACGCTGCTGTTTCTTTGGATAGGGATCGGCCGCCAGAGGCGAGTTCTGGATATCGGCGTTTGGCGTCGGGTGATGGAGGACAGACTGACCGGCAGAGGCATTTCTCATCTCCGTACCTGGATGGCGAATTTTCGAGATGCCAGAGATCGGGTGGACCCCGATGGCAGCATCAACCTCTATATCGGAGTGGCGCAGCGGTAGCGTGGATTTGTTATCTGCGGAGGACTTTGACCTTCTGCGAGGCAGACGAGAGGAGATTTGGTTGTTGAGGTCGTTAGAGCACACTGGTTTTAGCGACAGTGTGAGAGGTGCTTACGGCGGCACCGGGACCCAAAGATATCTCTGTTGCCACGAGATTCCGGGTGTGATTTCACCTGAGCTGCTGATAATGCCGCCGGTTAGGGAGATAGAGATTGAGTTTGGCGTGGTTCGGGGAACCGCGCCACCCTCGGCAGCACCTCATTGGATATTGCCAGTAGAGCTGTGAGAGCTGATGGCGCAGTTGCAGGATCTGATGGATCGAGGGGTCTGTTTGACCTAGTGCCACATCGTTGATACACGATTGTGAGGGCCTTTTATGGGTCGAGTGTAGACAGGTCCAAGTATTATTCTGGACCTTTTGATGGAATTATACTCCGGCAGATGTACGATTGATGCAGGTACAGATTTTGGAATCTTACGGCTGAGTATTTCGCCAAGATGGTGTTCAGGTCACGGTAGGGGCATTATGTTTTAGTAAGGCCAATTGGATTGATTAGCGCCCTGCCACTCTTTTGGTTTGAGGAATTGTGCTCCAGCTGTACTTGATTGCTTTGGTAACAAGATCCTCCAGGGATATTATGATCTACTCCCAGAGCGACTTGGAGCATGAGGAGCACTGGTGGTTGTGTTATTATGCTGTGTGGATGAAACTGTATGCCAGGTTATTGGGATACAAGTTTTAGCTTTAGAAGCTTACCTTCTTGGGTCACATTGTGTTAGCCATGGGAGCGGCGGTGGAATTCCGGCCAATGTGGATGCTATTTGAGTTTGGCTGAGATCAACATTTATTGTTGAGGTGAGGAGCTTTTTGGATTTCGCAGTGCCAGGAGAGCATGGCGAATGGATGATGAGACTGGTACTAGCGCCGATTGCAGCATTGCCAGAGATGGGGGATGGACCTTGTGTCAGTGATGCCTCCCATTGTGGCTGTGGAGTTACCATTGGGTTATTCTTGAGCATTTTGTATCACCCCGCTAGGGCCACTGTGGTGGCGGATACCTGGAACCGGAGAGCTATTTGGGGTTGAGTTTGATGATTCCGTTGCTGGCGCTGGGTGGGACCGTTGCGGAACAGGGCTCGAGGTTGTGTCCCTGAGGGTCCCTTTTGACGGTAGACTGCGGTGAAGCAGTCCCTGCGGATGGTCAGGATCCTAGAGTGATTGAGCGAGGACCCTAGCCGATTAGGGCTTCTCTTCTTTGGATGACCGTATGGGTATGTCTCGGATCGCCTGCTTGAGCTGGCACTAGGGAGCGGTTTTGGTGCGTGCTACATTGGTTGTTCTCTCTTTTCCCCCAGCCTTTTCTTCCACGTCTCAGCTCGGGAGTGTCAGGCTTGTGGATTCCTCGCCCGTGATGGACTCGTTTCCTCTGAGATCTGCGAGTACTTGTGGTACGAGGGATGCCGTTGCAAATTCTGGCTCGTGAGATGAGAGAATTATGCAATTTGGGCCATGCCGTACCGGTTGTTGTTGTTGTTGTGGAGTAATCACGGGGAGTGACAGGTGACTCGAGAGCTGGAGACGGCAGTGTTATGTACCTACCCTTGTTTTTGTGGCACCTTTTGGGATGAGCTAGTTTCGAGGACGAAACTTTCTTTTAGTGGGGGAGGATGTGGTGACCCAGATCTCTGCAGGGCTTCTACAGTGCGATTAGCAGCTTCTGGAGGCCTATGTGGCATGTCGGCGGTGTTTCTGCACCAATTTGGACTCAAGTGATGGACTTCGGGTGTATAATGGATCACGTGAGTGATCGGAGGACCCCGTCGGATGTTTTGATGTGGTTTCGCGCGAAATGGTTAGTAAAATTGGACTCAGCGCGAAATTTGAGTAAAGAACGCTTCTCCAGGAATTTTCGGCAAATTTTAGAAGAGGAATTTGGCAAATCGGACTACGGATTTGGATTCAGCGCGCGAAAACGGTCAAGATGGACTATTTATTTGTATTTTTCGGAGTCCGGATGCGAAAACACGGATTTCGAGGTATTTGGTACTGTTCCGGCCGCCGGAGGGGCGCCGGCGGCGGCGGCGGGCGGCGGAGCGCGGCGGCTGGCGGCGGCGGAGACGCGCGGTCCACCGCGGAGGCGTGCACCCGGGGGCTGGCCACGTGGCGGCTCCCAGTTGGCGGGCGCAGCAGGCGCGGTCCACGGGATCGTCGCGGGTGCACGGTGGACCAAGTGGCGACACGTGGCGGCTGGTGGTTGGCGGGTCCTGGTGCGCGCGGTCCACGCAGCGGCAGGGGCTGCCTCGGGATGCGTGCCTGGCACGGGGCCGCGGGCGGCGCGGCCGCGCACGTGGGCGCACGTGGGCGCGGCGTGGGCGCGGTCGGGGGCGACGTGGGGGCGCCACGTGGCGCCCCGTGGTTGGTCGGGCGCACCGGTGCACGACCTCTGGTCGCGACACGTGGCGTCCCGTGGTTCGTCGCGGTGCGTGCGCCGGGTGCGGGGAGCAGGAGCGGGACGCGTGGCGGGCCTAGGGGCTTTCGGGCGTGAACAGTAACGGGCCCGGCCCGTTACTGTAGCAGCCCGGAATGCCAAGCGCCCGAAACTTTGGGCCAAAGTCCAAAATTCGGATTTTTCGGGCTGGGCCTTTAAATAGCCGTCTTGTGAGGGAGTTTTGCCCTCTTTCCCGAGCTCCCCTGCCCATGGCCCCTTTAGGAAAGTTGTAGATCTTGGTGTTGTGCATCTTCTGGCGGAGGCCCGGATTTTTTGGAAGCCGCGGCGTCGACGACTTCGGCATCGGAGCGCAGTGTGGCGATTTTTCATCGGAGGCCCGTTATCGTCGCAGTTTGATCTGGGAGGTCTACAGAGCTACTCCGTCAGTATTTTTGGACGATTTCTGCGGCGTTGGAATCACGAGAGGTACGTCTTCGACTTTCGTGTTGATCATCTTGCTGGATTCAGAGTTTATGACACGGTTTTCGAGGCATTTCTAAGCCGCTGTTTTCTGGTGGAGTTTTTGGACAGCGGCCCCTTGCCGGAATTTTATCTCCGCACCCGAGTGTCGGATTGAGACGAGCCTATACACTTTTTGGATCTACTCGTCGCAAGGATTATCATTGTATTTTTCCGGGATTTTTCTGAGGCTTTCCCGAAGGTATACTATTCCTCTTTTATCTGTGTTCGAGTTTACAGTTGTGTGGTTGTGAGTGTTTGCGCACCTGTACTGTGGAATTTGTAACTTGGCCTACGGGGCTCGGATTTGGGCGTGCAGGTACCCGTTTCGAAGGTCTCGACGAGATGCTCGCTGTGATATTTTTATTGGAATTTTTGGAGTTCGTTTTACAGGTGAAAATTTCGCATTAAGGGGACTGTTCCCAGCAGATTTGTGATGCTTGGATTTTATGGAATTAAGTGTAACTTTGGGTTGTGTTTTTGTACCCAGGAGGTATTGATCACTGTTCCCGTATTGTTGGATTGGTGGGTGTGTAGAGATATCTGTTTCTGGACTTTCTCAGCTGTACGACTCCGGACAGCTAGCATTTTCAGGTGGGTGGCCTTGTCTCCAAGATTGACGGACTGTGCTTTAAATCTGCTATAGTAGGACTATGCATGATAGTGAAATGCTTGTGCAGCATGTTAGAATGTAGGAATTGCTATTCCTTGTATTATCTGATGGTATTGTCATCTCCTTGCTTTCTACCATCTGTAAATTATAGTTATTGGAACTTGACCTAGCACCCCGTCATATGTTGCATGTGTAACCAGACTAGTAGAAAACCCTCACTTGGGCTAGGGTTATTTCTGCTTTAGACATCCACACTTCTACTTTCCTGGACATAGTGTTCTTCCTCGCCCGGGTAGTGGGCCGAGTGGTCAGGAGTTATCTTTTAGTGTGGGATGCATGTTACACTCGTGCTTGGGAGCAGAGTGGAGTCTGGTAGATGTAGTTGGTTGTTCATCTGTAGCGGGAGCCGTTGGGTAGACGGCAGTCCCGAGATGTTTTATTTTTCTTGTTTTATCTGTCGCCACTGTGCTAGTGGCAGCGGTAGATCAGTGTTAGCAGGACCTTAAACCCAGAACCTTTTTGGACACACATATGATTTTTATCAACCAAATGGTTTCTTCCAAGCATCGTAGGGTCGCCGGAGTCGGTTCATGTTTGATTGGACGAAGGCATTAGCCCTTCGAGGCTTAGATATAAAACTTGATTTCAACTGTTTTCCTAAGCAGAACTAAAAAATCATTAAATATGGATTTCTTACAGATCAGATGGCTTCAGTAAGAAATGTCACAGTTTTTCCTATAAATTAACCACCGAGATGATTCGAGTGGTCTGGGTTCTAAGGTCTGCCTCTTCTTGGGACGAGAACAACGAGAGGCTATGCCTAGTGCCTGTTCTTGTTTGATTTGGGTTGTAGGTTCTAGTCTTTCGGTGTTCCCGGACCCTTCATTGGGTCAGTGGTTGGGATGTTCGGCCTGTTTGGCCTGTTGAGTCAGCTGTTCGCAGTGGATGCGATGTCGGCCTGTTGAGGCAGTTGTTCGCAGTAGATGCGACGTTTGGCCTGTTTGGCCTGTTGAGACAGTTTCTCGCAGTGGATGCGACTTGGTGCCATGAGTTGGCAGAGTGTGATCTAGAGGTTGTTTCTCTGATTTAGTGGTGGGGTGGTTCTCCCACTTAGCCTTGAGGATCTTGGGGTTCTGGCAGATCGAGTCGTGGAGGTTTCCCGACTCAGCCATGGTCGTGCATTTATCAGATTGAGTCGTTGAGGGTTCTCCGACATAGCTGTGAGAGTGTGTTGGGCTATTCCTGTTCGAGTCGAGGTTCTTTTTCCGACTGAGTTGTGCTTTGAGCTGGGAGTTACCGATCTGTTTGATCGTGGATCATAGCCTGCATGAGCCACATTTGAGCTTTACAGAGATACTTGAGATGGGTTACTTTTACTCGAGCGGGTCGCTCCCCTCGAGTGCCACTCCGGAGTAGGCGAGACCGGGTTGTTATACCGGCGTGAGATTGAGCTTTTCTATCGCGACTTGTCGTTGCATTTGTCCCTCTGGCTGTGCTGGTGTTGGCAGTCATGGACGCCCTACGTAAGTCCGCTCCTCCGGGACGTAACGGCAGTAGATCCTACGTAAGTCCGCTCCTCCGGGACGTAACGGCAGTAGATCCTACGTAAGTCCGCTCCTCAGGGACGTAACGGCAGTAGGTTGGCGCAGGCTTGACTGGACCCGAGGAGGCAGTCAGTTCAGATTGAGTGATCAGAGATGAGAGTTAGTTGTGGCATCATGTTCTTTCTGTCCCACTCTTTGAGCATCTAGATAGAGGCATAGTAGCTGTAGAGTTTACTTTTCCCAGCTTTCCTTACAGCACTGCTTTTGTTACTTTATGCCTCTAGTGGACTTAGTGGGCAGACCGTCGGGCTTGTTGGCGGCACCCACTGAGAACTACTTGGGACGTAGTTCTCACACCCGTCGTGGTGTCTTTTCCCACAGGAACTTCTACTCTGGTTCCTGTTGTTCCTGTTGCTGATCCTTCTGACCGAGCGAGGGAGTCGTGAGCTAGTTCCCTACCCGTCGTTGGAGTGTAGCGGTACCCCTTCAGAGGAGAGCTTCAGTAGATTAGTTATTTTATTTTCCTTCTTTGAGAGACTGTTGTAGTGAGGATTGTTGTATTGTGAGCCTGTACACTGATGTATTTATTGGAGATACCTCCCGGTTGAGTTCAGAGTGTGTATATGAGGATTTTGTATGATTATCATTTTGGGAGACGGACATTGTTGTTTTATTTCCAGAGGTGCAGTGATTGATTTAGTTATACAACAGATTTTTATTTTTAGCTCTGATATCTGTTTAGCTGTAGTACTTCTCTTGCAGGTAGGACGCTTCGCCTATGCGGGTTTGGCATAGGCGGCGGATCTGTTGGCGAGCCGGGTCGCAGTTTCGACCCCGGGGCGTGACAATTTCCATCCGATGTTGGATTATTGGGGTGTCACAGACTCTTCTCGTTTAGGCTTGACGTCCCAATCGGGCGCCCAGGCCAACTGCTGACCGAGCTACTTGCCTAATACGGACAAAAACGAACCGACTCAAAAAAATCAGACTTTCGGGTGTAGTTTCGGGCCCTCGAAAGGGAGCCCGAAACCTCATAGCCCGAAACAATAGGGCACCCTAAGAAGCAATTCCAAAAAAACCAGATTTTTGCACTTTCGGGCACTCGGTCCATACATTCGGGCGTCCGAATGTGCCCCAACACTATTTTTTCTAGAAACTTTGTTCCAAGTTTGTTTTCGCATTCCGGTTTCCGCCAAAACAACTCCAGAATACACCAGCACTCTCCAGAAGTGCTAAACAACAATTCACATTGTATCCTTAGTAATTTGCAAAGATCCAATATACTACACTTAATGTTTCAAATGCATGTTCCTAAAATTTATTGGTCTGATGCTATACTCACAGCTTGCTACCTAATCAATAGGCTACCAAGTGGAGTGTTTGATAATGAATCCCCTCTTCAAGTCTTGAAGGGAAGGAGTATTGATCTTAACCATTTACGTATTTTCGGATGTGTATGCTATGTTCATGTTAACGAGCAAAATAGGGATAAGCTGATAAGCGTGCGAGTAAATTCTTATTTATTGGTTATTTATCTACGAAAAAGGATTTTAAATGTTATGATCCTACAAACAAAAGATTGTTTGTTTCAAGAGATGTTTTTTTTTTTGAAAATCAAGCTTATTTTAATGAGAACAGAGAGAATAGCATTCAAGGGGAGAATTACAAAGAAGTTGGGATCACACCATTTCCATATGATAGACCAAATACAAGAATTGGTGGTTCAACAACGAGAAACACCATGGAATTCAACACGTTGAAGGTCAAAATAATATAGAAGATGATGACAAAGAGCCTGCAAACATTGCGGCTCACTTTGAACAAGTCCAACCGGTCTCTAATGTTCGTAGGCCATCTCTAATTCCTCATCCTTCATCTAGATTGCAAGATTTCTATACTTATCACTACAACAAAATTATGCTATAGCGACACTTTTAAATATTTCTGAAATCTAAAAAAATTGTCGCTAACAAAAATACCGACACTTATTATTAGTATCGTTATATGTGCAGTCGCTAGAGTGTATAGCGACACATTATTGTAATGTGTCCTAAAAATATGTTTCTATAATCCAATTTTGGATATAGATGGAATATAGACAGAACACTTAATTAATCAAAAGTGTTACAAAAATATATCTCTATAACCTAATTTTGTTGTAGTGTATCATGCTTCTTTCTATCCTCTGCAAAATTATATTCTTTATGCTAAAATTTCTTCCAATTATTCCGCATTTCTTAGCTCGATTTCTTATAATATCGAACTAACTAGTTTTCAAGATGCTAACTCCCATCCAGTGTTGAGAAAAGCAATAGAAGAAGAACTTCAAGCTCTTGAGAAAAATTATTCTTGGGACTTGATCAAGCTACCTATTGGAAAAAAGGTTGTAGGATGTAGATGGGTTTATAAAATTAAATATAATAGTGATGTATTGGTTGAAAGACATAAGGCAAGATAGTAGCCAAAGATTTTACTCAAACTTATAGTGTTGATTACAAAGAAACTTTTGCTCCAGTAGTCAAAATGAGCATTGTTCCTGTTATTCTAAGTTAGCAACAAAGAAATCTTGTTTGTAAATTGAATAAAAATATATATATGGTCTCAAACAATCCCCACACACATAGTATGGAAAACTTAGTGTTGCTCTCATTCATGTTGACTTTAAATGAAGTGTTGATGATTCCTCCATGTTAGTTATGAAGGATTGAAAGATAACACCAAAATCATAATTGTTTTGATATATGTTGAGAATATTGTTATCACGGGTAGCAACTTCGAAGTGATTTCAAAACTCAAAAGTTATCTTAAAATAAAATTTGATATCAAGGATCATGAAAAATTCAAATACTTTCTTGGAATTGAAATTGCCTACTCAAAAAAGGGTTTATTTATTTGCCAAAGAAAATATACTAGAAAGGAGAACTCCTCCAAGATAAATCTCATTTTCAGCAGTTGGCAGGCAAACTGATATACCAGACCTGATATAACATATGTTGTTAGCTTGGTAAGTCAATTCATGCATAATCCATTAACTAGTATACGCAAGATGTTGATAGTATTTTCAGATATCTTAAAGTTTAACCAGGTAGAGAAATTTGGATGAGAAAGACAGGTCACACAGAGATAGGTGGGTTTACTTATGTTGATTGTGCAGGTAATCCAACTGACAGAAAGTCTATAATAGGATATTATACTTTAGTAAGAGGCAGGGACGAAGCTATGTTAAGGCCCAAAGGAGCCATGGCCCCCCCCCCCCCCCCCCCCCCCCAACTTTTTAATATTACTTATTAGTCCTAAGTACTAATTTAATAAAAAAAAAATTAGATAGCCATGGCCCCCCTCAGCTTTTTAATATTTGCTTAATTTATTTTTGGTGCCAATATATATATATATATTTTTTCTTCTCTATATATATTTTAAATAAGTCAAAATATATTAAGAGTCGCATACTTATAAGGTATTTTGAAATACATCCCTTAACTCTAAATTTTTTTATTTTTTTTATTTCTGCCTAGTGAGCTATTTTATTTAACAAAATAAAATATTATATTAAATTTAATAACAATTTGATCTAATAATCATTAAATGTTATAATTTTATTTATTAAAAATACTAAGAAATGGATCAATCGCTAACTGAATTACTGTTAGATTTAATATAATTTATAGTTATTTAAATATAATAATATAAATAAAATAATTAAAATTAAATATCTGTAATTAAAAATTAATTTTAATATTTTTACATTAATTATTAAATTAATAATTTTTTTTTAAAAAAAATTGATTAGATAACATTATATTTATCTGCTAAAATTTTTATTTACATATATTTTGGCCCCCCTCATGATTAAATTCTGGCTTCGTCCCTGGTAAGAGGTAATTTGGTAACAAGGAAGAGTAAAAAATAAAACGTAGTTGCAAGATCAAATGTTGAGGCTGAATATAGAGCTATGGCATCCATTTCAAGTGAGTTAGTGTGGTTGAAGGCACTTCTTCAAGACATGAGCTTTCAAACAAATAAGCCAATGAATTTGTTCTGTGATAATTAAGTAGCTATTCACATTGCATCCAACCTAGTATTCATGAAAGAACAAAACACATTGAAGTTAATTGTCATTTTGTTCGCGAGAAGGTATGGTCGAAGATCGTTAGCACTCCATATGTTCGAAACGAAGATCAATTAGCTGACATATTTAATTACGAAAGCTGTGAATAAATTTTGTTTTCACCAAATTTTATCCTAGTTAGGCTCCATTGACATTTTAGCACCAACTCGATGGGGAGTGATGGAAATAAGAGTGATAGAAATAAGTTTCCAAATAAAATTAATATATACTTCTTATTTAGCACCACTTATTGATTTATAATATTATGTCCTTTTATTCAGAGTTATTTTGTTGTTTGAGATCTTCATAATCTATATAAATAAATGATGAATTATATAATATGAGAATAAGAGAAAGTTGCTATCATCTCCATGGATGTAGACTATAGGCCAAACCACCATATCTTTATTCCTCCGCTTGTTATTATGTTTTAAATTTCACAAGTACAAATATTTAAAATATCATTTTACAAAAGTTTAAGCTTTTGAATAAAATAATTATTTTATATAATTTAACATAATATCAGAGCAGCAGAAAAAATACCGTTCTTAAGCTATTAAAACGTAACTGCTGTTTTATATAATTTAACATAGCACGAGAGCAAGTTCAAGTCATATAATTTAACACTTAATATAATAGTAATGTTAACTATTCCATATAATATAATAAGAAATTGATTAAAAGGGTGTTACTAGTTGACCAAATTAATAACCAATATTATTTTGTTGGGCTCGACAAGGTTTGTTAGGGTGACGATGGATTGAAAATGATAAGAAGCGGCAAATCAAAAATGAAACTTTTGTGGAATATAAAACTTTTATATTTTTTCAAAACAAAAATAGAATATATGGTAATCTTTTACTTTCTATGTTGTAACACATCTAATTCTTTTATTGGATAGAGAGAATTGGGAAAAGTCAAAAGAAAATAAGGGAGAGAAAGAAAAGAAAATAAATTTTTCTCATCTTATTTCCATGAATGCATGAAAATAATTCTCTCTCGCTATTTTAAGAGAAACTAAATTGTTCATATTGAAAATAATGATCTAAATTGATCATGTTGAGATCGATAAATTGTTCCTAAAAATTCGCTGTCACTTATTAAGAGAGAAACTAAATTGTTCATATTCAAATTAAAGCAAATGTTTTCCTAAAAATACTCTGAATATTGTTGATGAATACTCCAAATAATAACTAAATTTAGGTTGTTGTATTTGTTTAATTTTTGCTTTCAATCGTCTCAACTAAAAATTCAAGTTGGATAGTTGTTATTGTTGAGAAACAAGTTGTTGTTTATGTACTTTCAATTTTCCTATTAAATAATTAGATTAATTACGTACGGTTTCTGATAAACATATCAAATAGCATATATATTCCTACAATTTTCAACTTTTTATATTTATTCCTTCAAAAGTCCAGCGTTATTCATATATATCCCTATCGTCTATCTCTGTTAGAAAAATTTAGTTAACTATAGATTAAATACTTAATCTTAATTAATTAGTGAGATAAATTTACCTTTTTACTCTTCCAGATATTTTTGTATTATTTTTTTATCATTTCACATATAATTTGTTAAAAAATAAACAGTAAACGATAATAAACCGAAGAGATATATATATGAATAATGTTAGATTTAAATTAAACTTTGTAGGGATATATCTGCTATTCGATATGTAAATCGATATGTTTACAGAAAGCCGTATGCAATTAACCCAAAATAATTTGTATAGAATGTCGACTCATATTTTTCTGATGCAGCTAATTTAGCAATCAAGTTTATGAAAAAAATACGATTGTATTAAGTGAGTCGAAAATCTCGATGGCGGGGACGGAGAGGATAGTGAGTGGCAGGGACGGGGAAGGTTGCTCCAACCCCGCCCTGTTGCCATCCCTAAACCCTGACTAAGAGGACAAAATCTGCACGTTTGATGGAGAAATCAGGGTAGGTACAGACTCAAGGACTTACAGGGGCTCAGCTCCCCTTGATTCTAAAATGAGATCAAATACATGGGCATCAAGGAAAAAAGACATGTACACTGCAACTCTTCCAACATGGACCAAATAAACTGGACACAAGACACAAAGCAGACTCACTAAGATTAATGAAATATACAACTTCATATACTGCTATAATACAAAAACAGATACACTCATCCTGTTTAAGTAAACAAAGTACACGAAATTATTCGAGTGTCATAATTTTTCAGCAATTCAAAAGTAAAAGTAAGTACCAAATCCTGCACAATCAGCTCAATTTTGTTTCCACTTATAACAAAAATACTCACTACAGCAATAGTAGAATTCAGGAAAACCTGAGACATTTTGAAATATTGCAGCCACATTCTGCAATGCTGCGAGCAACATTAGCACCAAAAACTGGAACCACTTTATGTCAAGAAAAGAGCTAGCACATATACATATACATATATACATATATATATACAAAAAAAATTTCACCAAACACTGAAGCCACTTTGTCCCTATAAAACTAAACAGATTGATAGATATTATCGTGCGTCCATAGAAAGGACACATTGCATTGGCCAAAAAGACTCGCATGTTTTAGGAAATAGTAAAAAGTCCTAGTGAAGATAAAGCCTTACAAATGCACCACAATAAATCAACATTATGGTTCGGTAGCAGGCTCAACTTGGAAAAAGAACAAAAATATAACACATTTTTTATAAAAAAAAAAAACTGCAACATCCAACTGTTCCTAAGTACTGTGTGTAAGGGGGCTCTTTACAAAGATTCAGCTCTGTATGAGCTTAAAACTCTTGTTTGGCATGCAAAAGTTGTATCCACTAAAATAAGGCTCAATTATTGTGCCTCAACCTATGCCTAATTGGCCAAAGGTGGAATTGCATTAGAATAACTATGGGATCATCTGCTACTTTATGGGGTCTGCATATTCTGTGTTGCAGAGCAACATTGGGATTTATACCATACCCTCAGAATTGGAAAAGAATGCAAAGCTACCAGACCAACCAATTATATCATCAGCATTTTCACACCCTAATGTTTCAAAGCCTCACCATACCACTCAGAATCCTAGGGCTCTTGATAAAGTTCAGTTCAAAAGCAACTATTTGCTGTAAAGAAGCATATGTTTCTTTATGCATATATTTTCTTATTACAGCATAAAGGACCACTATGCACTCACCCCACCAGAAACCCAGAATTTAAAGCTTCACAAACTACACAAATCTAACTCAATAGCTTACACCAGCTTCTTTATATTTCCCTTTTCCTAATAAAATTAAGGTTTGATTAACACTTCTCCACACTTTCTTATTAAGGTTTGATTAGCACTCGACAATGCGAATCTGTCAAGCAAACTACATTATCACAACATTGCAAAAGAATATGAAATCCGGATATAACTTGAAAAAGAAAATCATTACAAGATAACATAAAGTTCCCCTTTGACCTCAAAACTGTGTTGGGTATAAATTTCAAAATTTAAAGCAGCGAGGCCATTGAACAAAGCATTAATCAATCTCTTCCATACGGAGGAAAATGCCGAGCAACTGGCATTACTTCATTAAGAAACTTCTATAAACAGTGATAACATCCTTCAAAAAGCAATACCATTACTCACCTTGCAATAAAAATCATGGCCCACATTTACTAAATATCAAAGAGCATGCGAATGAACCAATATAGAAATGGAGGAAACTCACTACAAACATAAATGCCCAACAGAAGTAATTGCCATGGAAAGAGAGGTGCTCTTTACATGACAATCTTAGTAGGAGCCTGCAGCAGTTAATCCCCCACCAATCAAGAACACATTATTTTTACCATATTCCGGAGATTCGACGTAGCAACAACTTGCTAAGTATACAATCATACACCATTAGATAACATGAGACAAAATAATTGAGCCTAGAACCATTTGTATAACGAGAAAAGAGAGTTGATACAGCTTCTCAAACAGTGTGTACACCATCTGATCTATGTACCCATCTCCCCCAAACACAAAGTCCAACCCTTAACATCAAGCCACAGTCCATTGAAACCAAAACACTCAAAAAGAAGATGATAAAGATGATAATCCCAAAATTAATAAGACAAAAAACGAGCAACCCATTAAATAAAGCATCAACCATCATCGTCCTAAAACTCCAAACTACTAGATAACCAAAATATTAGAACTGCTTAAGAGAGAGGATTTAGGATCGAGCACTTCACTTACGGCAATCCCTGGCGATGTGCCCGGTCTCGCCGCAGTTGTAGCAGGACCGATCGCCACCGCCGCCGCCGCCGCCGCCGCCGCCGTACCTCGCACCGCCGCCGCCGCCGCCGCCCTGGCCCTGGTAACAATCCCTAGCCATGTGACCCACCTCGCCGCAGTTGTAGCACGCCCCCCCGCCGCCGCCTCCTCCGCCGCCGTAACCCCCGCTGCTGCGGTAGCCGCCGCCGCCGCCGCCGCCTCTCCCGCCGCCGCCCCTCCCGCCATCGAACCCGTAGCCCCCCCTGCTGTAGCCCCCGCCGCGGCTCCCGCCGCCGCGGCCTCCCCCGCCGCCATACCCGTCCCTACGGCCGCCGCCGCCCCCGCCGCCGCCGCCGCCGCCGGAGCCGCCCTGGACCGGTAGCCCGTCGGGCCCGGTGACGTCCACGGCCTTGGTGCGGCCGTCGTCGCCCTCGGCGACGGAGAACTCCACGGCCTCGCCCTCGACGAGGCTGCGGAAACCCTCGGCCTTGATGGAGGACTGGTGCACGAAGAGGTCCTCACCCCCGTCGTCAGGGGCGATGAAGCCGAACCCCTTGGTGTCGTTGAACCACTTCACGGTCCCCTTCAATCGCGTGTTGTCCTGCGCCATGGGAGAAGGGAAAGGGGCGGAACCGATGGAAACCCTAACCCTAACCCTAGCCGACGAAGGAGATCGAGAGGGAGAGAGAGAAGGAAAGAAAGCGAAGGAAACCCTAATTCTCAGCCCCCGACCCTTCGCGTGGCGATATTTATGGTTGCAGCGCGGGTTCTACGAGGTAATGCATCGAACGGTTATGATTTCAGATGAAAATGAAATGGACGGCTGAGATGTTCCTTAGTTAAGGAGACTATATTATATAAGATTTATTTATTTATGTAAATAATTAATGCGCACGAATTTCGAGGGTTTGGGATTACTTTGACTGATTTGATTTGGGTATTTACTCCAAAGATGTAGTTCGTTGGACGACTACTCTTATTATTATAAAATAATTAAATCAAGTGGGGTTTTATTTGGACCGCACGATCGGATCAGACGGTGTGTTTTGTTCTTCAACATAAAAATAATTAAAATTTTCTTTCTCAAAATCAATATAGCAAAAAAAATATTTTTTAGGATTATTTTATAAAAAACAAACTGAAAATTTTAATGAGAGAATTATTTCCTAAATTCGCATACCTTGTAACTATAAAACTCAACAATAAATATCTGATCAAAACTTAGCTTATTAAATATATTTTAAAATATTTTAAATATCATGACAAATAATTTAAATTTTGAATATCATAAATTTTAGAAGCAGATTGAAATCAAACAACTAACTTTATATGTGGAGGTGTTTAGCCTAATCTCTTAAAAGTGATTCTGCAACCGCAAAATAATTTTTGACTCAATATAGTATTTACTGGTATTATTTTCAAAATTTGATTCTAATTTTTTAAGTTCAGAAACAGATAAAATCTGCTTTTTAAAATCTAATATCGATTTTTGACTCAAATTTTAAAATTTTATTTTAGTTTTAAATTTAAATTTTATATTTAAATTTAAAATTTAATTTTAAAGTTCAACTCATAAGTTTTAAATTTTAAAATTTTAAATTTTAAATTTTAAATTTAAATTTAAGATAAAATAAAAAAAAAATTATAATTTTAAATTTTAAGTTTTAATTTTCAAATTACAAATTACAAATTTTAAAATTTTAATTTTTAATTTTAAAGTAAAAATTTAGATTTTAAATTTGAAATTAAAAATTCAATCTAAATTTTTAAATTCAAATTTTAAATTTTAAACTTTCAATTTTTAAATTCAAATTTTAAATTTCAAACTTTCAAATTTTAAATTAAAATATCATATTTTTAATTTTTGTGCAAATTAAAATTTTAAAATTACATTTAAATTAAAATTTTAAATTATTTTAAAATAAAATTTTTAAAAAAATTATTATTTGTAAATAATAAAAAAAAAATTATCAAACAGATTTACAAAATTATTTTAGAAAAAATTTATTTAAATTCAGCCAAACGATATATATTTTTTAACCAAAATTAATTATTCAAAATAAAATTACGAAAAAATTACTTTTTCTAGGACTATCCTACGCCATTGATTTTTTAAAAAACTAATTAATGTATAGGAAATAACTTTCTAGAATATATAGTTATTTATGTATGGAAACCTTGATGTTATATATTATACATATCAAATTAAATTTTGTCTATAAAATGTTGATTCTCATATATTAGGTGGGGTGTATAGAATTAGGTGCTAGTAATAATTTGAGCAATACTATTCATATAATTCTAAAGGGGTGTATGATATACATTTTATCTGAATTCGAATCCGAACGGAATGAATTTATTCGATGTTAAACGGATATGGATTCGAATACGAATATAAAAAATAAAAACTCTGCGGATTTGAATTTGAATATAGATATAGATTTTGACCGTACCCGATCCGAACCCGACCCGAACACGAATTAATTTTACGTTATATAATATATGTGCATATAAATATTTGATATTATATTTAAATTTATATTTTTAAAATTTAGATTTAATTTTTGAAATATTGTAAAGTGAAAAAGAGAAATAATTATTTCGGGTTTGAATTTTCGAGTTCAGATTCGGATTCGGGTTTTAGATTTTTGATCGGATTCGAATTTGGATACGGCTTTTTAAAATCCGTCGAATTCGGGTTCGGGTTTTTGAAAATATGCCCTGAATCTGACTCGTTGACATCCCTACATCCAAGGGCGGGATGTACTCTACTGGTCACTTTTAAATGACCAGTAAAATTCACTCTACCTTAGGATGGGTGGGGTGTAAGATGTACACCTATTTTGGAGTGTACATCTACTATTTTCCTAATAATTTTTCTGTAAAAGATAAGTGGGTGTTTGGACTTAATTTTAAAAAGTGATTTTAAGTTCAAATCTAATTTTTGGCTTAATAAAGCATTAGTAATTTCATTTTTTAAATCTAATTCAAATTTTTATAATCAGTTTTTTAATTTTCGAGATCGAAAATAAGAATCAGTTAAAACCTACTTTTTGAAATATGATTCTAATTTTAGAATCAATTTTTTAATTTTTACTTCTATATTAGATTTAAAATTTAAATTTAGATTCAATTTTAAATTTTAACTATTATATTTAAATTTTAAAATTTTAAATTTTATATTTAGATATTAAATTTCAAATTTTAAATTTTAAATTAAAAATTAAAAATTTTAATTTTTAAATTTCAAATATCAAATTTAAAATTTAAAATTTTAAAATTTAAAATTATAAGTTTTAATTTTTAAATTACAAATTTAAAAGTTTAAAAATCAAAATTTAAATTTTAAATTTCAAATTTTTATTTCTAATTTTAAATTTTAATTGTTAAATTTTAAGTTTTAAATTTAAATATTCAAATTTTAATTTAAAAATAAAAAATGAAATTTTAAATTTTAAAATTTTAAATTTAGATTTTAAATTTTGAATTAAAATTTTAAAATTCAAATTTTAAATTTTTATGCAAATTTTAAAGTCAATTTTTAAATTATTTTGAAATAAAATTTGGTAAAAAATTTATTATTTACAAATAGTAAAAAGAATTTGCAATACAGGTTTATAAATTTACTTCAGAAAAATTACTTTTCGTCTAAACTCAGCCAAACACTCTACAACTTCTAACCAAAATCAATTCTCTTCAAATCAAAATCAGTTCTGCAGAAATCACTTTTCGAGAATATAGGCCAAACGGGCCCCGAGTGGCACAGAGGCGCTAGCAGGCACAACGAGTTTTTGAGCCCTTAGCACCACTAGCATCAGTGGCACCTTCCAGTAGTGGTGGGACTCGAGGAGTGGACAGACAGTTGTCAGAGGCTGAGTAGGAACAAATAACTGAGTGATTGTCTCGTTTCTGCATATTCGATCCATCTCGATTTTCGGGCCACGATGCTGAACCTTGGGAGGTGGAGGCTTGGGTGGCAACCATAGAGAAATTGTTTGAGAACATTTTCATACCGGAAGACGAGAAGATACGTGGCAGTACACTATTTGGAGAGTGATGCAGACACCTGGTGGCAAAGAGTTGGACCTGAGGAACGATAGAGCACTTGGTAGATTCCATGGTCTGAGTTTCATGGGGTACTATTTGAAGCATATTTCCTGAACATTATGAAGCAGAAACTCGATGAAAATTTGAAGAATCTTCAGTAGGGTGAACATACTATGTAGGAGTACTTCAGAGAGTTTACGCAGTTGCTTAACTACGTGCCATTTGTTGCACGAGACGAACTGCATCGAGTTTATTTGTTCAAGAGGGGTCTTTGTTCCGAGATCTACATTTTGGTATAGTCGCAAAGTTTGCAAACCTTGGATTTGTCTATCAAGCAGGCTCTTTGGATGGAGTGGGGAGCTACTGTTTTGAGAGGGAGGGTCGAGGTACCAGGGCCGAGTTTTGAGAAGAAATGCCCAGCTCTAGAGGATGGGGAACAGACCAGCGAAAGAAGACCGCCTAGATCACTGCGATCTCACTCCTAGGGTCGTGGTCATTTCGGGCGGCGAATATCTGGTGGATTCCAGAGGCAGCAGCAGAGTCAGTCACAGTCAGACAAGTGTATCTTCTATGGATGACAGCATCCTCCCCACACTTGTGATCAACGGATGGGGCGCTGTTATCGGTGTGGACAACCGGGGCACATGGGGTCATTGTGCCCTTTAACGGCTTCAGCACACCATCTTTGACATCAACCCCTCCTTCACCGCAGTAGAGGTCGAGAGCCCAACCGTCATACTCGTAGGCTGGTTGGACTCTACCTTCCCGTACTTCTGATAGGAAGTAGCAGTTCTAGAGCGGCCGGGTCTACGCCACACAAGTAGAGGATTCTTTTGCAGCCGATCATATGGTAGCAAGTATCATTTTCTTATCTAACATTAGAGTACGTGCATTGTTTGATACTAGTGTATCGCATTCATTTATTAGTAGAGTATTCGCGTTACTGCACGGACTAGACGTAGGGCCGTTACCATGTGCATGAGAGGTGCAGATTCCCGAACATGTCTTTGTAACACCTGTTAAAAAAAAAATAGGTATGATAATCAGAAGAAATAGAATAAAAGAGAAAGGGGAAGAAGAATGTAAGTAAATAGAAAAGAAGCTTAGTCTGTAGGAAAAGACGGTGTTGATGATGCAGACAAACGACACTTTAGAGGTCCTCCTGAGGAATAATTAGGGGTTATCGCGGAGCGGAACCATAGAAGAGTGCTCGGGAAGGCATTGGAGAAGTGGGGAGGAAGCGTGCAATAGAAGCCATCATAAGGATAGGCAAGCGTGTCACGCCCCGGGTCAAAACTGCGACCCGGGCTCGCCAACAGATCCGCCACCCATACGGAAAACCCCGTATAAGTGAAGCACCCAACCTGCAAGGATAAAACTACAACTAAACATATATCAGAGTTGAAAAGTAAACTGCTGTAAACTAAAATCCAACCACTGTACAACTGGAAATAAAAAAAAAAAATACAGTACCAACTCCCAAAAATAATCATCCTCTGATGCAACATCTAAGAACCCAAACGGGGAGGTAAACTAAAATAATAAGAATACAGCAGTGTACGAGCTCACAGTACAAGTCAGATCCTCATCATACATCAGTCTCTCAAAATAAAGAAAACTCTCAAAAGAGTAAAATATACTAATCTAACAGACTGTATAATAAATCTCCAACAAGACGGTACAACTACTCTCCAAGGACAGGTAGGGATCTAGCTCGCGACTCTCTCGCCTCGATAAAAAGAAGCAGCAACAGCAGAGGTAGGAACTAGCGAAGATGCCTCTGCAAAAATGTCACCGACAGAGGGTGTGAGAACTACACCGACACGTAGTTCTTAGTGGGTACCGTCTCTAAGAACAACGGTCTGCCCACTAAGTCTACTAGAGACATAAAGTAACAGATGCAGTACTATAAAGGAAAGGTTGGAAATAACTCTACAGCTACTATGCCTCTATCTAAATCCTCAAAGGGTGATACAGATGAAACATGATGCATCTACTACCTCTCGATAAAATAATCACCCAATCTACACTGACTGCCACAAAGGGACCAGCCAAACCTGCGCCGACCTACTGCCATTACATCCACGGAGGACTGGACTTACGTAGGGCGTCCGCGACTGCCCAAAAGGGGCCAGCCAGAGGGACTGCGTCGACAAGTCGCGATAGCAAAGTAGCAGGTCCAGTTCCAGAGCGGCACTCGAGGGGCGCGACCCCACCGAGGAAAGTATCCGCGCATCTCTGTCGAGCTCAAATGTTACGCCCCGGGGCCGAAATTGCGACCCGGGCTCGCCAATAGATCTGCCACCTATATAGAAAACACCGCATAGGCGAAGCGTCCAACCTGCAAGGATAAAACTACAACTAAACAGATATCAGAGCTGGAAAGTAAACTGCTGTAAAACTAAAATCCAACCACTGTACAACTGGAAATAAAATACAGTATCCACCTCCAAAAATAATAATAATACATCATCCTCTGATACAATATCTAAAAACCCAAACGGGGAGGTAACTAAAATAACAATACATCAGTGTACAGGCTCACAGTACAAGTCAGATCCTCACAATATATCAATCTCTCAAAAGTAAAAATAAACAATCTAAGTGGTTGTACAATAAATCTCCAATAAGGGGGTACAACTACTCTCCAAAGATATGTAGGGATCTAGCTCGCGACTCCCTCGCCTCGATCAGAAGAAGCAACAACAGCTGAGGTAGGAACTGGAGAAGAAGCCTCTGCAAAACTGTCACCGACAGAGGGTGTGAGAACTACACCAACACGTAGTTCTCAGTGGGTACCGCCACCAAGCCCGACGGTCCGCCCACTAAGTCTACTAGAGGCATAAAATAACGATGCAGTAAAAACTGAATAAGAAAAGCTAGAAATACTCAACAGCTACCATGCCTCTATCTAAATGCTCAATCGGTGATACAGATGAAAAGATATGCAACCACTCGCACACGAGGTGCTCAATCAACCCAATCGAACTGACCGCCACATAAGGTCCAGTCAAGCATGCGCCCACCTACTACCACACATCCACAAGAGGATGGGATTTACGTAGGGCGTGCCACGCGAACGGCGTCGACAAGTCGCGATACTAAAGTAATAGGCCCACTCCGGACGAGGCATTCGAGGGGCGCGACTCCACCGAGGAAAATGTATTCGCGCATCTCTGTCGAGCTCAAAGTGGCTCCTGTAGGCTATAATCAAAATCCACGCTCACTCTCAGAATAGAAGGACTCAAGATCCTCAAACATCTCACACAATGGTTGGAGTACTCTCAACAACCCAGCTAATAAGCTCTCATGAATCTCGAGGCACTAGTGACTCAACCAACTCGTGGCACTAAACTCACTGGCTGGAGATACTCCACAGCCGGGACCGCCATCGACCCAAACGACTCCCAAAACGAAACACCCAACTCGCCACGCTAAACACACTGGCTGGAGATACTCCACAGCCGAGATTGACCCACAACTCGAGGGCTAACACAACTGGTCGGACAATACTCAATGACCCCGGGCCACCGTCAACCCAAACGGTTCCCAACAACACTGACAGGAAGATACTCGACGGCCCGGGACCACCGTCTACCCAAATGGCTCCCAACAACACTAGCACTGGTCTAATCTCAGCTACCAGACTCCACTCAGCCCCCAGGCACGAGTGCAACAAATGTCCCACAATAACCCGACCACTCGGCCCACTACCCGAGCGAGGAAACTCTATGTGCAGAAAAAGATGCAAAATGTGGGATGTCTAAAGCATAAAAGAACCTAGCCCAAATGAAGGTTCTCTACTAGTCTGGTTAAACATGCAACATATGACAGGGTGCTAGGTCAAGTTCCAATAATAGCATTAAATTTAACTTAGCATAAATAGAAAACCTCATCATTCACAAGCATGCTTTTATCTCAACTAGCATAAGATGTACATAACCATTTTACAATATGCGAGATCTCAAATCCACCAAAACATGTACAATAAATTAAGTAAGCATCAATCTACATGGTGTAGGCCATTCCTCATGCTTACATCTCAATCCTATAGATTGTACATTAAATTATACATGCTATCAATCACAGAGGGTAGCATTCCCTTAGGTAAGCTTTCATTAATCATAAACAGGAATATCCAAATCTTGCAAGTTTTCATAAGATATAACACGGATATTATCTTGTAATTTCTCAAACAAATTCCATTACTAAGCTTACCCCTCAACCATACATTGGTACACTAAACATGCATGTATTCTATTAGATAGAATTAGAGAACCGACCACCGGTTCTGGAGACGAAGCAACCCACCTGAAACGCGATGATACGGGGTCTGATCGAGCCGAAACTGAACGTGGATACTCCTCAGGTTCCCACGATTCCAACGAGTCCAAAAACATCCAAAAACTCCTCCCGGTCACGGAGATACAAGCAAAATACCGCGGTAAGCACAAATCTCCAAAATCACAACTCTGCGTACAATCAGTCCGGAAGAATTCAAAATATCACCTTCGATATGAGCTCTAAAAATTCCAATAAAAATACGGCTGCGATTCTCGCGAAGCGTAGATATCGATCGAGTCCTCACAGATCGAAATCCGATAACCGAGCATAGAGATAAAAAATCGAACAAGCTCCGCTATCCAGGAAATCCAGCAACAAGAAAGGGGTTCAAAGATGCTCCGAACACCCCAATAAAAACCCAAAACTGAGAGAAGCGGTAAACATAGAAAACGAAGATCTACCTCTCGTGGAACCGATGCAGTAGAAATCGGCCAAAAACTTCCTCCCGTCAGTCCAGGGGAGCTCGCGGAAGAAGCGTCAACGAAAAAGATCGATAACGAAGACACGTCGAAGCTCGCGATGTCGAGTAGGAAGCTGATGAAACGCCTTCCAAAAATTCCCATGATGCCGAAAATCGAAGAAAACCCGATGAAGAACCTCCCTGTCGAAAATGGGCCCAAGAGAGGTTCGAAAAAACCCAGAAAGAAACCCCCAATGGGCTATTTATAGCCCAACCCACCAAAAAAAAGAAAACCGGATTCGGGCGCAAGATTCCGGCGCCCGAATCCGGCCCGGCCCAACACTATGCGCACCCGAATCAACCGCAGCGCGCCATGTGGCCCGCTCCGCGCACCGCGCGCCCCGTGCACGCTCGCCCGCCAATCGCGCCGCGTGGCGGCGCGATCCACGGCGGGGTACACGCACCGCGGTCCGCGCCGGGCCAGCCGGGTCGCTGCGCCCACCAATAGGCGGGCGACACGTGACCTGGCGCGGTCCACCGTGCGCCGTGCCCCGCGCGATTGGCGCCTCGACTCCCGTGCCGCCGCCCGGCCAATGGGAGACCGCCACGTGGCATCCTCCGTGTTGGCTGCGCCCGGCCGGTGCACGCCCAAGTCCCGAGGACCGGCCTGCCCGCAGCCGCGCCCGCGCACTGCCCGCGCCCCGCCGAGCTCCGCCGCCTACCTGTCGCCGCCGGCGCTGCCCCGGCTGCCGGAACAGTAACCTTATGCCTCGAAATCCATTTTCGGGCGTCCGGACTCCGAAAAATACAAGTAAATAGTCCAATTTCATCATTTTCGTACGCTGAGTCCAAATCCGATGTCCGTTTTGCCAAATTCCTTCTCTAAAATTTATCGAAGGCATCCATACATGTATTCTTAATCCAAATTTCACGCTGGGTCCAATCCTGAGATCCGATTTGCGTGCAACCATCTCCAACACACATCATAGGTCTCCAGAAGCCACAATTCACTCCACAAAACCACCGTGAAGATTCGGGTCATCACATCAAATATGGCTCATGCAAGCTATAATCCAATCCACGATCAACAAGATTGACAGTACCCAAATCACATCTCTAACTCACTAGCTGAAAATACTCGTCAGCCGGGACCCACCGTCGACTCGGACGACTCCCAAGACTAGCACTGGTCTAACCACAGCTACCAGACTCCACTCGGACCCCAGGCGCGAGTGTAACATGCATCCCACAATATCCCGACTACTCTGCCCGCTACCCGAGCGAGGAACACTCTAAGTCCAGGAAAAGCGAATAAAAGTGTGGGAGTGTCTAAAGCATAAATAAACTAGCCCAAGTTTGGATTTTCGACTAGTCTGGTTGAAACATGCAACATATGGCAGGGTGCGAGGTCAAAGTCCCAATAATAGCATTTAGTTTAACTTAAACATAAATATGGAACATTAACAGGCATGATCTCAATATCAACCAAAGTAAACATCATCTCCCTCAACATGCTCTCAACTAGCATAGGTGACTATAACCGCTAGATAGCTCACAACCTTATCTAATAATCAGGCTACATGCAAGTTCTCAAATTCACTAGAATACTCCATAAATTCAGTAAGCATTAATTTCCCCATGACTTAGAACAATTCTCATGCTTACCCCTCAAACACATAAGTTGTACATTAACATGCATGCTTTCTATCGTATAGAATTAGAGAACCGTCAGCCAATTTTGGAAACGAAAGCAACCCACCTGGATGCGCGCGTCGATCCGAAGTCCAAATGAGCCGAAATTGAACGTGGGTAATCCTTAGGTCCCACGATTCTAATGAGCCCAAAAACACACGAAAACTCCTTTCGGTCACTGAGATACAAACCAAACACCGCGGTAAGCAATAATCCCCAAAACTACAACTCTGTGGAATTTCAGTCCAAGAGATGCCAAAATATCACCTTCGAGATGTCCTTCAAAAATTCCAAGAAAAATACGGATGCGATCCACGTGAAGTGTAGATGTCGATCGAGTCCTCACAGGCTGAAATCCAACAACCGTACACCGAGATAAAAATCAAACAAGCTCCGCTATCCAGAAAAACTCACAGCAAGAAAGGGGTTCAAAGATGCTCTGAAAAACCCAATATAAACCCAAAACCGAGAGGAATGGTAAATATAGAAATCGAAGGTCTACCTCTCGAGGAAACGATGTCGTAGAAATCGGCTAAAAACTCCCTTGGGTCAGCCCATGGGAGCCCACGGACCAAACATCGACGGGAAGGATCGGTATCGATGGCACGTCGAAGCTCGCGATGTCGATGAGGAAGCTGAGGAAACGACTTCCAAAAAATCTCCGAGATCCCAAACGTTAAATAAAAGGCGTAGAATCTGGTCCCTGCCGAAAATGGCCCCAAGATGAAGTCCCAAAAGGGCCCAAAAGGCCGCACAAGGGGGCCTATTTATAGGCAAAACCAGAAAAACAAAAAAAAAACCCAAAACTGGGTTTGGGGGACGATTTCGGGCACCCGAAACTTTCGGGCGCCGAACAGGACACAGCAACGGCCGCGCCCGGATTCACCCGGGCGCGCCATGTGTCCTGCCCCACGTCACAGCAAGGTGCGGCCAATCGGGCCGTGCCACGCGGCCCACCCGCACGTGGGGGTGGTTGGCGCCCGCCACTGAGGCGGCGCCATGTGGCAGCACCATGCAGCGCCCGCCTGCCCCGCACCTGCCCGCCTACCACGCACCTGCCCCCGCCTGCTCACGCCGCTTCCGTGGACTGCGCCCGGTGTGCCAGCCAATAGGGAGCTGCCACGTGCCCCCTTTTCTATCCACGGCTTCCCCCGTTGACCCGAATACACTACAAACTTTTGGGTGTCCGTTTTCGGGTGTCCGGACTTAGAAAAATACATCCAAATAGTCAAATTTGATCTTTTTCCATGCTGAATCCAAATGCAATATCCGTTTCGCACGAAACCACTTCTAATTTTCGACGAGGGCATCCGAATAGGCACTCTTGATCCATTTTACGCACTGAGTTCATTTCTTGGGTCCGATTCGCGCACGAACACCTCCAACACACAACATAGGCCTCCAGAAGCCACTGATCAAACAGTAATCCTTCTGCGGGGATTCGGGTCTTCACAAAGCGTGCCCAGAAAGGCTAACAACTGGCCAACGAGGGAATCGAGGCGTCCTAGGGGAATAGCCGAGGAGCTTCCAGAATCTTCTCGGGTGGGCAAATGGTAATGGGTGCTATATTAAGATCTCACGATTACTTATCGTGTCACGCCCCGAGACTGTCTATTTGGTCAGTTCGGACACGCTAACAAACCCGCTAATCGGGCATGACCTCTCTATACCCGAAAGAAACGATAATCATCTCAAACAACGAGTGCGCAAGGAGAATACATGTATATCAAAGTAAAACTACTACTAAACTAAATATTCAACTTTAAACTTGGATACAACTGAATAAAATTGAAATGAAATACTAGAATGACTATTTGCCATATAAAAATTAGTTACAATTTATTTTTGTTTATCCTCACAAAAATACAATATTCACTCTGTGATACAGAATGGGTAAAATACCACTAGAGCCTCTAGGTCTCTATGTTACTGGGCTCTTGCCCCTGTCACGTGCCTCACCGGCGGTAGCTGGATCTGCAAAAAGATGTAAACAATGGGGATTGAGAACTGCGAATAGTTCCTATTTGGTTCATCCACCGAGAAATATGCTCTACACCTCTTGATCTAATGAAAATATTGGTAGCAAAATAATAGGAAAACTATAAATACTACACTAGTATGTTGATATGAAAATCACTACACTAGCTACTAGTCCATACTCAATGTCACAATGCTACTATATCATGCCACACTAGGCCAATATACTATAACTCAGCCACTATGCCGCTATACAAGGGTTACACCTAACCCGACTGCACTCGGTCACTCTAATCATATTATGATTTAGATTTCGTAGTTGTACTTCGTAGAGAGTCGATTTATGCGCAAAACCCTCTCTATTTGTCAGTTTCTTGTGCTCCTTTAGAGCCATTTTTTCATGGAGAGTCAAGTCTTGCTGCGACAGTTTTCCACTTCCCTCGAATGAGTTTTAGCTAATTTGGCGCTCATTCACTTCGGAAGCGGAGTCTTGCTCGCTCACTTCCCTAGGAGTTGAAATATGCTCGCCCTTCCCATTGCACTTTTCTCTTTCTTGCGAAAGATTTAATCTTTTTTACTTTTCTCTTTTATCCTATGTTATTAACTCTAGGATAGCTAGGATGCCCCAAGGACACCAATTTAGGTTAGAGCTCTCTTGTTTACTCAATTTGCACATTCACCCTAAATTCTTTACTCTATGGTTACAAGATGCCCCAAGAACACCAAAACATCAACTATGTCACTCTAACATTAGAGTTCAATTACTCTACATTGAAATTCTACATTTCCACTTTATGTTTTCTTTAAGTTAAATGCCACTCGATTTAACCTAAATTTTCTTCTAGATTTCATGCCATATATATCACAACTTGACCTAGATTTTCTCCTAAGTCCATATGCCACACCTTTCAACCTAGGTTTTCCTCCTAAGTTTATTTTCATGCAAGATCAACCGATAATTAGGTTTATTAATCACTTTCATACAAGGCTAAATCTTGAAAACAAAAATTTATACCACTTAGGGCTAAACATTAATTTAATCCATTAAGCAAATGTTCTAGGGTTTTACTCTTACAACAATGCTTCTAAAATTTTAGAAAGTAAAGAAAAAATAGATGAGTTCACCCTTTTTGGTGAAATCTCCCACCTTTATTTTCTCTTGCAAGAATTTGGGCTTGATCTACTATTTCTCTAAGAGAATTCCTGAAAATGGAATAAAATCCATAAGAGATCAATAGGTCTCTTCTACCTCTTGTTCTTGCCCCAAAAATATGGAGAAGAAATTTTCTTCTAACTCTAAGAACCTCCTTTGAAAGCCTCCTTAAAGTCTCTTACCTCACAAGAAATCAATCCCTCCAATCCTTCAAACTAGGGTTTCCTCTCCCAAGCTTCTAGAGAGAGAAAGAGAAAAGAGGAATGAGATAGGAGAGGAGAACGGGATTTGCTATGAGATGGGGTGAGGTTTTAAGTTAGGTTAACCCTACTTAAACCCACCATTTAACTCTAGTTAACCAACTCAACTCATGCTGTCAGTGGCTTGAGGTACCGGTACATGGGTTGAGATACCGGTACCCGGTCCCATACCGATACGTCTCTCCTGATTCCTCAAAATTCGAGAGCTGGATTTTCTCAGCCTTCAATGGGGTTTCGATACGTTGCTTGAGGTACCGGTACGCCATGCAACAATCTGAAAATTTACAAATTTTGATTTTCCATACTCGCTTTTCAACTCAATTGTGGTTCGGATGCATTTTTACTTCGAACCAAACTTGCTCTAGCTCATTTTAATCTCATTTTAAACACGTTCAGGATGACTTAGCCGCACTTTGCTAATTTAGCAAAAGCTGGTGCACCAGAAACCGCTCCGAAACCCGACCCGTTACGCCTGGGTGGAATGACTAGGTCCATGCGGCGGTAGTCCCATCTATGGCCCAGCACAGTATTACAACACTTTTACTCAGAGACCTTATTTTTTCTGCAAATTTATATTTCGATCACTACTAACCACCTATAAACAGCTATCATGTAACAGAAACTAGTTAGTTGGAAAAAGGATGCGTATTCAAATTCTCTCACTCATATCTCTTTATTTCTTTTCCCCTTTACTCCCTCCTCTTCTCCTTCCTCCATACTCCTACCTTGATCCGATCTAGATCTTAACCATGGCGATAGAACTCTATTTGAGGATTTGAGTCCGGATCATCATTGACGCCATCGCCTCAACGACGGATCATCATTGTGTGTTTCATCTACGATCCTGAAAATTACGCCTTTTATCATCATCATTGACATCCTAGATTTAGTGGAGCATCTACTAGATTGGTTGCAATTTCAATCAGCATGTTACAAGTGGTATCAGAGCTATTCCGATCCCAGAGATCGCAAGGCTCGGGTCCACAAATCACAGAGAAGACCCTTCCAACAGCTACTATGAGTACAGGTACCCCAAGAACTCAACCTTGTATTGAAATTTTTGAAGGAATACATGTTAGTAATTGTATCAGTAAGAGCTATAATATGGTAAGAATTCAAAATTCTGAACCCTTGCCTTAGAGTGAGTATATAGTGGGTTGCATCAATAGAAAGGTATTCAGGGAAATAATCGTTAAAAGATTGGAAGGAGGGAGCAGAATAGATTTAGGTTCTCTCCATAAAACAAGAGCATGGCTGAGAGTACCAAGTTGACAAACATGAATGATCACATCATAACCTTGGAAGAGAAAATGAAAAGACTTGCTGCAGAATACCAAGGACGAGTGAAAAAATCGACTGATCAGATAGCAGAGATTAAAGAGGTTGAACAAAAGCATTATGAATTCCTTCAAGCAGAGGCAATTAAGAGACATGAAACAGTACTCAAGAATAATGCTAACAAACATGAAGAATTATTGAAACTATTAGTTCATTAAGGTACTTTGTCCAATCCTGCAATTCAGTGTAATAATCCTTCCATTATGCCGAGTCTACAGAGCAATCATTCTAGCAATGGTATGAAAACTCTAGACATTAGAGAAGGAAAAAGGAAGGGCATGCTACCAAGACCAAAAGGGAAGGAACCTGATGAAGGTTGTAGGAGTAGTAATTAGAACAGTAAGAGTGGTTCCCAACCACATATCCTTCACCCTAAGTTGGACTTCTCTATTTTTAGTGGTAATGATCCTAGATCCTGGCTCGAGAGTTATGAAGTACTTTGAAATATTCCAAATACCCTTACAATAATGGATGGGTATAGCAACCATGCATCTTATGGAGAAGGCAAAAACTTGGAAATAGAGTTTCCTGATTACCAGACAGGGAGTCACTTGGGATGAGTTTGTCGAAGCCATTAGTAGAAGATTACTCTGGTTGGGGAGAGACATCTAATAAGGGAATTCAGCAATTTAAAACAGTTTGGGACAGTGGAGAGATATCAAGAGAAATTTGAGGAGCTTAGGACTCAATTGCTTGGTTATAATCCCAATATTATTGAAGAACACTTTATTTCTTATTATATCAATAGGTTAAGAGAAGAATTAATTCCTTTTATGGATATAGCCCATCCTGCTACTCTGGAGGATGCTTATGAACAAGCTAAGTTGCATGAGAGAGCTTTGGCAATTATAAGTAGAAGAATGAAGGAAGACACCATAATGATTCTTGGTCAGAACCAGTTCACACACAATTATAAAGCAATGTCAAGAGCTACCAGCAACAAGCTCCAGGAAGCGGCAGACAACCACAACCTACTCCACTGAAGGCCTCTGTTAATTAACCTCGGGGAAATCGACAGCTCATGGAGCAAAGGAGGGCAGTTGGACAATATTATAAGTGTGGGGGTAGGTACCATCCTGGTAATATATGTTATAATAAACCTTTAATGCTCTACAGGGAGCTGATGAGCCTTTTGAAGTCTATGATGAGAACTGCCTGGTAGAAAATGAACTAAATAAGGAAATTATAGGGAATGAAGAGGAAGAAGTAGAAGAAAATTTGGAGATTGGAGTATCTATACATGCTTTAAGTGGAGAGAAACCGCCAGATACTATTAAGGTGCAGAGTGAGGCAAAGAAATAAGATCCTAACCATACTAATAAATTCGAAAAGCACTCATAGTTTTATAGATTTCCAAACAGCTAAAGAAGTCAAGGCTCATATGGTGGCTGCTGCTCATTTGGTGGTTATTGTGGCAAATAGGCAAAAGGTACTTAGCAAACTTCAGTGCCCCGAGTTTATGTGGGCAATGCAAGGTCAGAATTTCATAGATGATTTTAGAGTTATCAAATTAGAAGGCTCTAGCATAGTTCTAGGTATTGATTGGTTGAAGTCTTATGCGAGGATCACCTTTGACTTTCAACAGAATTCCGTACTATCATTAAGGATGGCCAACCATTGATACTCACAAGAATAAAGGAAGGGGGTAAACTGAAGTTAATTACAGCTAAGCAGTGGTACTAGGAACTATAGGTTGGTGAGTGTTGTGTTCTCAGCCACTGGCCGATGGTTGTAAAGGATGAGGAAGATCCAGAGACACATCCTCATTTGTCGAGAGTGTTGGAGCAATTCAAGGATGTCTTTGAGCCAATGCTGCCTCCGTAAAGGTCCATATATCACATAATTCCTTTACAGCAAGGGGCTACCCCGGTCAACCTTGTGAATTCCTTTACAGAAAGGAAAAATAGAAAAATGGATACAAGAGATGTTGGGTTCGGCAATAATCTGACCTAGTAACAATTCTTTTGTGTTACCGGTATTATTAGTAAAAAAAAGAGATGGAAGTTGAAGGATGTGTATAAACTATAGGCAGTTAAATAAATTAATTGTTAAGGATAAGTTTGCGATACCCATTATTGATGACCTGCTGGATGAATTGGGTGGTCGAAGTTTTTCTCAAAGTTAGATATGAGATCAGGGTATCACCAAATAAGCGTTCACACTGAGAATATCCCTAAAATTGCCTTTAGAACACATCATGGACATTATGAATTTAAGATGATGTGTTTTGCATTAACCAATGACCCAGCTACATTCCAATCTATAATGAACATGGTGTTTGCTCCATATCTCAGAAGTTTGTATTAGTGTTTTTCGATGTCATATTAGTCTATAGTAAAACACTGGTAGATCATTTGAGACATCTTACTATGGTGTTGGAAGAATTAAGGAAGAATAAGCTTTATGCTAAGAAAAGTAAATGCATCAGCTACAAGGGTCACTTTGGCTTTGGCTTGATTATCGAAAATTAAATAAAATGACCATCAAGAATAAGTTCCCTTTGTCGTGCATTGAAAATTTATTTGATCTGCTGTAAGGGTCATGTATTTTCTTCAAGATCGACCTACAATTAGGTTACCACCAGCTCAAGATGAAGTTTGAGGATGTCTCCAATATAGCGTTTAGGACTTAGTACGGGTATTATGAGTTTGCTGTCATACCTTTTGGATTAATTAATGCCTCTACCGCATTCATGAATTTAATGAATAGAATTTTCTAGTCGTACTTATATCGATTTGTTGTGGTGTTCATCGATGACATCTTAATCTACTTTCAGAATGATGCCGAGCACGAGAAGCACTTGAGAATTGTATTGCAGCTTCTGCGCGAGAGAAATTTATATGCCAAGTTGAAGAAATACGAGTTTTGACTTCAGAAGGTCGCTTCCTTGGCCCACGTGGTTTCAACTGCTTAACATAATAAATTAAATTTTATATAATTATTAATTTATTTATAAATGTAGAAAGCTAATTTTAATATTTTTTAATATACTTTAAATTTAATTAAATATATTAAACATATTTAGTTTTTTATATAATATATTAGTTAAATAATATTTAATTGATATATAGTTTTAATAATTTGATTGATGAGTCAGACTTAATAATTTGACATCAAAAAAATAAACTTAATAATTGAATAAAATTTAAGATAATTTAAACTAAAATTTAATTTAATTTATTAAATTTTAAATAAATAACTAATTTAGTGTATTTTTAAAAAATCTGCGGAATTCCCATGAGGATGGAAAAAAAATTTCTACGGATTTGCTTTAAAGGTATCTTGAAGGCATGGGTTCGAATCTCGTACATGCATATTTATGAAGCTTTGATCTTCTTTTTATGTAGACCTTTTCCTTCTCGAAGTTTTGGGATACAATTTTATCTAAATCTGAATCTATTTGTTAATTCAATGCTAAACGGATACGGTTTGTGATGCGAAAATAAAAAATAAAAATCCGACGCATTTTGATTCAAATATGAATTTTCTCCCTATCTGATTCAAACTTGAATCCGAATCTGAATCCAAATTGATTTTATATTATATAATATATATGAATGTTTGATGTTAGATTTTCATTTTAAATTTTTTAAATTTTAATATAATATATTTTGAAATACGGTAAATCTAAATAATTGTTTCGGATTTAGGTTTTTGGGCTTGGGAGTCGGATGTTTGCTCAGTTTCCAATTTGGATATAAATTTTCAAAATATGTTGAGTTTCGGTTTCAAATTCGGGTTTGGATTTTGAAAAACTCGCATCCAATATGATCACTATATATATTGAATTCAAAAATTCATATATATAGGCCCAAGTTTGCAGCCCAGAAACTGTGCCCTAAATGTGGGCCTAAATGTGCTATTGCCCTTTATGTTCTTTTTAAAAATTTCTTTTAAGAAAAAATGCACACAAAACAAAAGAGAAAAAAAAACAAAAAAAAAAAAATCTCCTAGTTATGAAAATAAAATTCCTTCAGCTATACTGTTTGTTTAGTTGAAAATGAGTGACATAAAATTCAAAGGTGTGAGATAGATTCATATTTTATTTTTTTTATTTTTTGGGAGAGAATGGTAGCATACTATTCCTTTTCTTTATTTTTTAAAAATTAAAATTAATTAAAAATATAAAATAATTATCATTTAAATTCGGAACTTCAGATACCAACGATCAAATTCTTTACCATCTGTGCTAGAGAGAATTTTTTTTTGCTTTTACTTGACTTCCGTTTGAGATGGATCGAAATTAATAACGGTATTTTAAAAAATTTGAATTTTGATCAAATGTAAAATTACGTTAAATTAAATAATAAGTGTTGATATTTATGTCTGAAAATCACTATAATAATAACCAATATATATATATATATATATATATATATATATATATATATATATATATATATATATATATATATATATATATATATATATATATATATTCCACATCAAAGGTTATGGCAAATAACTCTAATCTTTCCATGAGTGTATGACTCCGAATTTTCAGTAACATGTATTTCATCCATTACTTGTGTAACAAAAAAATATAAATAGTTTACTCTAATCACTTTTGTTTTTAAATTATAATATTGTTTTTAGTTTCTAAAATTACACAAAATTCTTTTGTTATTGATACACTACTAAGCCAACAAAAAATTAGAATAATATCTCTATATTTCAACAAACCATAAAAATTATATTATACAAGAATTAGCGCAATCTACACAACACGATATCTTTGATGAAAATAAATAAAATATTTTTGCTTTCGCTTTCTGTAATACATTATCCTAATAATTGTGAAGAAAACAATAACATGCCATAATTTGTACGGTATAAATTCCATAAGAGATTACATAGAAGACTTTGAGCAATGTTATCTGTACATCTATAAAATGGACGTCCGTTAATCAAATATTCCATCTATCTAAAACTTAATATTTTTCACTAATTTTATCAATCTTTTTTTACCAAAAAAGAATTTTTGAACCTTTTGATGGATTAACATTAGGGTTACATGCATCTAGTTGCCAATTCACAAATGAATCATTATTCACTTTTTATGGCCCCACAAGAGAAGAAGAGGATCAATGAACATTGTGTTCTAGTGTTCTAGCTTTCACACATGTTCTTCTCCACTTGGATTTGACATCTTTAATGATTTTCACCTAAACCACATTTTCTAAATTATAAGTAAGATAGCTTGCATCTAATTAAGGAGAGAGTGGCATCTAAAAAAGGAAAATGAAAGCACCAAATTTGAAGTTTGGCATTCTCAAACAATCAAGTTTCTTGTGATTGTGGTAGGCATGTTAGGGCCAATCCCACAACAACAAGTCCTTTGCAATAAAGAAGCCAAATATTGATTGAGACATGTATTAATGGTTGTTTTTTTTTCAAGGAACATGGGATGTTAAGGATTGAAATAATGGCATTTTCCAAACTTAGATGGAGCCATTTAATAGGAAAGGTGATGTGTTGACCCAAATTACAGTAAGAATAAAGAAAAAGAATCATAAGCCTTCTAATATTTCACTGCACCACTTTATCATCTGGCGTATGTAAGAAAAATAAAAATAATAATTTTATTTTTGTTGATACAGCGAGCCAAAAGATTCAAAGAAAAATAATAAATTTTTTTTTTGCAAATCACTCGAGAAGTGCCTTACTTACAAATGCATTGACTTACCCCAACTTTGAGACTTTTTTGTTTAATTAACTAAGACAATTGAACCATCCACATTTTGCGAACAAAAATATTGATGATTTATTTATAGATTAAAAGTTTTTTTTTTTTTTTTTTCGTAATAATAAGTTCGGAAGATTAATAAATTGAGATAGATGAGCCTAATAAGTTGATTGGGATTGCAGTTCATAATAGACCTAGCAGCAAAAAGTTCAGCAATAAACTTAACGTCCAGATGGATTAAGTCTGGTCGAGACCCGTGGACACTGTGTTTATACACTTTAAATGAATTGGTAATGCATTTTTAATCGGTTAGCGCATCTGACAAGTGGTATCGAAATTAGTGGCACGGATTCGATTCTCACACAGTGCAGGTGTTGGGCCACTAGTTCAATTCCCCACGGTACAGGTGTTGTGGTAAAGAATTGTTGACTATTTATTTATGAGTTAAAAATATGTTCAACTTCCTATCCCTTGATAATAGACTAATAAGACTAATAAATTAAGTTGTGGTACTAATAAGTTTAGTGGAGCTACGGTTCATAATAAATCTAACAACAAAAGGTCCAATAATAAACTTAACATTCAGATGGATTGAACCCGGTCGAAATTCTTGGGCGTTGCATCTGTACGCTTTAAATAAATTAGTTACGTATTTTTAATAGCCCAAACTTTAAACTTTTAAAATAAATAATTAATGTCATCGATAGATCAAACAAAATATATCTCTAAACATGCTGGAAAGCTTGCGAGAGCTTTTGATCCTCACAAATGGAAGCTCTTAATGAGTACAAAAACAAATTATGAAGCGTATTCTTAAAAAATATGAATTACACCTTACTTATATAAATCTTGTAACGCCAAAAACACTCAAAATATTTGATCACCCACTAAAATCTATTTTGAGAATGTAAATCAAACAAAATCTGCTTGTTAATGAACAGATCCCCGAATCGGTGAGCACCGCACAAGACCCCACCTTACACGCCTCACCGATCTGGAGAGTCAATTCAGTTTGCCAAATAAGCCAAAATAAGAAAGAAAAAAAAAAAAAAAAAATTCTTTATGATAAGAATCTGATTAAGATTGATTAGTTAAATAATGAAAAATAATTTTTTAGATTGGCTTATGACGTGCACGTGCCACTAATAATGCACTGTTTGGTCGAAATGTACAATTATAGCTATATGCAAATTTAGATTCGATATCTAATTTGATATATTTAAATTTAATTACTGTAGCTAAAAATATACGAAAATATCAGTGGAATTTTTATCCAAATTGATCACTATATCTAAATTAGTTGTAATTTCAACTGCAGCAGTTGAAGGGAACTAATTTAAATATAATAATTAAGCGTATCTCTCTAATTAATTTTTAAACAGTAAATACTCTCTTCTTTTTTTTCTATATATATATATATATAAAATAAAAAAAGTCTAAAATTATACTTTTCAGTTGCCTGCAATCAAATAAATTATCTACTAAATTTAACTAAATAAGATATATTTAATTATAACTGCTATATTTTTTTATTATATTTATTTTTAATAATACTGTATTTTTAATTACGTCAAAAAAAGCTAGT
Organism: Tillandsia leiboldiana; assembly: GCA_029204045.2. Lineage (NCBI taxonomy): Eukaryota > Viridiplantae > Streptophyta > Magnoliopsida > Poales > Bromeliaceae > Tillandsia > Tillandsia leiboldiana. The sequence goes on from CM055071.1 coordinate 4,191,976, forward strand.
AACTTTAATCTTAATTATATAGTTCTTATTATTTTCTGAGATTACACATAAATTATTACTTAATTAATGAATGAAAATGTGTCTTGTACACTTGGTTTACATTTTATATTTTTATTGATCATTTTGAAATGACTCATAAAATACATATAAATAAATAAAATATACATCATCAATATATCGTACAACAAATTGGAAAATAATTGGATTCATGAACTCACCCTCTCTCTTTCTCTTGCAGTGGGATGTTTTCTTTAAAAACTGTGGGAATTTTTCTTTTCTTTTCTTTTTTTAAAAAAAACCTGTGGGAAGCGCCGTTAGGTTAACAAATCACGTGGCGTGACAATTTTGGATTTCTAAGTGAGTGTTTGATTCTTTAGAAATATTTATATATATTTTTGGAAAAATATTTTTTTATGATTTTTCTTTTGGGGACTTTTCGTATTTACGGTTTCAAAAAAAATATATTTTTTATAAAAACTTATTTTTATATTGTATAAAATCCAAACTAATACATATGCAAATCTGATTATTTCAACTCGTATCAACATATATTTATAAATTATTTCTAAATTTGTGAATTTGAGTATTATTTTTTTTGAGAAATATTCTGGTACTTTCTTTATTAAATAATAAAAATATTCTTAGCCGTTGATCGACGAAAGATAAAAAAGTAATTTTATACTTTACGAGGTTAACAGGTCATTTTATAAAAAAGAATTTAGTAATTAATTTAAAAAATTGTAGAATTATAATTTGGGCAATAAATTAAAGAGTTAAATTTAAAAATATTTAAAATTATAATTTAGCCATTAATTTAAAGAGATTTAGAATTACAATTTAGTTATTAATTTAAATAGTTTAATTTAAAAAATTTTAGAATTACAATTTAGACATTAATTTAAAAAGTTTAAATTAAAAAATTTTAAAATTACAATTTAGGCATTAATTTAAAGAGTTTTAGAATTACAATTTAGCCATTAATTTAAAAAGTTTAATTTAAAGAATTTTAGAATGACAATTTAGGTATTAATTTAAAGAGTTTAATTTAAAAATTTTTAGAATTTCTAATTTAAAGAGTTTAATTTAAAGAATTTTAAAATTACAATTTATGCATTAATTTAAAGAGTTTAAATTAATAAATTTTAGAATTACAAATTAGGCATTAATTTAAAAAATTTTAGAATCAAAATTTAGGCATTAATTTAAAAAAATTAATTTCAACCGTTTTAGAATGACAATTTAGGCATTAATTTAAAAAGTTTAATTTAAGAAAATTTAGAATTCCTAATTTAAAGAGTTTAATTTTTTAAAAAAATTAGAATTATAATTTACGCATTAATTTAAAGAGTTTAAATTTAAAAAAAAATTAGAATTACAATTTAGGAATTTAGACATTAATTTAAAAAATTTTAGAATTACAATTTAGGAATTAATTTAAAAAGTTTAATTTAAAGAGTTTTACAATGACAATTTAGGCATTAATTTAAAGAGTTTAATTAAAAAAAATTAGAATTACAATTTAGGCATTAATTTAAAAAGTTTAATTTAAAGAGTTTTAGAATGACAATTTAGGCATTAAATTAAAGAGTTTAATTTTAAAAAAATTTAGAATTACAATTTAGACATTAATTTAAAAAATTTTAGAATTACAATTTAGGCATTAATTTAAAAATTTTTAGAAGTACAATTTAGTAATTAATTTAAAAAGTTTAATTTAAAGAGATTTAGAATTACAATTTAGGCATTAATTTAAAGAGTTTAATTTAAAGGATTTTAGAATTTCAATTTAGGCATTAATTTAAAAAGTTTAATTTAAAAAATTCTAGAATTACAATTGAAGCATTAATTTAATGAGTTTAAATTAAAAAAATTTAAAATTACAATTTAGGCATTAATTTTAAAAAGTTTTAGAATTACAATTTAGGCATTAATTTTAAAAGTTTTATAATTACAATTTAGGCATTAATTTAAAAAGTTTTAGAATTACAATTTAGGCATTAATTTAAAGAGTTTAATTTAAAGAGATTTAGAATTACAATTTAGGAATTAATTTAAAGAGTTTAATTTTAAAAAAAAATAGAATTACAATTTAGGTATTAATTTAAAAAGTTTAATTTAAAGAATTTTAGAATTACAATTTAAGTATTAATTTAAAGAGTTTAAATTTAAAAAAATATAGAATTACAATTTAGGTATTAATTTAAAAAGTTTTAGAATTACAATTTAAGCATTAATTTAAAAAGTTTTAGAATGACCATTTAGGCATTAATTTAAAGAGTTTTAGAATTAAAATTTAGTCATTAATTTAAAAAGTTAATTAAAATTTAAAGAGTTTAATTTAAAATTTTACAATATATTAAATAAAGATAATTAAAATATTACCATTTAAGATGATAACTAAATTGGAATATTTAAAAATTATAATGTTTCCAAAAATAAAAACTCTCACTAAATTCAAATTTTTAAAATTTATAATATTTACAAAAATAAAAATTATCAAAATAGAGATAAAATTACTTAATTATTCTTAAATCAAAAGACCAAAATAACCCTATTTTGAGATACCTGGTAACCGGTGCTTCCTCAAAGTGACCTGCTATTGCAGGTCACAACTTAAAAATAATCAAATCTGAACCGTTGAACAGGTATGGATGGACGGTAACTAAAAAAAAAAAAAAAAGTATAGGAGTATGGCTCTATTTTTTTATGCAAAAAATTATGAGTAAAGTGGACGAATATCAGTTAAATTATGGACATTTTGAAAAATTTGTAAGTACCCAATAATACCCTCCTATATAATTTTTAAAAAAATTTAAAAAAAAATATTAATTATTTTTTTTTTTTTCTGAGAGAATGTAGCATGCTACCGCTTCATTCAAGTAGGAATTGAATTAGGCAACAGAGTGAAGCAGCTGGGGCTTCAGGAGGAAAAAAAAAAAAACTCTTGTTGAGACCCTAGTTACAGAGGAAGGAAAACAAAAAATTTAAATAAATATTAATTTTATTTTATCATTTTTAGAACTCTAACTTAAAAAAATTAACTCCCAAGTATAATTCTATAGAATTGATTGCATCTCTAACTTAACCGTTTCTTTTCAAAATGATGCATCTATAAAAATCATAGCTTGATCAAAAATAAATAGGGTATCTTCTACAAGTAGGATACAGAAATCATCACCAAAGGTCTATCTACTCTAGTTCTAAAGGAAAAGATATCCTCAAAGTATACTGCATCTTTAGGTTCAATAATTATATTTTTAGAAATCTCATTAACCTCAGAATTTACGATCAAAAATCTGTTAGCAATTACTTCCTTCAGCATAGCCTAAAAAAACAGTATTTACCGTCTAAAGACCAATCTTTCTCTTCTTATTTCAGGAATCTTTACTTTAGCTAGGTATCCCCAAACTTTAAAATAATTCAGATTAGATTTTTTTCCCTTCCAAAGTTCATAAGGAGATTCAGAAGAACTCTTGTGGGGAATCCTATTAAAAATTACACATGCAGTCATCAAAGTTTCCCCCCACAAGTTTTCGGGTGCACCAGAACTAATAATCATCGAATTTATCATATCCATCAAAGTTCTATTTTTTCGTTCTGCTACTCCATTAGATTGAGGTGTATAATGTTCAGTCACTTGATGTATAATTTCAAATTCTTGACAGAAAATAGTCATCTCATTTGATGTATATTCACCTCCTCGATCAGATCTTAAAATCTTTTTTTTCTTCCAATTGATTTTCAACCTCAGTTTTATAAATTTTAAATTTATTCAATATTTCATCTTTATTCTTAATCAGATAAATATAGCAATATTTCGAATGATCATCAATGAATGTTATAAAATATTTACTTCCACCCTTACTGTGTCTATATCCATCACAAACATTACTATGTATAAGTTCTAACAAATCACAATTTCTATCAACATATCTAAATAGTTTCCTAGGTTCCTTTGCTTCCACACATATTTCACATCTATGATCATTAGAAACAGATTTAGAAAATAAATCAAACTTCGTCAATCTCTTAATAGTATTGAAATTTATATGCCCCAATCTTTCATGCCAAACATCAGATGAAACAACATTCAAAATAATATTTTCATTAATATTAGAAGATATCACAGAAAGCTTAAAAAAATCATCACTCAAAAATTATTTCCCAATAAAATTCACACGTTTAGTAATTACTACTTTATTACATTCAAAAACAAACTTAAATTCTTGCTGAACTAAAAGAGATGCACTAATTAAGTTCTTCCTCAGATCGGGAACATGATGCACGCCATGCAAGGAAAGAGTCTTTCCAGATGTCAACTTCAGATCCACTCGACCAGTCCCAAGCACGCACGAAGATGTTGCATTTCCCATGCATGTTCACCGATCCTCCACTTGAGTCCTGATAAGTGGAAAACCAAGTGCAGTGATAGCAAGCATGTACATTTTCTTCAGTGTCAATCCACTAATCAGAAGAACTAAGAACAAGGTTAACCACAGGTAAGCTAGTTCCTAACCTGATAGTGGAGTCAGAAGGGTTGAGAACAACAGTCAACATGTTCAGCTGACGCTCGGGAATAGCTCCCTTCTTCTTTGGCACAGAAGGCCGAGTCTTGCAATAATTGCAGTCCTTCCCGCACACAAAACATTCCGAATTTACTCCACACAAAGCATTCCGCACACAAAACATTCCGAATTTACTCCACTCCCCTTAGGTGAAGGCTTCTTAAAGTTTGGATTGAACTTTCTATGTTAGAAAGGTTTCTTCTTAAAGTTTCTAAAAGGTTGGAAATTTTTACTTTTAGGTTTCGAATTCTCAACTAGGTTGGCTTGGATAGAAGGCTCGTTAGGTTTTTTATCTCTAGCTCGGTTGGTTTCTTCTATCCTAAGGGATTTTAGGACAAAATTCAGAAAAAGTTCTCTTTGATTGTGGTTAAGATCATTAGTATGGTTGGACCAGAAATGAGACAACTTATCTATTAGAGTGGAAACTAAAAAACTCTCATCTAGATCTATACCACTAGATCTAAACTGCTTAATAATGTACTCAAAATTATGAAGTTGGTCAGACATTTGTTTACTATCTAGCAATTTAAACTTAAGCAAATTTGAAGCTTGATATCTCTTCTTAGTAGGATCAATCTGGCCATACTTATGTTCTAAGAAAATTCAGAGTTCCCTAGTAGTCTGAATACTACAGTAAATATCATAAAGCTTATCAGAAAGAGTGTTAAGGATCTGGTTTAGACAATGATAATTAACCATAGTAGGATCAGTATGAGGCACAGGCACAGATGTAGGTGCAACAGCAGGAGTAGGAGCATTCTGTGACTGGTTGCGAGTCTGAGGACGATTTGTCAGAGACTGAATAGCACAATCAAGTGCAGTTTCATTGCCATTCTCAACAGGATATGATATGGCAGAAACAAGCACAAGTGTGGTTAGCCAGAACCGCATTTGGTTCTGCCACCTTCTGAAATTACGACCATCAAATGTAAACAGTTTTGCCGAATACGAATCCTCCATTAATCATAATCTGTTTAAACAATAACTTAAAATGATGTTACAAAATTATTCTAAATTTAAAATAGTTTAACAGTTAATCTAAGTTGACAGATTTAAATTTATTCAATAATGATTATACTAAATTTTAAATAACAATGTAGCAGTTAAACAATATTTTAATTAGCAGTGTAACAGTCACACTATGTTATAATATTGTCTATACTAACACAATAATATTTAATAGCACTAACAATTATATTTATCAATACTAACAGTATTAAATTAACACAATAATATTATTAACTATATAATCAACTATACCAACAGTATTAGAACAAAAAATATTTAACAATGTAATATAACAAAATTATTCTATGAACTATACTAAGAATAGTATATAGGAAACAGTATACTAGGATGTATAACAGAGTAATTAGAGTTCAACGTACTTGTTTATCTAAATCACAATGCTATATAATAACAATTAAATATGATCCACAGAGCAACAATTAAATATGATTCACAGTATTACACTCATAGTATTGAGCAATGCTACATGTACACCCCGAAGGGGTGTATATCATACATCTCCACCATTTTAATGGTGGCGATATTTTTTACGGGTCACATCAAGTGACCCATCATCACACCCTCACCCTTAGATGGGTGGGGGTGTGAGATGTACACCCCTTACGGGTGTACACATAGCATTTTCCCATAGTATTACACTAATTATACTTAAAAAAATGAAAAGATAATATGAAATAAATCTCGCTTCTAGAATATTGAAAAAAAAAAATTGAATTAATTTTTTTAGTCAAATAATTTTAAATTCGAAAATACTATCATGCAATTCCATTTTACTGTTAATAAAAATATAACAAAGATTAGATGAGGCTTGTGAATGTCGTGACGTGCGCTAGCACTGTCCTAGAAACGAAATTGCCCCTCCACGTGGCAGGCTCCAGCAATCATCCCTAACGATACAACGATCACGTTCCACCCCGTCAGCACGAGTCCGGGATGGTGGGTAGCGAACCCAACAGCTTTCAGAGATCCAGCAAAAGTAAAAGATCGAAGTAGCAAAAAGTAAATCTCAGTGTAGTGTAGCACAGAGAACAGAGAAGAGAATACTGTAGCTTGTACCTTAACCAACTCCTCTTGCTCTATATATATAGAGCTCAAAGAGAGAACCCATTAACCCACCAGGGGACAAGGTCCAACGGGTAGCTTCCTTGGGCAGCCCACAAGCCACTTCCCTATGAAAGCTCTTGGGTAACCCGAGATGATACTTCCCAAGGCAGGTGTTAAGGGAAGCAAAAAGAAAAGAATAAAATAAAAAAAAATCGGGTCAATATCACACGCGCCGCCGCCCGCCCGACCCGACTCTGCTCGGCTCGTGCCATGCGCGCGTGTGTGTTTAGGAGAAATCTTGCTCTCACTTTCTCCTAACTAATACATACCAAAGTGAAGAAGAATATAAACTTCTACATGTGATGAGTTTTCGATGTGGGACTAAACATCACATGTAGAGAGGAATGGGTTTGGGCTCCCAGACAAAGCTCATGGATATTGAGCCGCCCAGAAAAGTCCAAAAGCCAAAACAAGTTTGAAATCACTTAAAATCCAACACTTTTCACTAGAAATAATATGTTCTATCATATTTCCAAATGGGGTTTAATTTTAAATTCAAAAAATCATCCATATATAGTTGCCAAGCTTGTTACAAAGAAAGATCACAAATGCGAATAATTGCACAAATATAATATGAAAACTCCACATGCCAAAAAAAGTTCAGATCTTCGTATAGTTTGCTATTAAAAAACGGCTTTTTACGGCGAACAATCTTCTAAATAGGGGGTGCGCAGAAAACACTATGTGTGTGCTTTGTGATTTTGAGGTTGAAACAGTGGATCACTTCTTCATGAGGTGCGTTTACTCACGATTTGTGATGGAGATGAACTTTGAGGGTCCGGGTTTGAAGGTTTGGATGTTGATGTTTGATGTGTTCGGGAGAAGTGGATGACACGAGGTGGGCCATCGATTGCGTCTAAGAACCTAACTAACTTATCAGCTACCTGGTGGGTGCTGTGGACAATCAGTAATAAGATGATTTTCCAACAAGTAAATATTGATCCCTTTCTTGTCGTTAGTTGGGCCATATGTTTAGCAAAGCAATGGTAGGAGGTTGAGCGACAGTAAGGAGGGTTCAGCTAGTTTCGAAGATTAGTTAAGAGTGTGTTGAGGTTAAAATTGCAGCCACAAGGAACGCGTTGCGGTCAAATTGGGAGGTGACACGTGGCGCGGACCGTCAGCTAAGGATATCAGCCGATAGAAGAAGTAGCCAATGAAAAGCTACTTGCGTCTTAACAAAACCGACTTCGACTGAATATAAGGCATCGAACTGTCTTGGCCGAACGATGACAAGGGGAGGAACTAGAATAAAGAATCGGCTGCTCGAGCCGCAAAAAAAAACATTCCGGAGAAGAAAGGCACGAGATTTTGGACGCGAATCACACAACTAACGCAAAGATGGTAAGCTGCGCCCCGCATCAGGAAGCGCTGAGAATCACGCCTTAGCGCGTTAATCTTGGGGAGGAACGTGAACCAACAAAAGGTATTATACCGAGAAGAATCAACTTAAAAGGAAGTAGTTGAGAGATTCACGATGACTCCTCGCTAATCACGTTGATTACCCAAAATGGCAACCATACACCTGATTCGAGCGAGTATAAATAACCGAACCATAAAAAAAAAAAAAAAGGTCTTGCAACCTTGTAAACCAGTAACCACCCTTGTTTTTCAATACTTTCAATATCTACATCTACAGCTTTTCTAGATAGATTTTCATACCAGTATTTACCGCTTTTCTTTATAGCTTTTCTAGGAATAGTCGTACTTATAATCGTTCCTTGTGATCATTTTCTCGAATAATACAAAGCGAACCGGCTGCTTCGGTCGTGTTGATCAATATCTCATTTGTCCTAATTCGGCTCCTATAGGCCGAACTTTATTGAGAGTTCGGTTGAGAAGAATCCGGCTGAGCAAATTCTTTCTCGGTCTAATCGTTTGGCATATGGCGCATCACATTAGAGAGTCAATTTGAAGGCCGATTACGAACCTGATCACGTCAACGGTCAGCGACACATTGTGACTCTAACAAAGTTTTACATCGATTTTTTTTTTTTTTTTCTCGTTCATGTTTCAAGATTTTACTGTCTCACTTTTATTTTTTTTATTTTTTTATTTTTTTATTGAATGAAGTGAATAACTTCTTATATTTTTCTCAAAAAAAAAAAATCAAATGCGAATAATTAATAGCATCAAAAGTATTTGTTTGTTGCTATTGAAAATCACAAGTTTAAAATTTAGTTATTTTATATTTTAAATTAAAATATAAACATCACCAGTAGCATATTAATTTTTTTAAAAAATAATAATAAAAAAGAAACCATCAGAGGATGAAACTAAGATCATAATTCCATTAATTCGATTTCTATACGATTACACAAAAAAGAAAAGAAAAGAAAAAAGAAAACAAAAATTAAAGCACAACAAGATCAGCATGATGAGGATGGTGGTCGTGTCTACTAATATGCACATAAACCCTCCTCTTCCTCCCCTTCCTCCCTCGCCTAATCCCCACTTCTCAGAATAATACAGTAAAGTCATCATCCAGATCCTTCTAAAAAGTTCTTGTGAGATCGAAATCGAAAGATCGGATCATCATATACCCTTTTTTCGAATCAATCGTCGTGGCGAGGTGTGGAAGCCCTAAGATCGGATCGGGATGCGGACGATAAAAGCCCCTACCAGCACTGATCCGTCTCCCACGTCCTGCGCCCAGATCTGGCGAAGCTCGGGTGCGGCGACGGGGCCGCGTAGGAGGGGAAGGGTCTCCGATCGCCGCGCGGCGGCGCCACCGCGACGGCGGCGGCGGCGGCGGCGGAGAGGGCCATGGAGCGGTCGTAGCGGGCGCGCTGGTCGGGGTCGGAGAGGGTGGCGTAGGCGGCGTGGATGCGGATGAACTCGTCGGCGGAGGCGCCGCGGCCGACGTCTGGGTGGCTCTCGCGCGCGAGGCGCCGGTACGCGGCCTTGATCTCGCGCCCCGTCGACCCGGCGCCGATCCCGAGCACGTCGTATAGCGTCGAGGTCACGGCGGCGGAAGGCGCGGCGGCTGCGGCGGAGGCGGCGGCGCGGGGGAGGAGGCGGAGGCGGCTGCGACGGGGGAGAGGAGGGTTCCGAAGTCCGAGGAGGGAGCTCGGAGAGGAGAGAGGGAACGATGCTGCAACAAAAACCATGAGAGCGAGTTTTGAGAAATTGAGGAAATGGAGATATGGGGAGATCGGAGAGGTTGAAGAAGAGGATTTGGGGGTTATCTTATAACATTTCTTATTATTACTTGTCAGGGTAGGGCTGGGGAGGGGGGATGATGCTGGACGGTGGTTATTCAGGGCGGAGAAATCATTGTGTAGACCTGCTGCACTGTGTGTTGTTTTTTGGACCACTCCGTGTTTTCCCCCATCTTCCTAATGCCTCCCCCAGATATTTCCTTCTTTTTTTTTTCCTTTTTTTTTTTTTTTTTTTTTTTTTTTTTGTCAGACGAAAAGAAAATCCGATATAAGATACAGTACAATGCTGTTTGATAAATAAATATACTATAACTCAATTCATCATATTTCTTATTTATTCTTAAAAATAAAATATAATATCTGATAATAAAATAATGTAATTAAACATCGAGCTAGGTTTATATATATTATTATTAAATTATTTTTAATGTTTGAATTTGTTAAATCTAGAGTATTAAAAGTATTTAAAAAATAAATTTTATAATTTTTTGATATTATTTATCTCGTTTATCAAATTATTAATTAGTTTTCGATCAAATGTATTGATTTTATTTTATATAGTATCAAAAATTTTAAGCAGTTTAAATATTTTTATATTGTTAAATTTGTAAGTGATTCATCACGATTATTAAAATTATTAATTTAAATTTTTTTTATCACTAAGTAAATTATATCAAAAAATTATAAAATTTTTTTTTTTTAGCAAAAAAAATTTTAAAATTTATATTTTAGATAATTTTAATGTGTTAGATCAAGAACGATGGTGAACTCGTAGGTCCGAATACCAACGCCGATTTGGTAATACAAAAATCACGTCATTCTTAATATATATATATATATATATATATATATATATATATATATATAAAAGTCGTACTATTATATTTAATTTTGATTTGATAATAAAAAATCACCGTCATTCTTAAAATATATATATATAAATCGTACTACTGTATTTAATTTGTGAGTATGTATTTCGAATAAGATAAAATATTTGACGATAAATAAAAATATATATTATTTAATAAAATTAGAACAGTCAAGAATGTCTTTTTCGACGATAAATGAAACAAATATTATTAATCTAATAAAATTAGAACAGTCAAGACAGTCTCCTTCGCTGCGGTGACAAAATAAGCAGCGGACAGCTCGAGGGTTGCAACAGTAAGTCCAATGGGTAGAAAAGTGTTTAGTTTGTGGTACGGTGCTTATCCGTTTGGATGGGCGCGGTGAGTCAGCGAGAGAGTCGGATTGGCTGTCACGGAACGGAAAGTGCAGCCGGACCACGCAAACAGACCACGCGCGAAGGCAGCGGAAGGCTGGCATCGGGTTGGAATATTTCGGAAGCGCGAATAGCGAGGGTGCTGTCCTAGTCATGCCCGCGCTGGACTCGTTCGATGCCACCGGATCGGATTTGATTGGATTGGGCCCCACACCCCAACCGGGTTCGGATAGGGTTGGCCCCACATAGAACGTGGCAGTGGATAGACTCCAACAAGTTAGGCACATTTTTTTTTTTCTTTTTCTTTTTTTTTTATTATTTTTTATTTTTGTTAACACCTACATGTGCTCGAACTTCTGCTCTCCTGAAAAGATAAAATTCAAAGTAGGGGTTGGGATTGATGAATTAACTTTAAAAATATGTGATTTTTTTTTTTTCAAATTGTATTGTGTTTGAAATGACATAACATATGATCATTTTTTTAAATAGTAAAAATTTTTCTCTAACAATATTTATTTATTCGTGCGACTATACAAGTTAAACATTAAGGCAGCGTTTGGTTGGGGGATAAAGGGGGAATAACCCCCTTTATCCTCCTATTCTTGCCAAACAACCTACAAAAAAGACAGGGGATAAAATTTTATTTTATCCCCTTCTTAACGGGTTATCCTAGGATAACCCGTTAAGATTTATCCCCCCACCCCCTCCGGAATAGGGGTTTATCCCGGGGGCAGTGGATGGGAATTTTAATGTGAAATTTTACATTTTAAATTTTAAATTTTAAAATTGATTTTGAATTTTAAAATTTTAAAATTTGAATGTGAAATTTTAAATTTTAAATTTTAAATTTCAAAATTGATTTTGAATTTTAAAATTTTAAAATTTGAATGTGAAATTTTAAATTTTAAATTTTAAATTTTAAATTTTAAATTTCAAATTTGAATTTGAATTTTAAAATTTTAAAATTTGAATGTGAAATTTAAAATTTCAAATTTCAAATTAAAAAATTTCAAATATAAATTTTAAATTTTAAAATTTAAATTTAAAATTTACAATTACATTTTTAAAATTCAAAATTTAAAATAAAATTTGAAAATTAAAATTTAAGTTTAAAATTAAAATTTAAAATTTAAAATTTAAATTTAAAATTAAAGTTTTAAATTAAAATTAAAATTTATAATTTATAATCTATAATTTATAATTTATAATTAAAATTAAAATTTAAAATTTAAAATTTAAAATTTTTAAAATTTACACTTTCATTTCCAATCTAAAGCTATCTACAACTTGAATTTTGCATTTACTAAAATATACTATAAAATAAAAATTATTATTTTTTTAGGTAAAATATAATTTATTACTTATAATTAAATTGCTTCAAATTAAATATAATTTTAAAATTAATTTTCCTACAAAAAAAGATAAGGGCAAAGTTGGTATTTTGAAAAAAATTCTATCTTCTTTTTCCATTATCCTCCACTATTCCATAATTTCAACCAAACACTATTTTAGCTATTCCAGAGAATACCAACTTTTCAACCAAACGCAATTTAACTTTTATACTTTTTTATCCCGGAATAGCAAGCTATCCCAGGTATAAAAAAATTTATACCTCAGAAATTAATCCCCGAACCAAACGGGGCCTAAGGTCATATTTGGTTCGGGGATAAATTTAAAAGGTATAATTTTTTTTATACCTGGGATAGCTTGCTATTCCGAGATAATGAAGTATAAAAGTTAAATTGCGTTTGGTTGAAAAGTTAGTATTCTCTGGAATAGTTAAAATTGTGTTTGGTTAAAATTATAGAATAGTAGAGGATAGTGGAAAAAGAAGATAGAATTTTTATAAAAATACCAACTTTGCCCTTAGCTTTTTTTATAGAAAAATTAATTTAATTATTATATTAAATTTAAACCAATTTAATTATAAATAATAAATTATATCTTACGTTAAAAAAATAATATTTTTTATTTTATATTATATTTTAAGAATATAAATAATAAATTATATTTTATATTATATTTTTTATATTTTATATTTTATATTATAATTTATATTTTATATTATAATTTATAATTTATATTATAATTTATATTTTATATTATAATTTATATTATAATTTATATTTATATTATAATTTATAATTTATATTATAATTTATAATTTATATTATAATTTATATTATAATTTATATTTATATTATAATTTATATTTTATATTATATTTTATATTTTATATTTTATATTTTATATTTTATATTTTATATTTTATATTATAATTTAATTATAAATAATTAATTATAACTTTGCCCAATCACTCTCTCCAGGGATAAAACCTTATTCCATGGGGGGAGAGGAATAAGGCTTAACGGGTTATCCCAGGATAACCCGTTAAGCCAGGGATAAAAAAAAAAATTATCACATGCCATTTTCCAGCACTGTTTGGCAGGAATTGGGGGATAAAGAGGGTTATTCCTCCTTTATCCCCGAACCAAACATGGCCTAAGAAAAATGCTAACTATACACTCCCAAAAGGGAAGTATATCTTACACCCCATACATTCAAGAGTGGGATGAATTTCACCTATCACTTGATGTGATGGGTGAAGAAGTTCTCCACCCTTGAATGAATGAGAATGTAAGATATACAATTATAATTGAGTGTATAAGTAACATTCCTCATATAAATGTAACATTGTGGAAACTCAAAGTATTTACTTTAGAAAAATAAATTTGAAAGAGAATTGCATTAGGTTCAACATAATTTAATTTTATCTTTTTATATAGTTTTTGTGTTGACCATCTTATGGGTATGTAGTACTCCAGAATTTTTTGTAAAACTAGTATTTTTAATTTAATTATTTTCTTTTTAGATATAGCGTGGCAATTTCGCAAAAAAAACTGTGTATTCGAAGTTGTTTGGGAAAGTTGGATATGCGGTACGTTTTTTTTTCAGAAATCTTTAGTTGCGTTTTGATTTTTCGGTTGGATTAGATAAACCCAAGACTTAACTTTTGAACTGAGAGCATTTTGGTCTTTTGGCCAACTTTTCTTTATAAAAGGAAAAAAAAATGGGATTAATTAGGACACCTAATCACATTAATCAGATAATCCTTCTTCTTCCTCCTCTGCAACAACCGCCCTCACCTTTCGTCCATACGCCTCGGAAAACGAAGCCGCCGTGGCCGGAGAAGAATCAGGTGGGCTCCTCTCTTCTCATCTCTTCTCCCTTCCTTTTTTTTTCTTGTTTTTTTATTCTAGGTTCGGATGCCCAAGCTTGCCGCGCGCCGCGCGCTGCCGCTCTCTGCCGCCGCCGTCGCGCTCGCTGCCGCTGCGCCTTGCGCGAGTACCGCTGCTGCGCGGGCCTTGTGCGCGATGTTACAACGCGTGCCCAGCGCCGCCACTGCTACCGCGCGCGCCCAGCGCGTGTCGCCCCCGCCGCGCGTGCACAGCGCAGCGCCTTGCCGCTGTGCGCCTCTACGAGCATGCGGCCGCGCGGGCTACTGCCGCGCATCGCTGCTGCCGCGCGCAAGGGGGTGTGCAGGCTCCTGCCGCTGCGCGCCTTGCGCGCTTGCCGCTGAGCGGGCTACTGCAGCGCGATGCAGCTGCAGCGCGCTCTGCTCGACCTGCTGTAGCGCGTCGTACGCGTGCTGCTGCCGCTGCCGCCGCGTGCCTCTGCGTGCATGCCGCCGCGCAGCCAACCACGCGCAGGTTGCTGTCGCGCGCCCTGTGCGCTTGCCGCAGAGCGGGCTACTGCCGCGCGGCGCTGCTGCAGCCCGCCCTACGCACTTGCTGTCACGCCTCAGGTGTAAACCAGAAACCAGGCCCGTCCACAGATCCGCCGTGCGCACGAAATTTTTTGTGTACACGAAGTGCTGGTAACCTGCTCAGATATAAAAGATATAATAAAGAAGCATAAAGACAGAGCTGAACTAAAACTAATACATCTCAGACCACTGCTGGAAAGTAAAAGTACAATATAACTCTCAAATAAGTACATATGTCTCTCCCTGCTCACCAAATAAATACAACCAGCTGGCTGAAGCCAGACCCAAAATAAAAGAAAATACAACTGTCTGAGTGTATAAGGGATACAATCAAAACATTGTTATGCTCGCAGATTGGGTAGACGACTATCTAGTCCGCTATCCTCTTACCTCGATCTGCCGAAGATGGCCCAGCTACTCCCGCAGAAGACTTTGCAAAACAGTGGAGAACAAAAGAAGAAGGACAATGGGGGTGAGAACTACTATAAAAACAGTAGCCTCCCCTCGTGGGTTAAGCCTCAAACTCTAACAAGCCCACTAGGACAACCATAGGCGAAAAGGAAAGAGAGGTGGTATGCTATGAGTATAACTGCTGATGAAAAAGCTACCACTAATATGCCTCTAAATGCCAAGCCAAGAAGAATAGCTAAAAGTATGCATCAGTATATAAATGCCTGCCTGAATAACCCAATCCAACCACCAGTAAACACTGGTACTGCCTGCTCTGCCTGCCGCATCGGGTATGCCAGCCTACGCATAACACCGATACAAAGAAGGAGTCTCAGGACTCAAAGCCTACCTGTCGCACACTCCGGAGTGGCACTCGAGGGGAGCGACCCACACGAGTAAAGTATCTCAGTAACAAGTATCATAAACTGGCAGGACTGGATCACAACTCTGATCAAAGTGGGAAAACCCATCCACTAAAGAAAGCTCGATCCCCCCGATCTGATGCAACCGAAACTACCCGGCCGACCGCCCAATGTCCGCGGTCGCCGCAATACCCTGCCCTCAAGTCAGCCTGTCCCAGAACCCAAGAATATGACTACACTATCCCAAAACCCCCTGCTAGCGCACGAGCTACAAATACCCAGAGTCTAGCATGAAAGGAGAAAAACAGGAAATATGGTTTCTCCTAAGTCAAGTTCCAGAATGATAGTGTAGCAGAAAAAGGTGGCCTATCTAGATGACCATACAAGCATGCAAATGTCCCAAGATGATCCAAAAGGAAAGCAAGTATCGATGTTCTTACATTTATTAGTGCATGCTATTCCAAGATATTGATAATTGTATAAGAATAATAAGTACAAAATAGCCTATGCCTGCCTATACCACATACACTATGCTCACAAGATATAAATTGGCCTTTTCTTTTTGACATGATAATACCCCTTCTAATAACCAAAACCCTCATAAAAGTAAGTTCTAACATAATGTCCTTTTGATCTCAACAAGCATGCAATTATTATCCGTAGGGTGCAATTAGCATTTTAACATAGGAATTACTCCAATATGCCTAGTGGGTGGTCAAAAGTAAGAGGTTCACAACGACACCCACCTCGATCGCTAACTCCAAATCCAGGAAGCACTCTCGCCCAAGAAAAACGTCGCCCACCGCGATAACTACAAAAGTGTCCAAACGGTGCCCAATTAAACATACAATTTCACATTTAACCGCTGTCCAAAAATAACAGTCCTGAAGATGCTCGGTTTTCACCTGTAGGATGGACTCCGAAAATTCTGACAAAATACCACTACGATCGTCGCGTCGAGCCGTTCGAAACGGGTACCTGCACGTCCCAACCTAGTCCTGTAGGCCAAGTTACAAAATACGCAACGCGGTGAGCGCGAAATTCCACAAGCACAAAAACTGTAGCACTCCGCCCAGAAAAGATGGAATTTATACCTTCGGGAAAACCTCAGAAAATTCTATGAAAAATACGATGATGTTCCTTGCGATGCGTAGATGCGAAACGAGTATTGGCACACCTCAATCCGATGCTCGAGCGCGGAGAAATCGCAGAAAAACCGTATCGCTGTCCAAAAACTCCGCCGCAAAAATGAGGTCACAAGAGAGTTCGGAAACTCCAAGAAAAACTCGAAATTAGGGGAAGACAAAAATATAAAATTCATAGCCCTACCTGTCGTGAAGCCAACGGCGCAAGAATCGTCCAAAAAGATGGTCGGAGTAGGCAGGCAGAGCCCGCACACCGAAACGCGACGGAGAAGATCACCAGTGAAGGAACGTCGCGATGCGCCGAAGAACTGTAGACCTCAAAGTACGTGCCTCCTAAAATCCCAGAAATCCTCCAGTAGATGCAGCACGAAGGGGAGAGCAACTTTACTGAAGGAGTCACAGTAAGAATCGGGCTCGAAAGGGAAGAAAAGACAGAAAAGAGGTGGCTTGGGCCTATTTATAGGCCAAACAAAACAATTCCAAAAATTTCGGATGGGTCCTCGGATTCGGGCGCTCGGACCGAATTTGGGCGCCCGAATCCGCGGGCATTTCCCCCCGCAGCGAGCACCCGGATCATCCTGGGCTTGACACTGTCCCGAACACCGGACAGCCGTGCAAGCCCAGCCGGGCGCTGCCACGCGTCCGCGGCGGTCAACGGGGGTAGGTGGCGCCCGCGAATAGACCCAACGTCCAGGTGAGTTGAGTCCGGTCGAGACCCGTGGGCGCTGTGTCTGTACGCTTTAAGTGAATTGGTTGCGTATTTCTAATAGCTCGAGCTTTTGGAATTAATGATTAGCGCCAATTCACTTAAAGCGTACAGACACAGCGCCCACGGGTCTCGACCGGACTCAACCCACCTGGACGATGGGTCTATTGTTGGGCCTCTTGCCGTTAGGTCTATTGTGGACCGCAGCCCTACTCAACTTATTGGGCTCACCCAACTCAACTTATTAGTCTCCTGGGCCTATTGTCACGGGCAGGAATTGGACCTATTTTTAACCCATAAATAAATAGCCAACAATGCGCACCCCGTGCTATGCCCGCGCCGTGCTCCACTTGCGCCGTGCAGAGCGTTTGCTTTGCTCGAACCGCTCGCCCATTCTTGCGATGTCTTGGCCGATCAATGTTTTGACTTTCGTTTCGTTGTTACAGCTTACGGCGGACCCGAAGCAGTTCATTTTCATAGCAGGGCACCGTTTTTTGGCCGGATACTTCTATGGCCTTCGACTCTTCATCGGTTGAGCACGGTACACCCGAAAACCTCTCTTGTGGCCATATATTGTGTGGTGTGCCTTTTATTGCTTTAGGATTAGGGGACATTTATTATTGCACCGTTTTCCCTTAATCATCTTTTTGGTGTAATTAATTACATCGGCAGATTGCCGGAAATCCCGGCGGATCCCGGGACAACAGTGAAGTTCCTATTTTAGCCTTTTGTTCACTTTGAGTCGGTGGGGGTAGGTATGTGAGAGTTGTTTTTGACAGATGGTTGTGTTTCAGGCCTGAGCACCCAGGAGCCTTCTAGTCCATTGTGCAGCGAATTCCAGGACCGCCTGAGTTGAGGTGGGTACTCCGATTTGGGCATTGGCATAGTGTAACCTTTTGGGGTACTGTGGTTGATTGGACCCTTTGGTTGCATCGCTAGCCCTACTTATTATTATTTTTTCGCTTTTGATACATCATATCCATTTTTAATGCAGTTGACACTCTTTATATAATACGACTTTTTATTTGCTTACTTATATGTCTTATTCAGTATTATCATATACTCTTGCATTTTTGCCATATATCACCTACTGCTAGATTTCACTTGTCACTATTTACAGTTTTACCTTGCATGATAGAGTAGGTGGATTTTTCGTTGCTACAGCATGTACTTTTGACATAATTGATTCCGTTTTGGAGTTTTTCGGCTATTCGCCGTGTTTCCGGTATTCCGACCGTGAGCTTGAGTATCCGCATTGAGATCGCTATGCGCCAGCTTTACATCTCACGTACACTAGTGGACTGATCCTAGCCACAATGGTGTTTTTTATCGGTAGAGTGGTTTGTTCGATCCGTGCGCACGTTTTATATGGCTGCACCTGTGGGACCGGGCAATATTGAGCCCCTTTTTGTTATCAGTCAGCAGGTGCGGGGTACATGTCAGACTTGGTTCGGCACTAGCCTGAGGTCCTCGTGACCAACAGTGGCACCTGATTGGGTATCCTTTACTTATGATAATATTGATGCATATTTACAGTTTTCAGTATTGCCTTCTCGTTAGTTTATCATTTCAGCATCTATACACTAATCTGTTTCTATACCAACTTCTATATTGTTTACTGTTGCTTATTGCCTGCTAGTGCCTTTCAGTTATAGTATCCAGTAGGTACGACCTGCTCGTCTCCGGCTCGTTGTACCCACTGAGATATATTCAATTGTATCTCACACCCTTTGGGTGACTGTTTTTCAGGTCAGTCGAGTCGTGAGCAACCGGGACGCTGATGAGATATTTTGCGCTAGACTTGTCCAGAGTTTCTTATTATTTAGATTTATTTTTAATTTTGTCAGATTTATTTTGATTACTCATTTATTTAGTTATGTAGTATTTATTTGATTGTCAATGTATTTGGATTAATTTGTGGACTTTGCAATTGGTTTATTTATGTAATTAATCGGTTAGTTGTAAACTCTGATTGCATGGTTGTTATCTTTGCACTTGCTAGCCGAGCACGGGAAAACTCTGTCCGATTCGATCGAAATTTTTTTTTACGCGTGGAGGATCTGTTCACGCCCTGTGATTATTTTTCAAACTTTGATTTTAAAGAAAAAAAAAATTAGACCGTTTTTGAAAATCCGAAGCGTGACAGGATTTTTTTTTTTTCTTTGAGGGGAAATGGTTTTTGTACATTCCAAAAAGGATGTATATTTTATATCTCATTCATTTTTTTAAAATAATCAGTAAAATATATCTCATTCTTGGATGGATGGAAAGTGCATCATACATCCTTTTAGGGTGTATATTTTATATCTCATTCATTTTTTTGCAATAATCAGTAAAATATATCTCACTCTTGGATGGATGGGAAGTACATCATACATCCTTTTAGGATGTATGAATAATATTGATCTTTTTCGAGTGCATTAATCAACCAATCAAATTTTTTCATACTATGATTTCAATAAATCATCAAAATATAAAGCCAATAATGAAAGAGTCCAATAGCAGCAGTCGAGACCACAATATATGAAAATCTGCATAATTAATTATAGAACAATTTGAAATAGATGTCTCAATGTTACATTTTGTTAATCAATACTTACTTTAATTTCTAATTCTTTTTATTTGAGATATTTTATTTTCTAAATAAATTTTTTTTTATTTAATGGCTCAATTAACTAGTAGTCATCAATTTTTTATTTTTTTACTAAAAAATAATTATTTATATAAATTGTTAATTGACGGTTTCGTCCATCTACGTAGAGCTCCACATAGAATATAGTAATAATTTGTATAATTATTACTATACAAATTATATAGTAATAATTATCAAAATGTCTATTAATAATTTAATATTTTATGTGGTGTATGAAAAATTGATATATACGGGATGCAAGTAAAACTATCTCTTTCTTGAAATTATGAGTGCACCTTATTAAATATTCTTTACACCAGATGTATATTTATATATAATCACATATTTAAAATTTTTTAATAAAAAAATTAAAATTAATTTATAAAATATAATTTAAATTATTAGACTTTGTAGATTGCATATATTTAATTAAATTTTAATATTCTAATATTAGTCAACTAATGTAAGTTGCCGTCTACGGAATATTAATATAAACTAGGTGAATATAATAAGTTTTTCTTTCTTCAATTAATTTGAATAAGGAAAAAACTTGCTCATCTTTTTTTTTCAATTTAAAATAAGTCATCAAACTTTAATTTTTTAATTAAAACTTTTATTTATAGTGTAGCAATCAAAACTATTAATTTGATTGATTTTTTACATAAAATTAGTAAAATAATTTAACTCTATTAATACTGAAGCTCCGCTGAAAGTCAAGATATTCCTATGACTAGCCCTTAGAGGGAGGATCCGGACAAAAGACAACCTCTCTTTTACCAGTTGGGCAGGGGACGACAGGTGCGTTTTTTGCGGGGCAGCCTCCGAGACCGTCGACCACCTCCTTCTCGACTGCGAAACTAGCAGGGCGACGTTGGGCGCTCAGCTAACCTACAAGCGGCTTCTCGATACCTGCAACTCGGCGAGGTCGCTTTGGGATAACTGCTGCCAAATTGGGGGTAGGCCTGGAAGGAACGAGAGATCTATCCTAGCTGCTACTTGGTGGTCGATCTGGCTTGAGCGTAACAGTCGGATCTTCGCCAACAAGCGGGTCAATGGGAAGCATCTACTAGGCTCTATCCGTGCCCTTCGCTGCCTTTGGGAGTCCTTCTGCTAAGAATTTTTCTTTTTTTTTTTTTTTTTTTTTTTTTTTTTTTTTCCTGAGGCCTGGCTGCCTCACCTCGTTGCTTAGTTCATATTAACTTGAATGAAGCGGTAGCATGCTACCTTCTCTCAAAAAAAAAATACTGAAAGTTAAAAAAAATATTAATAAAAATATATTATTTTTTATAAGATATATAAGACTATTTTATAGATTTTTTTTTTGTATTTTTTTATTTATAATTTTTTCAATTTTAAAATTTAATAGTTATATATTTTAATTAGCTAAAATACTATCGCCGCTACTCTTTTCTTTCCCCTCTACAAAATTCTCATCTCTCTTATGTGTCCAAGTACGGTCATATCATTCTCTCTCTTTCTACAACATATCTCGATCATATCTTATAAGATCTTCATAATTTTTACTTAAATCCTCCTCCTATCCTTTTCCCTCTAGCTCTTACGTATATATGATGTATTTTTTGTAGCAATATCAAAGCATGAGCTTCGCTAGTGTTGTTATCACTCCTTCATGCAACTTCAGCGTACAGACAACATTACAATAAAATTATATTATAGCAATATTATTAAATATTGTTAAAAATTAAAAAAAAATTTGTTGGAAAAAATACCAACACTCATTAGTGTCGCTATATATACCGTCGCTAGGGTGTATAGCGATACATTTTTATAATGTGTTCCAAAAATATGTTTCTATAATCTAATTTTGCATATAGATTGAATATAAATACAATATTTATACAAAAGTGTCACAAACATGTGTCTCTATAATTTAATTTTATTATAATGCAAGAATAAAGGTGGCAGCAGCTGTGGCGGTGCTCAGCCACCTTGCGAAGATATGAACGACGATGTAGCGCTATTCAAGAATCATAAGTAGATTCGTGGCGCGCCCGGCCGGAGGAAGTGATGATCACTACTGCTATCTAGCATTGCAACCGTAAGTATGAGTCCATGCATGGCGCTCGCAGTGCTCCACACTATGTCCATGCTCGACGCCTCCTGTCTCCACAAGTCCCGCGGCACGTCCGCTTGCCCAGCTGAGCGGCACACGGCGGCACGCACCTTACTCATTTTCCAAGCGATGAGCTTGAGAACGAAATAATATAATTTTAAATTATTAATATAAAAATTAACACAATTTAGGCATAAGAGTCTAAAAAATTATGGAATATTAATGTAACAACTGGTGAAGATATTTGCCCGTAGCGGTAGATAGATATTTTTAAAGTAAAAACTTTATATGGTCAAACAATTTCATATTAGCCAAAAATTAATAGTGATAATTTTTCATAATTCTAAAATAATATAATAAAAACTAAAGATTAATATGATATTGACCTATTTTTTATTACAAGCGACTTGACGGCGTCAACTCGCATCCTAACGGAATAGTCCCTTTGTTTTCGATTCTCTCGACCCTCTCTCTTTTGATCGGTGTTATCGTAACCATCATAGCCTCACACCCTAAAGAAATATTATCCTCCTTGTCTCCGATTCTCTTAACCCTCTCCCTCTTCGTCGGCATCATCGTCGTTGTTGTTGCCATCATCGCTTCTCCCTTTCCAACCCTCCTACGCCGCCTCTTCCCGGCCATCCAATAGGGTGGCGGCGGTGGGATCGAAAAACAGTGGAGGATGGAATCAAATAACGATGGAGGTGAGATCCACAACCGATCTCGTTAGAGAAATAGAGATAGAGAGAGAGGGAAGAAGATGGAGGGACATAAAGGAAAAGGCTCGAGAAAGAAATAACATAAAAAGATGATGGAACGTGGAGGGAAGATTAGTGGGTGCGGGGTGAAAAGAATAGGAAGGAAAATTAGACTGGACTTAAAAAAGGAATTTTTAAAAAAAAATTAAAAAAAAGAATGTTGCACCACGTCAGTAATAGATATCGGAGGAGAGGAGAGGACGTTGAGGGAAAGATGATGGTATGCCAGGAAGAAGAATCGTCGAAGAAGAAGTTGGACCGGTCTTCAAAAAAAAAAAAAAAAAAAAAAATTTAAAAAAACGGACGTTATGCCACGTCATATCAGGGGAGATGAAAAGACGTGGAGGAAAGATAAAGCAACCCACGGTGGAAAGAATTATGAGAAAGGTTGAATGGGCCTTAAAAAAAAAATTAAAAAAAAAAAAAGATATTGGACGTAATAAATATCAGAAATTAATATAAAATAATAAATAATATTAGAAAATTTTCTCCTGCAAATCTAAAGTATTTTTTTAAAATTTTAACAAAATTAAGTATTACTAAAAATAACAAATATAATTTATATAACTTTAATATAATAAAAAATAAATATTAATAATTTTAAAATTTAATATATTGTTAATATTTAAAAACAAAAATTTATAGTGAAGCTCGGATTCTTAAATAGTAAATATTAATTTGACAGAATTAGTAATGTAGTGAGATTTTTTAACTTGATTAACTAAAATTATTTGATTTCAAAAAAAAATTAAAGCTAAAAAGGAAAAAAAAATATAACTGAAATACCTATATCAAAATGTCTTACATATAACGAGGGGTCTTCATATTTTTACTGTACATATATATGACTCTATAAATATATTAATAATAAATAAAAAATAATATTACGGCAAAACACAAAAATATTTCACAAATTAAAAATTGGGATAGGATTTGATTAAAAAATTGGGATCGGTTTCATATTTGATTTTTATTTTATTTTTTACTCTAATTTATTACTTAATTTGGGAAGAGGTAAAATAAAAATAAATTTTTGACGAAATTTTAATGAGTCGGATCAGATTAAGGAAAAAAAGAAAATCCTCTCCTCTCACTCTATTTGATCAAAATGAATTTTAAATAATTTTTTTTTCTACCTTTTATCTTCATTTTCCATTCCATTCGAAATAGTTCAGAGCGCTACATTAACCAAGCTCTACATTTAGATCCGTATCCATTACTCTTTGTTGGAAATTTGGTACTGATATTAAATTTTGTAAATCTGCAATCCGTTTTAATACCGACTGCAGTTGATCCGATATTTGTTCCGATACTAATTATTAAGATTTCACACGTCAAATCAAATTTTTATCATAAATCTATTTTTTTAATAAAATATTAAAACTGATACAATTACAAAAGAAAAAAAAAATAAAAAAAAAATACGTATGAAATATTATACATTAAGCAAAACAAAAATTACACCTGACTAGCTTAACTCGAGCTTTTTTCTTAATTCTCTCTCACCTTCTCTCGTTTTGTACTGGCACATCCAAAATCATAGACATTTTGTTAATGCTATATGGATATGACTAAACCATACGATCACCACCATTAAATCTATGCTATATTTATAACTTATATCAAAAAATATTCAAATTCTAATTTAATTAAATTTTTACTCTAATTAATATTTAAATTTTAATAAATTTATCTTTAAATATTTATTCTAATTTAATTAAAATTTAATTATAAATCTAATCAAATTCTAAAACTCTTAAAAAAACAATAAATTTTTTTGGGAATTTCTATTCTAATCCAACAGATATTTTTTTTTTTGGGGGGGGGGGGGAATTGGTTTGTGGTGCCAATTAATCGATAAGAAGGATGAATGGATAAAGTGAAGTGTTTTTTTTTTTTTTTTTTTTTTTTTTTTCGTAATTGTGGATAAGATTAATATTTTGAACTTTATAATTTTTCAGTAAAAATCTAAAAGAGTTTATTTGAATCATAAATTTTAATTTTATTATCCAATTTTATAATTTATTTAAATTAAATTAGTAAATAATATTTTAATTTTAAAAATTAAATAATCTATTCAAAATGATCGATAGCCTAAATAAGTTTTATATATTTTTATCAAATTTTTCTTTTTAGCCCACGGATAAGAATTTATCTTCTCTTTTATTTTGCATTTGAATATGTTTTACAATAGCTTGTACTATATCTTTATAATTTATTTAAAAAATTTATAATATTTGATCGATGAATATTAGCATTCAAGTCATTAAGAAAATTTTCATGTTGAACAAATTGTTACTAAATTACTTATTCTGGCAATTAAATTGAGCTTTCCAATTATATATAAGTTGAAAATACTAGTAATTATCAAAATTCGAAAAGTTTTGGCTAATTACAGTGCGAAATGATCATAATATCTCTTATAAATTCTAGTTGGGTAGGCTGCATATATGCCATCCAAATCTTATCTCTAATTAAATTTGAATTTAAATTCACTTAAATATTGTCATATATATATTACATCCGTTTTAAAATTATTATTTCTAATTCAAACTAATCGAAACAAGATTTGTAGTAATTTATAATAATAAAATTCTGCACACGGAATCATCCTACCGCTATTCCGCGGGCGAAAGCATTGACATTCAGCCATCAACATTCTATTTTGCTGCAGCTGATCAGTCATGTCGGTGCGGATTTGCAAACTGGGTCGGGTCGGGCCGGATTTGCTTTCAATCATCACTTTCAGTCAGTAATCAACTAACCTCAAATCTTGACTTCGCTCGCCCCTTCTATGTCCCGGAAAGGCGAAAAGATCAAATTGCCCTAGCTCAATGGCCACTCAGTGGAAAAATTGCGGGCGCCGTGTGAACTCGGATGTCGCAGGCACCTGCATCGCCATCGAACTGTCGCCTATTGTCACTAAGAAACTTGAAGAAACCTCAGAAGGTTGTTGCTTGAACCAGCCGGTTCAGACGGTTTAGACCAATTCAATCTGGTTATGTTCTTAAACAAATTCTTATCATCAGCGCAGTTTCTAGCTAGTTAATTAGTTTGAGTTTTTTTTCTTTTTTTTTTTTTTTTATAAAATTAGAATATATTCTTTCTGTGTTGTATTGTGATCATATACCGAAACAAATTCAGTACTAAATTATGGAATTTATATGGTATAAAATAAAATCGAATACATACCAATATTCAGGATCATAAATAAAACTGTAAAATAACTTACAGAGCTCCATCGAGAAAATTCTTGATTAAACAGCGGAAGCAAGAAATTCGGTTGCAATACTAAACCGTACCGACCGAACTAGGTAATATGGTTTCTCCTCCTTTCTCAGGCACTCTTCCGTATGGTGTGAATTTAATGGATAATCTTACCTGAATGCACATGAGTAGGTGGCAGGACCAGTACCCCTTTATATAGATTCCAAATCGACTTCCCATCAAAGTCTGATTAAGATTCTATTTAATTTAAATAGATGGGAAAGGGATAAGATATACCATATCAAGTAATTCTATATCTTTTAGGATTGACCTTATCTATAGTAAATCCAAATTTAAATATAATTAATTAGGCCACATATATGGAAATCCTAACAATCTCCCACTTGGCTTATATTAATTATATTTCATGAACGGATTTCTATATTCCAAACTTTATTGCGCATTATTGGAAACTTTATGGTCAAATACCTTAGAACTCACTTGATCCTTAACTCAAACTAAAAGACTACAATGATAGGAACTATGGCGGTGCACCTCTCTATATTGAAATTTTCCTTCCATAATTACAATATCATCTTCATCTCCTAGCCAAGCACTTTATATGGCACAACTTTATGAATAAACTAAAACTATATGTCCATTCGTTAACAGACAAAGCTTTATGTCTATTAAACGGTCCAATACAGCTGCATCAAAACGGTAACTTTATTGAAAAAAGATAAAAATAATGTCAGAATCTTATACATCACAAGAACTCATTAGACCCATGCTACAAACATGATCTTTATATGACCCAGGTGCTAGCCCATTGGTCATTGGGTCTGCAACCATACACTTGGTACTGATGTATTCAATTCTAACATATCCTTCATTTATCTTCTCTCTCACAACAAGATACTTGGTGTCCAAGTGTTTACACCCCGTCGTAATCTTATTGTTATTGGCAAAGGAAACAGCAGCTGAACTGTCACAGAAAATCTTTATTGGACGAGCAATGGAGTCCACAATCTTTAAGTCTGTGATAAAATTCCTAAGCCAAATAGCCTGTGATGTGGTCTCATAACATGCAATGTACTCTGCAGCCATGGTCGAAGGAGCAGTAATACTTTGTTTGCTGCTCTTCCATGAAATCGCTCCACCAGCAAGCAGAAAAATATACCCAGTTGTAGACTTTCTGGTATCCGGGCATCCCGCAAAATCAGAGTCTGAATATCCGATCAGCTCCAAATGATCTGATCTCCTGTATATCAGCATATGATCCAAAGTACCCTTCAAATACCTCATAACTTTCTTAGCAGCCTTCCAATGCTCCATACCTGGATTACTTTGATACCTTTCAAGCAATCCAACGGCAAAAGCAATATCCGGACGTGTGCACGTCTGTGCATACATAAGACTACCAACTGCAGAGGCATATGGTATGGTTTTCATCTGTTCAATTTCTAATTGGTTCTTGGGACACTGAAAAGCATTAAGCTTATCCCCTTTCTGAACGGGAGCAACACTCGGTTTACAATTATGCATTTCAAAATTCTCCAAAACTTTCTTTATGTAGGCCTTTTGAGATAAACCGAGTAAACCTTTATGTCTATCTCTTTTAATTTCAATACCAAGAACATATGAGGCCTCACCTAAATCTTTCATTTCAAAATTTTGGAAAAGAAATTCTTTAGTGTCATGCAATAGTCCGAGATCATTACTGGCAAGCAAAATATCATCAACATAAAGGACTAAGAAAATTATTTTACTCCCACTAACCTTCAGATATATACATTGATCAACAATGTTTTCTTTAAAACCAAAGGTTAAAACGGTTTGTTTAAACTTTAAGTACCATTGTCGGGAGGCATGTTTTAGTCCATATATTGATTTCTTTAATTTGCATACCAAGTGCTCCTTTTCTTTTTGTGAGAATCCTTCAGGTTGACTCATATATACCTCTTCATGAAGATCTCCATTTAAAAAAGCAGTTTTTACATCCATCTGGTATAGCTCGAGATCGTAATGAGCAACCAGAGCCATAATCACACGGAAAGATTCCTTTCTCGATACCGGAGAGAAAGTCTCTTTATAATCAATGCCTTCTTTCTGAGTAAACCCTTTTGCCACAAGACGGGCCTTGTATTTCTCTATGTTACCTTTGGAGTCCCATTTGATTTTATAAACCCACTTGCATCCTACAGGTTTAACTCCTATAGGTAACTCAACAAGATCCCATACCTTATTGTGGTTCATGGATTCAATCTCATCTTTCATGGCATTGTACCATTCTGTTGCATTACTACTATTTATGGCTTCGGAAAAACTAAGAGGATCATCAAAATTCTGACCATTCTCATAAAGATAGACAATATAATCGCTAAATATAGCTGGTCTTCTCTGTCTTGAGGATCTTCTTAAATCTATCTGATCATCCACTTGTAAATCTTGATGTGGATTATTAATGATAGGTTCACCTTCACTTTGTGGTTCCAAAATAACTTGTTGTTCTACTGGAACTGGAACCATCAAATTATTAGGAACAATAATGGGTATATTCTGTACAGAATCTAAATGCTCTTGAATTCCATCAAATTCAACGAATCGAGGTTCAGAGCTCCCACTAACTGTTTCATCCTCAATAAACCGTGTTGTTTTAGTTTCTGCAATCTTTATAGGAAGTGATGGACAGTAAAACTTATACCCTTTGGACCTTTCTGAATAACCAATAAAATATCCTGAAATAGTTCGAGGATCCAATTTCTTTATTTGTGGGCCATACAATTTGGCCTCAGCTTGACAACCCCATGTATGAAAATGTCTTAAACTGGGTTTCCTACCTGTCCAAAGCTCAAAAGGAGTCTTAGTGACAGCCTTAGTAGGGACCCGATTAAGAATATATATGGCAGTTTTGAGCGCCTCACCCCACAATGATATCGGAAGGGTAGAATTACTGATCATACTCCTGAGCATATCAATTAATGTGCGATTCCTTCTTTCAGCAACACCATTCTGCTCAGGTGTGCCTGGCATGGTGTACTGTGGAACAATCCCGCACTGCTCTAGAAACCTAGCGAAAGGCCCAGGAATTTGGCCTTTATCTGTCTGTCTACCAAAATATTCACCACCCCTATCTGATCTGACCACTTTTATCTTTCTCTCGAGTTGATTCTCTACTTCAGCCTTATATGCCTTAAAAGCATCTAATGCTTCAGATTTCTCTTTAAGCAAGTAAAGATAGCCATATCGAGAGTAGTCATCAGTAAATGTGATAAAATATTTATGGCCAGTAAACGTAAGAGGGAGAGGTCCGCATATATCCGTATGAATCAGCTCTAATGTTCCATCACACCTTTTGGCACCTTTAGAGGAGGTTTTGGTCTGCTTTCCCTTTATGCAGTCCACACACGTTCCAAAATCAGAGAAGCCAAGATCATCCAAAATTCCTTCTCTAATTAACCTTTGGATTCTCTGTTTCGATATGTGTCCCAACCTCCTATGCCATAACATGGATGACTTTTCATTATTAATGCCACGTTTTGATCCAACATTTCCGTGCATGGTAAGAAGGATTTCACTATACGAATGATCTAAAGATACTTTATATAGATTATTTTCCAAAACACCAGAGCCAACTATCTCAGATTTGTAGGATAACGAAAAAACTTTATTATCAAATTTGAAACTATATCCCAAACCAACAAGTTTCGAAATAGAAATTAAATTCTTTGAAAAATTTGGAACATAAAAAGTATCACTTAGATCCAAAACATAACCACCAGAAAGAACTAATCTAAATGTTCCTACAAATTTAACTTTAGTTGGATTTCCTTCAGCAGTATAGATAGTGGCTTCATCTTTATTGGGTTTCCTGCGGTTTAGAAATCCCTGCACGGAATTCGCCACATGGCATGTGGCACCAGAGTCAATCCACCAAGTATTAGATGGAACAGAAACTAAATGCAACTCATGCATCAAAACAAGTCGGTTAGAGCGCTCCCACTTTTCCAAAAATGCTGTTTGGATTGACGTACTTTGATCTGTAAGAGGAAGAGGTTTTTCCTCTCTTAGAGCCAAATCGAGATCCATACACCCTAATGTAAGCATAATCTGTTCTTTCCACTCCGAGTAATTAGAACCATTAAGCATAGGAATAGAATCACCAATAGGAACAAAGGATGAAATCATAGCTGAAAAATAAAATGCATGTCTTTATTAATAAGAAACCACATCATAATATTCCACACCAAAATTAGAAAAATATAATTTATATGACATCACAACACCTCCTTTGGGAGCAGAATTATGAGAATAAATATTTTTCTTTTTTTCTTTATGCATATACTTTATATGACATCATAACCCCTCCTTTGGGAGCAGAGTTACGAGCATAAATATGCAATTTCTTTATCAGAAATTAATTTAGACTTTCTGTAGATCGTGATAATTTCAAATTTCCCATATGAAGAAATTGTCAGCTTTGGCCAGGCAAATTTCTCCAAACGAGTTACAAGAAAATTACCATCCTACACCACCCATATACCTTCATGTCTAGAATCATACTAAACAAAAGTAATATGGTGCAATTTTTACGTGCACTTCTTTAAAGCGATTAATTCACTATTTCTTCTGAACGAGTCCGCTTTGGCTTGCACCCGAACAGTTGAAACAATAAATTAATTTGACTTAGTGTCGTATAATTAACATGAAAATTATCCAAAAGAACGCTACTTTAAAGTAAATTAATTTATTATTCTTTAGTTAGGGCCGCTTTGGCTTGCACCTAATTAATCGAAATAATAAATTAATTTAATTTAGCGTCTAGATTTAAATAATCTTACAACAATTATGATTATTTAATTTTCATGTTATGTCTGATCAAAATAACACTTTATGATATACATAAATATAGATGCAATAATTTAAAATATAATATTGCATTCATAAAATTTATGTATGTCCTTATATAACCATAAATATCAGATAAAAGAATTTATGATAAATTAATATTGTATGCAAAATTTAAATCCTTATGTGAACGGATTCTTTATGTTCACAATACTTTATTAACTCATGAATCGAAATAAGATGAATTAATAAACATAATAATTAAAAAGTAATCTTTTATGAATTCAGAACAAATAAATAAGTTTTTAATAACAGATTAAAGTCCAAATAAAGAAAGATAGCCACAATCGTAAGAATTATATTGCCTCGGACCCAAAAAAGTCACAAACCACAAATTTATTTTTCTTCAATTAATTGGATTTCATTCAAAACAACCCATAGAGTCTCAAAATTACGACAAACCAAAATGATGCAGTGGTGTCGTACGGTAAGTTCACACATAAACAAAACCGAGTGGCCTTGTGACGTCTTTTTTAAAATTGGGAAACTAAGAAATAACGATATCCAAATTAAAAAAAAAAGAAAAATAAAGCACATCAACAATAATAAGATGGCCTTTAACAAATCATATATACGACGTGGCAATATTTCAAGAAAATCGTGACTATATATAATTAGATTCAAAGTCTAAAATCCGTTTTAAAAAAAAATTCATCATTATTCAATTCAATTTAATAAAGCATACAATATTAAATTTATCTAACTGGCTCTGATACCAATTGATGGAATTTATATGGTATAAAATAAAATCGAATACATACCAATATTCAGGATCATAAATAAAACTGTAAAATAATTTACAGAGCGCCATCGAGAAAATTCTTGATTAAACAGCGGAAGCAAGAAATTCGGTTGCAATTCAATCTGGTTATGTTCTTAAACAAATTCTTATCATCGGCCCAGTTTCTAGCTAGTTAATTAGTTTGAGTTTTTTTTTTGTTTTTTTTTATAAAATTAGAATATATTCTTTCTGTGTTGTATTGTGATCATATACCGAAACAAATTCAGTACTGAATTCTAAAATTGCATATTATTGGACCCATTAACGGAGCAATCAAAGTAAATGCACATCTGATGAATCGCTTATCAAATCCCATGCATTCTGATGGTAGAGGATAAGACGAGTTGATCGTCATTTTAATTTCATGTTATGTACAAGATGACGGGCATAGACATTTCGCAAGAATATTACGAAGGATAATAAATATAACAATAATGATTAGACAAGCAAGTAATGATATACAAAAGGATAACACAATTTGATGTGTTGGTTTGGTACACTAGCTAGCTCCTATTTGATGCTAGAATATGCCGCAGTTCAACCAATATAACTTTTTTTTTTTGAGAGAATGCAGCATGCTGCCGCTTCATTAAATAGGGAAATGAACTTAACTACAAGACTGAGGCTAGGAGGCATCGAACTCAGGAGAAACGGAAGAGAAAAAAGAACAAGGGGTAAAAGAAGAAAGAAAAAGCAAAAGAGGTAGAAAAAGAAAGCAAAGCAAAATAAGGCAGGGGTAAGCCCCAGGCCTAGTTACAAAATGTAGACCACTGCGAACGACAAGTCCTGATTTCGACGAGAATGACGTCAAAGGTACGAGTCTTGTTGTTCGATCAATATAACTATTACTGAGTTTTTCGTTCTTGGTCACATATTTGATTGGATAGGATGGCTAAATTAAGCAGAGTTTTCCCTCTCTTCTCGCAATCGGAATCTGATTTACTGCAACAAGAGTTCATTTTGTGCCTATCTGTAGTTGCATAGTAACTCAACTGCTAAAAGAAAATACAAGCGGTATTGCCATGCAGCGTTGAGAGGCGAAAGAAAAGAAGAAAATAATAGCTTTGAACTTACGTCAGTTCGTTAAGACTAACAATTAGATGCAGAAGACGGATAGTTAATCATTCATTATTTGTTTGCGGTTAAATCCTGCACTAAAACATAAACACTAAAAAGAAACTAAAAGGAGCAGTAAAATTCTTCTATATATATCTGACACTTTTTTTTTTGTCTTTTCTCTTTTCCGCTTTAAACTATACATTTGTTTTATGATCAACAAACTGCTATGATATCTTTCTACTGTGTATTCACAGACTAGGTAGTTAAACTAGATCAAACACCGACACGATCAACTATTCGGAGTTACTACGTTGCATGATTACAATCAATGTTGATGCTTAGATGAATATCTAACTACGTCATGGAATCATGGTAAAGATAGATTTGGTGAGATCCGATGAATAAGTAGGAGAATAACGGGTCGGGCTGTCGGAAGCCGATTCGGATCGGCTAAATGTGGGACAGTTAGGCCCTGCTGGGGAGTTCGGTCCAACAAGGAATGGCGGCCAAGTTAGTCCATTTAGTAAATTTCATTTTTCTTATAATTCCTATTTTTTTTTTTTTTTAGAAATTTGCATATTAATCCTGGATAAATAGTAGACGAGTAAAGAGTGAAAGATTATAGATAAAAAAAAATAAATAAATAAAAAAAATAAAAAAAAAAAAATTAAGTGTACACCCAGGTACATTTTATATCCCACCTATTTTAGGATAAGATGAATTTTACTAGTCATCTCAAAATGACTAATAAAAAAATATTCACTCTAGGATGGATGGGATGCATTTCATAAACTTCATTTGGGATGTATGAATAGCATTGCTAGAAAAAAAATATATAACTTAGTTACCCATTACTATATTGTACTTTTTTATTTTTAGTTGCTTTATTGTACTAATTTTATTTTCCAAGATACTATAAGATTATTCTATTTTATCAATCTTTATACAATATTTTAAATTTATTTTTATTTTTCTTTCTTATTCTATTTTTTTTCTCATAAACATTATTAAACTATTTTTATTATTCCCACATATTCTATATTCCGCCAAAAAGTAGTGTACATAAAATCTAATAACTTTGTTAAGAGATATTGGTTATAAATAAATCTTCATAATAGACTTATTAAGAACGTCTATCAAATAAATTTTAGATTTTTTTGGATATTTTTATATATTTTATTATTTTTTATGTTAAAATTAGCTAAATATATGTTATGTTATTTTCAATCTATATTTTTAACAGATTTTACATAAAATTATAAGTCTATTGCTGATAATGTAGGTATTTTTTTAAAAAAAAAAAATAATATTTGAGTTAAGCCACTGAAAATAAAAAAAAAAATACAATATAAAAAGTGCAAAAAAATTTAAAAAGTACGTATTAGTTCCAGTTTGGATATCCCTAAAAATATAGTATAGTTAAACTATACTATATCGGTGACAATATTATCCTATGAGTAAAATAATAATTTACTCTAACAAAAAAAAAATTTCTACCATTCTTGAGCTCCCTCACAAAAAAAAAAAAAAAAAAAAAAAAAAAAAAAAAAAAAAAAAAAAAAAAATTATGTTTAAAATTTGAAAATAAATATTATAAAATTTTAAATTTTAATATTTAATATTGGAAATTTTAAATTTTAAATTATAAATTATAAATTATAAATTATAAATTATAAATTATAAATTCAAATTTTAAATTTTAAATTTTAAATTTCAAATTTTAAATTGTAAATTTCAAAATTTTAAATTTTATAATATTCATTTTCAAATTTTAAACATTAAAATTTATTATTTTAAAATAATAAATTTTATTTTTAAATTTTAAAATTTTAAAATTTTATAATATTCATTTTCAAATTTTGAACATTAAAATTTATTATTTTATAATAATAAATTTTAATTTTAAAATAATAAATTTTAATTTTAAATTTTAAATTTTAAATTTTGATTTTTTAATTTTTCAAATTTTTAGTTTGAAATTTCAAATTTGAAATTTCAAGTTTTAAATTTTAAATTTTAAATTTTAAATTTAAAATTTTAATTTCAATTTTTATTTTTATTTTTAAATTTAAATTTTAAAATTTAAATTTTTAACTTTTAATTTGAAATTATAAAAACTTTTAATTTTAAAATATAAAATTAATATTTTTTTAAAAAAATTAAATTAAAAGAAATTTTGTCGAATTATGCAATATATATCCAAACAGTTTAAAATTTTAAATTATAAAATTTTTTAAAATTATAGAATTTTTTATTTTATTTAGATCAAAACTACATTTTATTAACTCTATAAAAAAAATTTACTACGGATCCAAGCAGGCACTTAGTGTAAGAGCAATGATATCCGTACATCCGAAATCGAATGTACGATGTACACCCCAAATGTATCCCACTCCAGAATCAGTGGGGTGCAAAATATATATCCGATTTCGATTATTCAAGAAGCATTTTCCTTGAGTGTAAGATAAAAATGTAAAAAATTTATCTCAACTATTACCATTTGAATATAACTACTTAATTTTTACAAATTTTAATTTGGGCAATGCTACTCATACACCCCAAAATAGGGTGTATGATGCACACCCCACCCATCCAAGGATGGAGCTTCTTTCACTGGTCACTTCAATATGACCAGTAAAATTCACCCCACTCTGGAATGGGTGGGGTGTAAGATGTACACCCCTAAAGGGGTGTACAAAAAGCATTTCCCTTTTAATTTTATCGGATTATTTAATTTAAACTAATTAGTGGCTATTTAACTTCAAATTTGGAATGCTTTATTTATCTTCAGAAAAATGCTACTTGTACACCCGTAAGGGGTGTACATCTCACACCCCCACCCATCTAAGGGTGGGGGTGTGATGAGGGATCACTTGATGTGACCTGTAAAAAATATCGACACCATTAAAGAGGTGGAGGTGTAAAATGTACACCCCTTCGGGGTGTACATGTAGCATTACTCTTATCTTCATGGACGTAGTTAGTATATTTTATGCAGTATACCTAACTATAAATTTATTAAAATAAATAATTAATTTAAATTTTATATTCAAAAATTTATTAAATTATTTAAATCAAATAAATTTAAAAATATATACTAAAATTAAAATATTTAAAAAATTAAATAGTCAAATTAAAACAATCGAAATAAATTTTATACATTTTATTATTTTAGTGTAATTAAGCCTTATGGAATTAAATCATTTAACTTCTCTCTCTTCATTTATTCGTCCCCAAATGGGGAACAGCAATGCTAGGTGTACATTCATTAGGGGTGTACATCTTACATCCCACTCTATTTTGAAATGAGTATATCTTCACTCGTCACTCGATGTGACGAGTGGAATTCACCCCATCCCAGTCTAACCTTTTTTTATCCGGTCTAATATTTTTTGTTTTTTCTCCAAAAATACTCCGAAACGATAATTTTATATTGTAATATTTTTAAACTGTTGGATCATCCAGACGGGCCAACTAATAAAAAAATAATATTTTTTAAAATACAGAGTAAAATAATTTAAAACTCTGTTTCGGTGATTTTTCAAACAGCCCCCGAGAAAAAGATAGACTAAAAAAAGAACAAAAGTAGTAAAAAGGTAAAAGGCAGGTGTACTCAGCAGCTTGCAATTCACCTCCCAGTCTTCCAATACCCAGCCAACACCTTACAAATTATAGCAGCCTCCAACAGATCAGAGCTAATATTTCTAAAACTTACATTATTTCTCTCCTGCCAAATTATCTACCCATCAGATTGCTGCCAAATCTGGTATGTTAGAGCATTTTTAACTCCCACATTATTAAGCATGTCATACGCGGACTTAACTGTGAACCGTTGCCCCTTGTTCCACGGCCAACACAAATTATCTCGTCTATTCAAAGTATGAGTTAGAGAGCAAATCTCTAAACTCCGTAATTGTTGGTCCAAACCGAAACCGGTGACGTTCCAATTTGGTCGCTCTCAGGATTTTCTTCTATCTCCATTCGGTACTAGAAATATAATTCTTCATTTTGCCCGCCTTTATCTCCACTTTATCATAAAACTCGAACAATAAAAATTGCAAGGAGATTTCACCACACAATCTGCCTGTCAAGAAATTGATTAAGTTTTTATCTCCAAAATTATAACTGACTCCGCAATTAAAGACATTTCTAAATTTAGCCCCGTCCTTCCGCTATTGAGAAGCAGGTCTAAAAAACCTACCTACTCACAATGGTTACCTCGTACAATTATATAACACATTGAAGTTTAATTGCGGAGATTTAAAAAGGTTTTCTATACTGTTGAAGTTTTAATAACAAAAATGTGTGATGTTGCTAATTAAATATACAACATCTTTTATACCAACCATACTTAGCTCAGATGATAAAAGATTAACTAATTGGTGTTTGAGTTACCAAATTCAAAATCTATTTTTTTATATTTTTAATTAAATTTATCTTTTAAAAAAATCATAGCAATTAGCATGTTGCCTTTCTCTCTCTCTCTCTCTCTCTCTCTCTCTCTCTCTCTCTCTCTCTCTATATATATATATATATATATATATATATATATTATATACACAACTATGATGCTTAATTTTAAAAGTACTAAGCATTCGATACTTATAAATTCTATTTTTTTAATTAATTTTATTTTTTAAATTATATTATTTCATCAACCACCCACTAAATTTTAATTAGTGGTGAAATTAATTAAAAAAATAAATTTAACAATAAAAAATTTATAAACATTAAATGTTGAATGTTTTTAAAAGCACCATAATATTATCTAAAATATTATTTTAATAGAAAGTAGATCAGAGTTTATATCAACACTTGTAGAGTGATGACCCTACATTTTTTCCTTTTCATTTTTGATATTCTTTTAAGTACATTTCATGAAAAAGGGAAATGCTCATGGCTCAAAAAGATGCCTTATTTGTCAAAACCTATAATAATAAATATTAATTAAAGATGGGACCTACTGTTGCCATTAAACCTGGATTAGATTTTATTTGGGATTACATTTTCAAAAGTATTTTCAAAAGTACCTATAGTTTGTTTTTATATTATGAAAATTTTAAAAAAAAATAACAAAGTTTTTTATTTTTTCTCCTCCAATTCTATAAACTTACATTGATACATGCTTCTCCACTAATAAATTTTACTGTAATTTTAATTATCATATTATAAAAAAAAAAATAATTTTAAATTTGTTAAAAATTAAAAAATAAATTTGTCATCACAATATGAAACTGGGCCTAAATCATTTATCCCACACCTTTAGGCCCCGTTTGGTAACGGGGATAAGAGAGGAATAACCCCCTTATCCCTGTTTCCATACCCAAACGGGAACCGGAAAAACAGAAATTGAGATTCCTGCTTTTCCGGAATAGGGAGGATGGGGGTGGGAATCCGAATTCCCACCCCCACATGGATTTCGGCGGAATTAGCAAAAATCCAATTCTTGCACGGGGATCGAGGCAGCATCACGTGGGTATTTTTTTTTTTGTTTCTCTCTGCACCTCTCTCTCTCTCTCCACGGTATTATTTTTTTTTATTTTTTTTTTTGTTTCATACACTAATAAAAATTAATTTTTTTATTTTTTTAAATTAGAATTTTTAAATTTTAAAAGATATTTAAATTTATAAATTTTAAAATTTAAAATTTTTTATTTAATAAATTTTTTTTTTTGTTCTCTCTGCACCTCTCTCTCTCTCTCTCCACGGTATTTTTTTTTTTTGTTGCATACACTAATAAAAATTAATTTTTTTATTTTTTTAAATTAGAATTTTTAAATTTTAAAATATATTTAAATTTATAAATTTTAAAATTTAAAATTTTTTATTTAATAAATTTTATTTTTTTTTTGTTTCTCTCTGCACCTCCTCTCTCTCTCTCTCCACGGTTTTTTTTTTTTTTTTGTTTCATACACTAATAAAAATTAGTTTTTTTATTTTTTAAAATTAAAATTTTTAAATTTTAAAAGATATTTAAATTTATAAATTTTAAAATTTAAAATTTTTTATTTAATAAATATTATTTTTTTAACTTATTTTTTAATAAATGTAAAAATTTTATTTTATTTCAGTTTTGTAAAATAAAATTTTTAATTTTTAATTTTTAAAATTTATACAATTATTTTATAGATTTTTTAAAATTTATATAAATTTAAAAATTAAAATTTTTACTCCCACTTAAAATTAAAAAATTAATTTTTATTTAATCTCATTTAAAATTTTTACTCCCACTTAAACTTTAATTTTTATTATGTATTTTTTAAAATTTATATAAATTTAAAAATTAAAATTTTTACTTCCATTTAAACTTTATTTTAAAGGGCAAAATAGTCAAAACACATAATTATCTCCTCTCAATTCTTCTTATTCCTCCATACTCAACCAAACACAATTTTTTCTTATTTATCTTATTCTCCTTATTCCTATATAATTTACCAAACACAATTTTTTTTAAATCCGGTATAACTCATAAACGCAACCAAACGCAAATTTACACTAATTCCTGCTAATATCATAATCTATACCTATCCCCGGTATAACAAAAATTTTTTTATCCCCGAACCAAACGGTACCTTAGAGAAATCCCAAAACAAATTTTTATTATTTTATAATTTTTAAGAAAGAGGCAAAGTGCATGTTAATTAATTATTAATTTCTTCCACTTTTCTAATTAATATATATACCTGCATTTCACATGCATATATAATCTTCTTTTTTTTTTTCAAAGGCACTACTTAATTATTTTTTAAAAAAAAATCTTACACTATAAACAATAAATTTATAATTTTATATAAAATTTGTTAAAAATTACTATTTAAAGGTAGTAAAGTATATATTAAACTCATTTTGACATAAAATAATAAAAATAATAAAATAATAAATAAAAATAATTTGTTAAAAAAATTTAATGAGTCTATTATAAAAATTTATTTTATATTTCTTTTACTATTTAGCTAATATCTTTTAGATCTATTAACCGTCATTTAGAGATCGCTGAGAAAAATAATAGTTTAATAACATCTATGAAAAAAAATATACAAGGTACGAAAATAAAATAAAATTTAAAATACAATGTAAAAATTGATAAAATATAATAATAAATAATATATTTAAAAAACATAAAATAATAAATAAAAATAATACTAAAATATATTTTTCTGCCCTATTCAATTTCCTAAAAAACATAAAATTTGTCGCACTGATTAGGAGTAATTAATTATCTACGTAATATATATATATATATATATATATATATATATATATATATATATATATATATATATATATATATATATATATATATATATATATATATATATATATATATATATATGGATAGCATCAAACAATTAGTGCTATCAAGTTTTTAACTGTGGGATAAAAATATATGGGATTGGGATTATAGTAATTTCCTAAAATTTTTACTATTCAACTAACTATTTAGTAAACCCTAGGGGACCATTATCATCTTAACCACACATCCTTTAATCCAAAATGACTTAGTGCACTATCGATAGTATTTCAACTTAATTATATATATATATAGCGAGCGTAGGGCTACTATACTCTTATGAGTATAAACCCTTTTATACTCATAATTTTTTCACCCTTGGATGAAGGAATGTGGGTTAGGACAATAGTGGTCCACCTAGGATTTACTAGGTTGTTGGAAAAATAGTATAAATTCTAGAGACGAAAACTTATGAGTACAAAAAAAATTTTACTAAGAGTATAGTAGCCTGACCCTATATATATATATATATATATATATATATATATATATATATATATATATATATATATATATATTCTTATCTTTGTTTGTATTTTTAAAGTCAATTATTAATAACAAATTAGATGCAATTAGGCGAAAGATGAGAATTTAAAAATATGGATAAAGACAAAATATTCTGCTAATAATTAATATGTTTTCTCTCATTCAAGTATACTTAAAGTTTAAAAATAAGTTATTCAATAATAATAATAATTTATTCGATAGACCGTATCAAATACAATTAGATTATTCAAAATTTTATATTCAAAGGCTTAATTAGAAATTGTTTGGTTTTTCGAAAAAGTGTAAAAAACTTTATTTTATGAGAAAACTTGTTTTTAATTTTCATACGTTTTCGGAAAGACTTTTTGTCGAATTTTATAAAAACTTAGTATTTTTGTTTTTTATTTTTTTTTAAGAAAAATGAAAAAGGCTAGTTTTTATACAATTTTTTTAAAAAAATAAAAAATAATAATTTTTCTTAAAGTAAAACAGATGAAAAAAAAATTTATAGAATATTTTTTGCTCATTATATATATATATATATATATATATATATATATATATATATATATATATATATATATATATATATATATATATATATATATATAGGAAAATGCTATGTGTACACCCCTTTCGGGGTGTACATCATACACCCCACCCATCTAAGGGTGGGGGTGTGATGATGGGTCACTTGATGTGACCCGTAAAAAATATCGTCACCATTAAAATGGTGGAGGTGTATGATGTACACCCCTTCGGGGTGTACATGTAGCATTGCTCATATATATATATATATATATATATATATATATATATATATATATATATATATGAGCAATGCTACCTGTACACCCCGAAGGGGTGTACATCATACACCTCCACCATCTTAATGGTGGCGATACTTTTTACGGGTCACATCAAGTGACCCATCATCACACCCCCACCCTTAGATGGGTGGGGTGTATGATGTACACCCCGAAAGGGGTGTACACATAGCATTTTCCTATATGAGCAACGCTACATGTACACCCCCAAAGGGGGTGTACATCTTACACCCATCCATCTAAGGGTGGGAGGATTACTTCATAAATTATGAAGTGATCCCTCACCACACCCCACCCATTGGATGAGTGAGATGTGCAATATACACCCCCAAATGGGATGTACAAGTAGTATTTTCTATATATATATATTTCGAGGTCTCTATAATCTAACTCGGCCAATAATAATAGGAAAATGCTATGTGTACACCCCTTTCGGGGTGTACATCATACACCCCACCCATCTAAGGGTGGGGGTGTGATGATGGGTCACTTGATGTGACCCGTAAAAAGTATCACCACCATTAAAATGGTGGAGGTGTATGATGTACACCCCTTCGGGGTGTACAGGTAGCATTGCTCATAATAATATCCCAGATATAATGATATTAATAGTAGCAGAAGCTTCACG
Source organism: Tillandsia leiboldiana (assembly GCA_029204045.2). Classification (NCBI taxonomy): domain Eukaryota; kingdom Viridiplantae; phylum Streptophyta; class Magnoliopsida; order Poales; family Bromeliaceae; genus Tillandsia; species Tillandsia leiboldiana. The sequence goes on from CM055071.1 coordinate 4,234,134, forward strand.
AGCGCAACTTGTAGTGACCAACCACGTTATATATCCCATCCCAAATAAGGCCTAACATATCCGCGAATAGCCGCCACCCACGTGTCCCCTCTTCCAATTAATTTAGTTTTTTTTATTTTTATCTACCATACACGTAACCCTCTCTCCTCTCTTTCTCATCCTCACCTGTTTATATCACACCAAAAAAAAAAAAAAAAAAAAAAAAAGACTCGCCGGTCCCGCACCACCAGCCGCGGCAACTGCGCCCTCTTCAATCACTAAATCAAATTACCCAACACACCAACAAAAACCCCAAAACAATCACGCCAACCATTAATTAAAACATAACTCGTTTATTAATATATAAATATATATAGGAATAAACATGTGTCATCCGAATCCCCTATCATCATCTCCGTTGCTGCTGCTACCGTTGCGATGGGCGCCCAGTTCTCGAAGCAGATCGAGCGCCGTAAGTCGGTGGCGGCGGAGCGGCAGGCGCTGGCCGACCTTCTCGAGTCGGCGGGCGACCAATTCCCGGGCTCCGACTTCCGCCCCTCCGACCGCAAGGCGTGGATGTCGGCCCTCGGCCCCGACAAGCTCCGGATTCGCCAGATCGTCTGGCCCGGCACCCACGACTCCGCCACCAGCAAGATCGGCATCCGCTTCGTCTCTCGCCCCTTCGCCCAATGCCAGAACTGCTCCGTCTACCGCCAGCTCGTCAACGGCGCCCGCCTCCTCGACGTCCGCGTCCAGGAGGACCGCCGCATCTGCCACGGCATCCTCCTCGGCTGCTCCGTCGACGTCATCATTGAAAACCTCAAAAAGTTCGTCGCATCTTCGAAATTTTATTATTTAATTGTTGCTGCTGCTGCTGCTGCTGTTTCTAATTGATATTGATATTGATATTTTATGTTGGTTGAAGCTAGGTTTCTTGCGGAGACCGAGAAGGAGATCGTGGTGCTCGAGATCCGCACGGAGTTCGGGCACAACGACCCGCCGGACTTCGACAAGTACCTCTCGGAGCAGCTCGGGGAGTTCCTGATCACGCAGGACGAGGCGGTGTTCGGGAAGACGGTGGCGGAGGTGCTGCCGAGAAGGGTGATCTGCGTGTGGAAGCCGCGGAAGTCGCCGGCGCCGAAGCCCGGGGACCCGCTGTGGAGCAGCGGGTATTTGCGGGACAATTGGATCGACACCGATCTCCCCAAAACCAAATTCGATAGCAATATGAGGTACTCACATCAATCGTATATGTAAACAACTTTATATATATATATATATAATGTTTAAGTTTTTAATTAATAATTTATACGGCTGAGCAGTCATTTAGGCGAGCAGCCGTCGGTGTCGGAGAGGAGATACTTCTACCGGGTGGAGAACACGGTGACGCCGCAGGCCGACAACCCGGTGGTGTGTGTGCGGCCGGTGACGGGAAGGATCCACGGCTACGCCCGCCTGTTCATATCGCAGGCGTACGCGAAGGGGATCGGCGACCGGCTGCAGGTCTTCTCGACGGATTTCATCGACGACGACTTCGTCGACGCCTGCGTGGCGCTGACGCATGCCAGAATTGAAGGGAAGGCATAATATATATATATATATATATATATATATATATATATATATATATATATATATATATATATATATATATGCTAAATTATAAAAGAAAAATTTATAATATTTCGTTTTTTCACTTTGCTCTCGTCTATTAAAAGCCTATATTTTGCTCCCTAGTAATTACCGAAATATACATTTACCTCCGCCGTCATGATTCCGTGAGTGGACCGTCAGTTTTTTTTTAAATATTATTGGATATAGTCAAAATATCTTTCAAAAATGACGGGAAATAAGTCTAAACCCTTTCTCTTTTCTCTATTACCATTTCCCTCCAATATAAGATAAGGGCATTTTCGTCAATTTACTTCCTCAATTTACCTCATCCGTTAACGCCGTTGCTCCTAAAGACGAGAGAAAAAAATATAGATTTTTAAAAAAATAAATTGAAAAAGCGGGATATTACACAGAATTTTCTGTAATTTAGCCATATATATATATATTTGCATGTAAATTGTGGACTATGTTATTTTCTTATTAGTTAATTTGTGATTAATTATTGCCTGTTAATAATGAGTAGTTTAATTTGGCTTGTGAGAGTAGCAATTTGTATTGTTGTATGTTGAGAGAGGTTTGTTTTCGTGATTTTTATGAAGTTATTTATAGGTAATAAAAGTTAGATATATAATAACTTACGGATCCTCATAAATTAACTATCTATTTTTTAAAAAATAAAAATAAAAATTTATCTATCTAGTTTTTAATTTTATTTGATTTTAATGAATCAAATCAAAAACATATTTCGTTAATGTATTTCATATCATTTTTATAATTATAAATTTATTAAAATAATTAATTTTAATTTTAAAATTAAAATATTATTGACTGATTTAAATTAAATAAATTAAAAAATAAATTAGTAAAATAAAATTTTTGAATAATTTAATAGCAGATTCAAAATGATCTATACTTCATATAGATTTTATACGTTTATATCTAAAAACTATCAACTCTCAAAGAAATTCACAGTACTACAATAACTGTTGAGAATTTGCAACTTATTATCAACATTTTAATGCGAAATTTTAGAAGTTTACAACAGAATCAATATTTTGCCTTTAATTTGTTGACTACAAAACACAAAATTATCAGTTTTTTGAAATCTTAATTTTATCAGTAAACAATCATTTTAAATTATTTTGTATGATATTAGAACACAGGGTTTTGAGCTCTAATAATCATACTTCTAACTTCTAAATTTCTTTTTTTATCTTTCTCTGAAAATTCAATTTTTAAAAAAATTAAACTTTTAAAGATAAATTAATATTTTATAAAGCCACGCTACCTCTACATATATTTGTAGGATATATATTTAACATTCTATTTATTCAATAACTAATTAAGATACTTCTACTATTCTTATCAATTCTTTTTAATACTAAAAATATTTTAAAAGAAATTAAATTATTAGATAGTCAGGTTAAGATGAGATATATATATACACTATTTATAGTGTATCAATAGTATTTTCTTATTTGAAATTAGAATTGAAAAATATTTTTAGAAGAATGATTATTTTCGTACTGTCAAATTGATTTCAATTCTAAGACTTTTAAATTGTTGATCATCAGCTCTATTAAATTTCATCTAAAATATAAAGTTCGGCTACTATGCTATCGATAGCACCAAATATTTGGTGCTACGAAATTTTCTGTCGTTAGATCTATCCCTTTTATTATTTTCATCCGTTAGATCATACTATTTTATCAACTATCCATTAAATTCTAGAGGCCCACTATCATTCTAACTACACATCTTTTTATCTAAGAGTCAAAAACTTAATGACTTTGAGCTAATATAGTAACCTAATTCCTAATATATATATATATATATATATAGAGAGAGAGAGAGAGAGAGTAGAATTTATATATTTTTAAAAGTACAAGTCAATTTATGCTTGTAAATTTTTTATTATTAAATTTGTATTAGAATTTGTGCTATTATAAAATCAACTAATGGGAGAGAAAAAAAGAAAAAAATATAAATGTTAATACAAATTTAATGGTAAAAAATATATAAGATATACTCTCTCTCTATATATATATAATTTTAAATTATTTATTATTATTTATTTAATAATTGACAGAGTTTAAAATGAATAGTTGAAAATAAATTTTTAATAAAAATTAATAATATTTTGTATCAAAAAAAAGTTATTGTTCTTTCTCAAGTGCACACAGGCCGATAGTTGCTTGGAAATTGCTTGGAAATTTCTTCCCTACCATGTTCATCGGCCATCTCTCCTCCACACAAACATGGACAAGTGATATGACATTTTAACTAATGCCAATAATTTGTTCTTTTGTGTAGTCATCATTAAACATGCCATGTGCATTCGTATTCGCCAACATTTGAGAGACAGCTAGGAGCTTGTTTGTCTGCGTGGATTTAGTCATGGGTATTAGAATTTGAACTCAAATCTCTAGGCTTCGCTTGGGTGGTATAAGAGAGAACTAGTAATATCAGGAATAAGTATAAATTTTGAAACAAGCTGAAATTATTATAAATTTGTGTTTGGTTGGATTTTATGTTAGTAACCGGTATAAGAAAAATAGTATTTGGAAGTGATTGAAGAATAAAAGAATAGAGAATTAATTTTTATGTTAAAATACTAAAATGCCCTCTTTTTTTTAAATTAAAGTTTCAAAATTTATTTAAATTTTAATTTTTACAAAAATTTTAAGTGGGAGTAAAAAGAAGTTAATTTTTAAATTTTAAGTGGGAATAAAAATTTTAATTTTAAAATTTATATAAATTTTTAAAAAATTATAAAAAAATTGTATAAATTTTAAAATTTTAAAATTAATAATTTTTTTTTACAAAAATGGAATAAAATAAAATTTTTAGATTTATTAAAAAATAAAGTTAAAAAAATTAAAATTTATAAAATAAAAAATTTTAAATTTTATAAATTTAAATATCTTTTAAAAATTAAAAATTTTAATTTTAAAAAATAAAAAAATAATAATAAAGTCTCGGGAGCATGCAAAGAAAAAAAAAAAAAAAAAAAAAAAAAAAAAAAAAAAAAAAAAAAAAGAAGTCTTGGGAAGTGGAGGGGCACAGTGAAGAGAGAAGGCCTTGTTCTTGGGAAGGGAGTCTTGTTGGGGGGAGGGGGGGAACAGAAATCCCCCCTGTTACCGGGTTGTCCCGGTTTTGACGGTTTTGACCGGGACAACCCGGTAAGGGGGGAATAGGTGTACCAGCCTATTCCCCCCAAGTTTCAATAGTATTTGGGTACAAAGGGAACTTATTCCCCTTTGTACCCAAACCAAACAGTGTGTAAAAAGTGAGAGTAGCTCAATTAGGACCCATGGTACATGTTATTTATGAATTATTAATAAAGAAAAATTTTATTAGAACAATTCAGTAATAATCTTAATAAGGAGAACAAGGATACATCCACATTCAACACTTCAAATTTAAAATTTTTATTTGTTTAAATGGACTAGCATTTTACTCTGTGATAAAAAGTCAGATTAAATTTAGCCACGTTAAAATTAGCGAGAGGTCGAATTGGCAAAAGAGGAAAAGATTACTCTATCTTTTGTAATACGTTGGCAAGAGAGGAAAGAGAGAAATTATTGAGTTCGAATACAATACAATTAATAATAAATAAATAATATTTACCATAAACTATTTAGTTATTAAATTATTATTATTTTATCAACCACCACTAACCTCTAAACATCTAAGAGATATAAATTATTACTAGCTGTTTGGCTAGAAATTAAATTAGTAATTTATATGAAAAATGCTAGATATACATCTCAAATAGGGTGTACATCTTACATCCTACTCATTCAAGAGTGTGGTGAATTTTACTCATCACTTGAAAGTGATGGCTGGAGAAGCTCCTATCATTGGGGGTGGGGTGTAAGATGTGCACCCAAAAGTAGGTGTACACGTAGCATAGCTTAAATTATGTATGGTGTTTCATTTAGCATGAAAATCGTATGTTTAGTTCATATTAAACACTACTGGTGTCAATTGATAATGGTTGAGAATCTGGTGCTCGCTTTGGTACTAAATTTTATGAATTCTCAATTTGCTCGGTACCACAATTCACTTCGGTATCGTTTAGTGTTGGGATTCAGCAACGAAAACGTCAAATCGGATTCTTACCATAAATTCATCTTCTCAATAAAAACTGGAATCAACACAACCACAAAAGAGAAGAAGAACCAAAACAAAAAAAAAAATACGGGTGAAATAAAATTCGTTAACCAAAAAAAGAATTACATTCAATATTTATTCCACAATATAGTAGGTTCAACTCGTGCCCTCTTTCTGAATCTCTCTCACATTTCTCTCGTCTTCTATATTATAAAAGACTTCTATATTTTTCTCTCACATACACCCGTGCACTAGGTGCATGCAATCGGTCTTAGCTCTCAACTGAACCTCAAGAGCATTACCGTACACCCTCAAAACTTTAAGCCTTAATGCTTTATATACAATGCATCAACTAGAATGTACCCAATTCTAGTATAATTAGTAATTTTACTCTAATTAATATTTAGATCTAAAATTAATTTATATGTAATAGATTTAAATATTAATCTTAATCCAAATAAGATTTAATTACAAAACTAACTAAATCCTAACAATCTCTACCTTAGTTTGATTTGTAATCTTCAACGGATGTGCCGAGCTCACCATGCAAGCTCCACCTTAAGCTTGTCTCCGCCGCTCGATGTTGCCGCATTCGTCACTCTATCTTGAGCGACTCCACATGCGCGAACTTTTGGAACCCAAATTGGCTAGTATGTTTTTATAAGCGCGGAGCCCTCCGTGCTTAATTATAAGTCATTGTCGATGTTTGGACTTCTAAATCAACACTCTGCTCCGTTAGACTTGATTTAGAGTATTTAAAATATCTAGAAAATAAATTCCATAATTTTTCGATATCATTTGCCTAGTGATTGAAAAAGCTCAAAATGAACGGTTGAAAATAAAAATCTCAGAAAATATAATGATATCACACTAAAATTTTAGATCAAAGATATTGATTATGTTTGACACTAAAATTTTAGATCAAAAATATTGATCGTATTTTATATAATATAAAAAAATTTCTATCAAAATTTTACGTGATTTGAATATTTCTACACCATTGAACTTACAAATGGCTCACAATCATTAAAATTATTGATTTTGAACCCCTTCGATTAATAGACAAATAATATCGAAAAATCGCGAAATTTATTTATAGTTACTTCAAATACTCTATATTAAGTTTAACGAAGACGATCATCGATTTAGAAGTTCCAACATCGAAAATGAGTTATAAGCACGGAGACTCCGTGCTTATAATAGCAAGCCAACCTAACTCTCTCTCTCTCTCTCTCTCTCTCTCTCTCTCTCTATATATATATATATATATATATATATATATATATATATATATATATATATACATATATATATATATATATATATATATATATATATATATATATACACACACACACTATCGATAGCAACAAGTCATTGGTAAGGATGTCAATGGGTACGGATATCCGAAATTTTATTCGAATCCGAATCCGAACGAAATGAATTTACCCGATGTTAAACGGATATGGATATAAAAAATAAAAATCCGACGGATTTAGATTTGGATATGGATTTTGATTGTACCCGACCCGAACCCGAACCCGACCCGAACCCGAATTGATTTTATGTTATATAATATATGTGTATATAAATATTTGATATTATATTTAAATTTATATTTTAAAAATTTAAATTTAATATAATATATTTTTAAATATTATAAAAAATAATTATTATTATTATTATTTCGGGTTTGGATTTTCGGGTTCGGGTTTTGAATTTTTGGTCGGGTTCGAATTTGGATATGGATTTTTAAAATCCGTCGGATTCGGGTTCGGATTCGGGTTTGGTAGTCGGGTTCAGGTTCGGGTTCGAATTTTTGAAAATCCACCCCAAATCCGACCCGTTGACATCTTTAGTCATTGGTGCTACCAATTTTTTAGCTTTTGGATTAAGATATGTGAGGTTAGGATGATAGTGGTCCCCTATAGGGTTTAGTAGGTAGTTGGTTGAATAGTAAAAATTTTAGGGGACCACTATAATCCCAACCGCACATCCTTTCATCCAAATGATGGAAACTTACACTACGACAAAATTAGGTTATAGTGACACATTTTTGGGATACATTATAATAATGTATCGCTATACACCCTAGCGACTGCACATATAGCGACACTAATAATAAGTGTCGGTATTTTTATCAGCGACACTTTTTTTAAATTTTAAAAATACTTAAAAATATCATTATAGCATAATTTTGTTGTAATGTTGGTAGCACCAATTGCTTGGTGCTATCGATAGTATTCCAGCCGAACTCATATATATATATATATATATATATATATATATATATATATATATATATAAAGTCTGATTATAATGCTTTTAAGATTTTTACTATTAGATCTATTACTTTGATCAATTTCACCTTTTAGATATGCTATTCTCCCAATCACCCATTAAATTCTAGAAGACCATTATTATCATATCCTTACAAATCTTCATCCAAAGACCGAAAATTCACAAACACTAATGTCTTGATAGTTTTAAAAGTATAGGACTTCAATTCTATATATTGAGTCCAGCTATGCTGTATTTACAAAAAGCAATAATAACTCGTTGGGCACAAACCACAGTCCAAAATGTTTAAACCCAGTTATTATTATTAGTGTCCATATCTCTTATATACCAAATCACAACCATTCCCATCCGATGTGGTTTAGGCCTGACGTTCTCGTCAGCCCAAACACACACACAGCTCAAGATTACCAGGCGATGTGAGACTTGTCTCGCTAGCCCTGTCATCTAGATCCAGACTCAGCCGAGACTCATCACACACTTTCGGCTGGTAATTGGCTCTGATACCAAATGTAACGATCCGACCCACTAGCAATAATAATTTGTTTGGCCCAAAACAACCGGCCCAAAATGCTTAAGCCAATTATTATTATTATTATTCATATCTCTTATATACACAATCACAACTCCATTCCCATCCGATGTGAGACTATTGTAGTGTCACAATATGTGTGATGAGGATGATAGTGGGCCCCGAGGGTTGAGTGGGTGGTTGGTAGAATAGTATGATCTAAAGGATGGAAATGATCAAAAGGATATATCTAATGGCAGAAAATTTGATAGCATTAAGTGTTTGGTACTATTGACATTGACAGTATAGTAGCCGAATATATATATATATATATATATATATATATATATATATATATATATATATATATATATATATATATATATAGTACGTCCGACTACAATGCTATCGATAGCACCAAATATTTAGTGCTATCAAGTTTTCTACCATTAGATCAACTCCTTTGATCATTTTCACCCGTTAGATTTACTATTTTTCCAACCACATATTAAACCCAAGGGGCCCACTATCATCTCAACTGCATATCTTTTAATCCAAGAATTAAAAACATAATAGCACCAATGATTTGGTGCTATTAATAGTATTCCAGCCTAGCGCTCGCTCTATATATATATATATATATATATATATATATATATATATATATATATATATATATATATATATATATATATATATATATATATATATATATATATATATATAAGTCCGGTTACTATGCTATCAATAGCACAAAGCACTTTGTGCTACCAAATTTTTCACCATTAGATCTATCCCTTTGATTATTTTCACCTTTTAGATCATACTATTTTTTCAACCACCCATTAAACCCAAGGAGCCCACTATCATCCTAACCACACATCTCCTTATCCAAGGGTAAAAAATCTAATAGCACCAAAGACTTGGTGCTATTGATAGCATAGTAGCCTAATTCAATATATATATATATATATATATATATATATATATATATATATATATATATATATATATATATATATATATATATATATATATATAGTGGGCTCCTTGGGTTTAGTGGGTGGTTGGAAAAATAATATGATCTAAAAGGTAAAAATAATCCAAGGGATAGATCTAATGGTGAAAATTTTGGTAGCACAAAGTGCTTTGTGCCATTGATAGCATAGTAGCTGAACTATATATATATATATATATATATATATATATATATATATATATATATATATATATATATATATATATATATATAGTTTGGTGATTATGCATTTAAAAGTACCAAGCAATTAGTGTTTGTAATTTTTCTACCGTTAGATATATCATTTTGACTAATTTCATCCCTTAGCTCATATTGTTCCACCAACCAACCACTAAACCTAAGTGGTCACTATCATCCTAATTGCACATCTTTTTATCCAAAGACTAAAACCCTACAAGCTAGCATCAATGACTTGATACTTTTAAAAGTATAGGTACTTAATTATATATATAATTATGCTACTATGCTATCAATAGTACCAAATTCTTTGTGCTATTAGGTTTCTGATCATTGGATGAAAAAATATGTGGTTAGGATGATAGTAGGCCTTTAGAATTTAGTAGGTGGTTAGAAAAGTAGTATGACGGAGTGGAAATGATCAAAGGGTAGATCAAACGGTGAAAAACTTGGTAGCACTTGAGCCGAACTTTATATATATATATATATATATATATATATATATATATATATATATATATATATATATATATATATATATATATATATTAGAGCTTATATGTTTTTAAAAACACAAGCTCATCCATATTTGTTAATTTTTTATCATTTAATTTATATTGGGATTTATGATTTTTACTTTATCTTTCTCTCTCTTTAGTTGATTTAAAAAAAATATAAATTTCAATACAAATTCAATGGTAAAAAATTCACAAGAATAGATGGACTTGTGCTTTTAAAAGTATATAAGCTTTACTCTCTCTCTCTCTCTCTCTCTCTCTCTCTCTCTCTCTATATATATATATATATATATATATATATATATATATATATATATATATATATATATATATAGTAGCATTTATATACTTTCAAAAATATAAGCCTAACTATACTTATAATTTGTTTACCACTGGATTTGAATTGAGATTTGTGTTATTGTACTTTTTCTTTCTTTTTTTTTAGTTGACTTTACAATAGCACATCAATACAAATTCAATGGTAAAAATTTACCAGTATAATTGGACTTGTGCATTTAAAAGTATATAAGCTCTAAGCCGACCGGCTTGTGGTTCGGTTTGGTTCGAACCGCATGCGGTTCAGTTTAGATTGAATCCGTTTAGGTCCAAGGTTTATCCTTCATGGCTCGGTTTAGGTTGAGCCTGCTTGTAATTCGGTTTAGTTTGGCTCGGTTCTCTTGTGATTCCGTTCAAGTTGAACCGGCTTGTAATTTGATTCGGCTCGGCTTGAGCCTCGTGTGGTTCTGTTTGGAATGAACCGATTTCAATTCACGTTGAATGCTTTATAGTTTGGTTCACTATTTACCTCGATCATATTCGTTCTGAATTATATATGTCCATAGAGTTTAGTTGCCAATCCGGTTTAAATCGAATTGAGTTTAACCGGGCCTATCACGAAGATGGCAGTTTGATCAAGTCGAGCCATGCCTATCACGAAGATGGCGATTTGATCGAGTCGAGCCGTGCCTATCACGAATATGACGATTGGCTCGACGATGTACCTCAAAATTTTTTACCTGGCAACCCATATATATATATATAGTTCAGCTACTATACTACAAATAGTACTATCTACCAACGTCCTGGTAAAATATATATTTCGTGACTATATAATTATATATATGGTAAATTATATATTCCGTGACTATATAATTATATATATATAGTACTATATATATATATATATATATATATATATATATATATATATATATATATATATATATATATATATATATATATATATATATATATATATATATATATATATATATATATATATATAGTATAGCAGGACGTTGAACTTTTTAAATCATACTATCTACCAACGTCCCGCTAAATTTTAAAAAATTATTATTATCCAAATCAACACACACGTAAATTATGAGTCATATTAGAAATATACATTGCTTGAGCTAATCAGAAACCCTTCCCCGTAATAGAAACTAAGACAGACATTGTACACGTACTCTCTCTCTCTCTCTCTTTACACTTAATTTCCGTTATTATATATTCCGTGACTGAGAACCTTCCAAGATGTGTCTCCTCGATCGTACCAAATCCCCTTAGATTTCCTTCCCCATTCTCCACGTCACAAATCACAACAACAACTCACTCTGCTCCCTCTTCCTCCACCATGAGCCGCCGCGTCCTCCTCCTCCTCCCCCCGCCGCCCTCCTCCTCCGCCTCCGCCGCCACCGCCACCGCCGTGACTGATCACCGATACTCCCACCTCGATAGAGTCCTCGCCGTCTCCTTCTCTGCCCTCTTCGCCGTCACCCTCGCCTACCTCCTCTTCAGCTCCCTCCGCCGCTGCCTCCGCCGCTGCCAACATGGGCTGTCCGACCGAATCCCCGACAAAACGGGCGCCGCCGATGCGGCGTGCGCGGCCCGGCTCCGGTCCATCCCCATCACGACCGTGCGCAAGAATGCTGCGGCGGCGGCGATGGACTGCAACATACAGGCATAGTAACAATATTCACTCTTTTATACCTTAAATATCTAAATTACTAAAATAAAAACAATAAAAACGTACGTATCAGTTCCATGAATCATTTGAAGAAGGAAAATATTTTTTGTACACTTTCAAGTGGGGTGTATATCTTACACCTCATTCATTTAAGGATGGTAAATTTTAAAGTGACCGATAAGTTAGTCTTCATTTTTGAATGGGATGAAATGTGTGATGTACACTCCATATAGAATGTACGAATAGCATTGCCCTTTAAAGAAGCTAATCAATAATATTTTTATTTTAAATTTTATATTAATTACTTTTCTAAATAAATCTATAGTCATAAAAATAATATAAAAATATTAAATAGTTAAATTAAAACAAATATTATAAAATATTAATTATTATATTATAGATCTACTTAACCAATGAAAATTCAAATTCAAATTCGTAACGACGCAACCATTTTTGGGTCATTAGGAGGAGGAGAGTACGTGTGCGGTGTGCTTGGGAGAGTATAAGGAGGGGGAGGAGATCCGTACGATGCCACGGTGCGGACACGTGTTCCACAGGGAGTGCATCGACAGATGGCTGATCCGACGGTCCTCGTTCTGCCCCGTGTGCCGCGGCCGCGTGATCCAACGGGCGACGGAGCCCGCGATCACCAGCTGTTTGGGTTGAGATCGAGCGAGTAGACCCGCTTCGAATTCCGGGCGTGACCATGGTTTCGAATCGGATCGGATCGGTTTTGTGAAATAAAAATGGCTAAAAGTCCGATAATAAAAAATATCAAATCGATTCCAAACTGAAGCAGTTTGAGACTGAAATATTTGTGGTCAAACTGAAGCAGTAGTTCTGAGATAACATCAGAACCGTCGCGAACTGAATCTGCGTGTATGATTCTGTCTCATGATTCATCGTAAATTCATACATATAATAATAACAGTTTGACTCTGTGGCATTGCAGGGATTTTTTTTTTTTTTTTCCTAAATTTTTTAGTTACTACAACAATGACTAAAAATAAAAACACTATTTTTTTTATTTTTTTTTTCTGGATATTGATCCACTCTTAGAAGTAGATAAGAGTACTTTCACATGTATGAAAATTATATTGTTAAAAAATTTACACAAATAAAGAAATGGTGGGTGAGCACTGAGCACCATTGAAAAGTGCCAATTATTTCATTATGCATTTTATTTTTGTCTTCTCCTTAGAAAAATACTCTAAAATAGAAAGAATTTTGGCAGTTGATCCATATGCTTAAACAGAATTTAATTAGTAGCTGATAAATTATTTTGGGGCAAAAAATGTATAAAATTTTTCTCAATTATCACTCATTTTTAATCTGACTATTTGATCTTTAAAAATGTATAAAAATTCACTTCACGTGACGATAATTCATCAAATTATTTAAATCAAACAAATTAAAATATTGGATACAAAATTTAAAATTTTAAAAGGTCGTGTGTAGTCGAATTAAAATGACCTATAATTTAAATAAATTTTATATAATTTTACCTTCTTTTGGAGCGTCTGTATTTATTCTCGACTAGGTTATCTTAGGATTCACAAAATTCAAATATTATTTAATAAAAAATAATAATAATAATAATGTGACAAGTAGAGAATGTTGATTCTTAAATGAAAATGGTGTAAGATGTATCAGTAGCACTGCTCTTCCAAGATTTTGCCTACCAATTGCTGTACTGAAACAACTGCATACTTTTTGGTTCTGCCGCATTTTGCGCAGAAAATATTTACTGAACAATAAAATCATAGAATTCAACATTTCGAGATCTAAAAGCGCAAACGTAAACAAACCATTCATGCAGTCAATTTAACATTTAAGATCAAATCTTCTGTTGGAAATGTTTGAATGCCATTTAAATAACACAGTCGTCGTCGCTACAATTGAAATCTTTAACAATGAGATATATGTACAAAAGCAAAAGGGGCTAAACGGCGAACCGATTTGAATTGCATAATACATTGAGACTCTCATCTACAAAACTAATCCGCATCCTACGGTAGTTCCGCTGACTCAGTTTCGAGGAGACTTACGGACAAACTCCCTCTTCAAAGCTTGCTCCAGTTGTGAGAACAATGATGCGAATAATCCTGTCGAGGAAAGTAGGCATATAAGATAAACACAATGTACACGAACACTGTAAAAAATACCAGTTTGAGATTGAAAATGCCTCGGCAATGCGATTTGATCGACGCATCCAAATGAATTTAAAAACAAAATGGTGAAAGCAGCAAACCTATAGGACCACTTGTCTCAAGATAAAGTAAAGTCGGAAATTTTGGTTGGCATTCACACATTCAGCACGAAATTTTACAACAGTTTACCGATTTAGAAAGTTCACAACCATGAGGGTTTCCAGCTTATAATTTCCGCGTACTATGTAAAGGAACAGTGCAGTAGATGATCTGAGGGATACACATTTGTTTAACCTCAAATACCAATTGGATTTAAGTAGAAAATTACAGTTTCTACTCTTATGACATTAACTATTCCTTCCGCATCAACAAGAAGGTCGATATAAGGGCTCATATTCCTGGTAATCATATTCCACAACTAAAAGAATGATGAATAGCAAGTACTTGTTTCATTTTAGATCTCCTTCCTGTTCTTGTGCTCTGAATATGAAAGGAACCCTCATCTTAAAGCACATCAATGGAATCATGTGAAAAAAAAAAAGGAAGTAAACCTACACCAGACCCTCCCCTCCAGCAGAAGCTAGAAAAATAGCAGAGCACTAAAACAGAAAATCCATAGAAAAGTGATATAGTCAAAGGAAAAATATTTTCTAACGGGACAATCGGTAAATATTCCTGTAGAACATTTTTAATTTAAGAATATAAAAATGAGCAGAGAAGTACCAGAAAGTAAATTCTCTTTCTGCAGTGATGATCCTTTCACCAGAAGTGTGCCAGGAATTTGCTCAAATACCTGCAGATAAAAAAATAAAACCATGTAAGCCAAGTTGCAAGACTCACAACTCACATTACACTCAAGTAAAAAAATCAAAGAATAAAAATTTACATACTGAAACTCGGAAGGAGATTCCATTAGTTGCGCAATCCAATCTGTTTGATACATCACTGTTAGAAACATTACAAGTCTGCTCATCTGGCATTGTCACCTATGAAAATACCATAAACTTCCAGATAAGATAATGGCAAATAATGACATTTTGAATGGCCATAAACATAGAAAATATGCGACCTTACATCAACACAAAATGTCGACAAATCAGATTTACAAGACGCACCAATAGCCATGAAAAAGGATTCCACTGACTTCAATATTTGAAATGCACCAATCTGGCGTTGGAGGCCCTGAAGCATCAGAAAAGTTGAAGTTAGCAGGAAACAACATTACAAAGAGAAATTTTACTCGGAAATGAATAATTTTGCTCATTAGAAAGTTCACACACAAAGTCCAGATGATAAGGATCATGCTTACATTTTTGTTACGGCCAAAAGGTGAAGATAGTCAAAAAAATTGGATAGAAGTCTAAGCAATAGGAGAGCACAAACTCAAATTGATTAGAGATTGGGGTTTGTACGAGGCCATTGGGTTACAGCAGAAAAAGAATAAGCAAGTAACCATGAAAGGACGAAACACCGTGCATTAATTAGCTAATACAATGGGTTGCAAGATACGAGAACATAAAGCTTCACCAAAATATTCACACGGCAAACTCTGATAATAGAACATATATTCCGTTGGTATATGATATATTAGTTGCAGTAGGAGCATATTAACAGGGCCTAGATGTTGGAACACTGCAGGACACTAAACTAGTTCAACTCACTCAGCTCAAACATCAAATGCTACTACATGATCGAGAATTCAACATTTAACAGAGGCTATATTTAGGATCAGTCAATTCATCCTATGTGACCACACCTTTCATAATCAATGTTACACATTGGATGAATTAATTCAAATCCAACTGACAAATCATAGCTACTACTTAGCTGCAAATATAATTCAAAAAACAAAACACTTGGAAGATATCTCAGCATTACAGGATGAGACGAAGAAGAAAATGCATAGCAACCTCAAGCATGAAGGAACTATGATTCTTCACTTGTGTACTTGTTGCAATAAACTTTTTGGTTGGAGGGAGAAAAGACCATGCAAGACCCCATCGAGCCGTTTGGCCTTGAACAAATTCTGTAGTCTTTACAATGGAGGCCCCAACTTCACGAGCTTTCGACACTAAGAATTTCAAGTTCACTTTCCTCCCAACCATTGATGTAAACCACCTGATAGCCACAATGAACATCAATTTAATGACACACTAAGAGCAACATCAAATAATTACCAAATTAAATTCTTGCTGTTTCACCTAGATGTCTATTTCGCCCATTAAGTTTCAATTCCAATAGTTTAATCCTCGTAGTTTTATCATGATTACAAATTTGTCCTCAAAGTTTCAATTTTGACAAAGCAAAGTATAGCTACGGTGTTGGCGTGTTGTCTTTTCAAATAGTAAAGCAACAAAAGGACAAAAATTTATGAAGAACGAATTTCGGGGACTAAATTATTAGAGTTTACACTATTAATAAATTGAAATAAGAGACAAACTTCAGGGACTAAATTTGACCCAAAAAAGGTAAAAATGCTCAAATCACACCTGAAAGAATGCTTTAAAGAAACACTATCTTCGATGATTTGAGTGATGAAAGCTCGCTCCCCACCACAGCAAACCATCTCAGCGGCAGTTCCCCCACATGAAGTCTTTGGGTTAAGTCCTGCTTCTTCTATGCTCTCAAAAAATGGAGGATTACACATGCAGAAGTCGAAACTTTCACCATCTTTGACAACACCCAGAAGGATAGATGGCCCACAATAACAATCCTTCTTCGATTCCAACTTCAGCGATTCAGTATTGTCTATAACAGAAGAAGAAGAAGAATCATTCGCATTTCTGATTTCGATTAGTTCTTCAAGATGAGGATTGCACTCCGCATTCTTCTTAGCCCATTCGAGAGCCACGTCAGTCACATCTACAAAACAAAAGCCGTCGCAATTCTATTGTCATGCTGCGATTCAAGAAACACTACGCTAATTATATCACACCTAATTTTAGGATTTCCGATGCAGAAAACTCAAAGGATTACCTGATCCAACAAAGCTCCACCCAAGCAAAGATGCACCTAAGAGCGGGTAAATGCAATTGGCTCCGGTCCCAATATCAAATCCCCTAACCCTACCATCCGAGACGGAGCTTTCTGGGATGAGATCAGAGGCAAGGAGATCCTCGATCCAGTGGATGTAGTTAGAACGGTTTGGCACGGTGGGACATAGCTGCCCATCAGGTATCCACCTGGAAACCTAGTTAGTGATTCACAAATAATTCACAAACTTTTTGCTCACATTTGTATAAATCAATAATTCATTCCATTTTCGTATTTCCCCGAAAGACCCTAAAATGTTCATTGTTTATACTACACTTCAACCTAACAAAACCCATTTTTCTTCAAAATTTCAATTAAATATATAAAAATATTTATAATCTCTTTAAGTGATTATACAAGTTCATAGATTCATTAGGATAAATTCATACTATTATTGTTCATGGCATTTCACTCCATCATCGATGCGTATTAACATGTTGTGTATTAGATATATAAGCAGATACATATTCTACACTGTAATTTTAACATCAATTTACAACTATTTCCGTACGATTTTCCTGTCGCATTTTCGCCGAATCCGTGTTAACTAACTATTTGCCCGAAACCCTAGATGTTCAACTACGAAGTAACGAAGATGGGAACGAAGCGAAGGGCGAGGGGATCGGGGAGAGGGCGCTCACCACTGGACGCCATGGTCGTGGAGGAGGAGGACGCGGGTGACCTCGCGGGTGGCGGCGGGGTCGGTCCAGTCGATGGAGGCGCGGGACGACGACGACGAGGAGGAGGAGGAGGAGACGAAGGGGCGGAGGGACGGGTAAAGGGAGGCGAGGAGGGCGAAGTCCGGGGGCGACTCCGTGTACCTGTTACGGGGGTGCATCGCCGGGAGCTGCTCCGCCCCTCGCCGCCGCGGCCGCGGCCATGGCCGCCGCCTCTTCTTGCTCGGCATCGCGGCTGCGCCTCCCGGCGTCGCTAGGGTTTCGAGGAGGACGACGACGAAGAAGAAACCCTAGATTTGACCGTTGTGACCACCACCCCACCACTCTTTTTTTTTTTTCTTTTTTTTTTTTCTTTTTTTTTTTTTTTGATAAATGCTAGGTGTATATCTCAAAATTGGTGTACATTTTAAAATAGGTGTACATCTTACATTTCATTCATTCAAGATGGAATGAATTTTACTAGTCACTTTAAAGTGACCAGCTACACCCCACTCTTAGATGAATAGAACATAAAATATACATTCTAAAATAAATATACAGGTAGCATAGCCTAATTTAAATTTTATAATTTTTTTTCTCCCTAATAACTGAAGTTTTAAATTAAATTTTTGTTATTTAATTTTTACAACCTTACTTTTGTTCCTTAATAACTTGAAATTCTATCGGTAGCAAACGAGCTCTATTGCTGTTTATTTATTTTCGATTATAGAACTTTCAAATCGGCGATCAGCATTATTAAACATTATCAAAATTATTTAAACTATTTTAAAAAATTAAATTTTATATTTTTTTTAATATTATTTTTTTCTCCATCTACGAATATAAAAATAAACGGCTAAAAATAAATATGCTTCAAAAAATCTTGTAATCAATATCAATAGTATAAATCTTATTTTAATTAATGTAAAAAAAATTTAAATCAAAATTTAATTAATTTAGATTTTTTTATACCGTTAAATAAAAAAATATTTCATACGGATCATTAAAATTATAATTTTTATAATTTTTGATCATTAGGTTAATAATATCGAAAAAAATTAAATTTAAATTTTTAAATATTTTAAATTATATAGATTATATATATATATATATATATATATATATATATATATATATATATATATATATATATATATATTCAACGATACCGATCATTGATTTGAAAACTTCATCATCAAAAATAAACCGATAGCAACGGTACCTATTTACTACCGAAAGTATTTCAGCGTTATTTAAACCAAAAAAAAAAAAAAATATAGAGCTAAATAAGCAAAAACAATGCCATCTCCACTGCTTTTGGACATTTATCATACATTTATCACTCTATCCATCTTGCATTGTAAAAATTAATTATGAACAAAATAACAATTCAACGATTACAAAATTAAAAGTTCATTTAGCATTAAAATTCATCTAACGTTAGTTAATAGGTAAAATAAAGTTTGAATAAAAATATATAAAAATATTTTTAAAATTTTTTGCAAGGTCGTAGAAATATATTGTAACCGATCTAATAGTGAAACGTAATATTATATATAAAAATAAACATAATAATTTTATGTCGTATAATTTCGAACAAAGGCTATAAATAAAACAGATAACGATAATAAATAAAGGTGCAACACTTTTAAATGTTAAGTGATATATGTGAAAAACGAGGAACAAAGTGAAACTTAGCTCAAGTTTCTACAACCATCAAACACTGCAGTGTTACTTTTGTTTATGCCAAGAATTTGTAACATATGGTAAACATAATAGAAAGGTAATTATAACAAATATGAAAAAAGGGTTGTGCATGTGTAGTTACATAGATCACTTTTTATGTCAATGTACATATCTAGCTTTAGAGTTCAAAATTTTCTATTTAAAGTAAAAAAAAAAAAAAGATCACTTGATTTTCAAACCAAAGATCAACTCCAAGTGACCTACCATCACCACAACATCAAACCAACCAAATCACAATTTCTTTTTTTTGGCCATCTCCTCAACTACAAAGGCACCAAAGCCCAAGCCACCTAGTAACAAAACAATTTCAAACTTATAGACATATAAATTCAATTTTAATATATTATATATGTTACCACCTAAATGCTTTATAGTCACAAAGAACGCAAAGATGGCCCAGACTCTCTTAGCTATCTTTACCATTCTCTGTTTCGTCGTCGTCGTCGTCGCTGGTCGAACCCATGAATTCGAGGCCTGGAGTCAGGGGCTCCGACTGAACGGCGTAGACTCAGAGCAGGTGACGGATCTCCACTTCTACTTCCACGACACCGTGAGCGGGAATGACCCGACTGCAGTCCGTGTGGCGCAAGCGACTGGCACGGACCGGTCGCCGACTCTATTCGGTATGGTGATGATGGCGGATGATCTGCTAACCGAGGGGCCCGACCCGACATCTAACGTTGTGGGCCGGGCCCAGGGAATTTACGGGTCGGCGGGCCGAAATGAGGTGGGCTTTGTAATGTCGATGAGTTTCGTGCTAACGGACGGGGAGTACAACGGGAGCTCAGTAAGTGTGTTGGGCCGGAATCCGGCGCTACACCCGGTCCGTGAGATTCCGGTCGTCGGCGGAACGGGCGCGTTCCGGTTGGCCCGCGGAGTAGCATTGGCCCAAACCTATTCTCTGAATCCTATAACTGGAGATGCTATTGTAGAGTACAATGTGACTGTGGTGCATTTGTACTCTTTGTTTTGTAAGTATCTTTTAAATGGGCGATGCTAAGTGTATTTAGGGGTGTACATGATACATCCCACCCTATTCTGGGATGGAGTGAATTTTACTCGTCACACCACTCGTCACATCGAGTGACGAGTGAAATTCACCCCACTCCAGAATAGGGTGGGGTGTATGATGTACACCCCTTATGGGATGTATGATGTACACTTATATATACCTCTTTTAAAGGGTGTTATTAAGCAAAAGTATCTAATAAAAGTTGTTGAGAATATACAGTTGCTTTTTAAGGTGTGTAAATATAATGGAAGTGATCAACATGGCCATTGATTAGTGTTATGAGATGTCACTATAACAAAATTATATTATAGCGATATTTTTAAGTATTTTTAAAATTTTAAAAAAGTATCGCTGATAAAAATAGCGACACTTATTATTAGTGTCGCTATATATGCCGTCGCTAGGGTGTATAGCGACATATTATTATAATGTGTTATAAAAATATGTTCCTATAATCTAATTTTGAATATAAATATAATATAGATAGAATATTTGTATAAAAATATCACAAAAAATATATTTTTATAACCTAATTATATTGTAGTATGAAATCCAACATGCCACAAATAATTAATGAGATTTAATAATTCAAATCATTAGCACTAATAACTAATTAGATCGTTGTATATGCAGTTATAATCTCTTTTTCATCCTATATCAAATTATTAGGATGTTACGATATCTTTTCATCCATCTCTAAATTTTGTTGATCATAAAATAAAAAAAAATGTTATATCGGATATTAGTTTAAAGCTTCTGCGAAAATATTAGTATTATTATTATTTTTAGCATGCTCTTAAATCTCACTCTAAGAATCTCACCATGTAATGTGAAAATTTAGATTAAATATTCGATCAAATACTTTGTTGGGCAAATACTTTTTCATTTTAAGATCCGAAAATATTTTTTCATTTAAGCAACGAAAACTATGTTCTTTAGCGTTTTGCTTGACTACATAAAAAAAATTTAAAAAAAAAAAAAAAAATAGGCTAAATTACAAAATCCCTTTTGTGTTTTGTTCCATGCTTCTATTATCTCCTCGCGTAAAATTTTATTTCAATTTAAACTCTGTACTTTACCGCTATTTCAAATAAGTTTAAAAATTTAAAATGATTATAAAATTTGAATGTAAAACTTGACTGAAATGATCAATATTTGGGATGTGTTAATTCTATAATTAAACAATTATTTAAATTATAATTTATATAATATATCTAAAATTTTTTAAATAAAAAAAAAAAAAAACCTTATACGTAATCAGTAATAAAAATTAGCAGTTTACCGAATATTTTATTTTATTTATATAATTATTAAATATAACAATCGACGTCAATCAACTTATTTTCATAATAAAATTTATGGTCAAATTATTAGATCATCACAAATTTTGATTGTGACTTTATCTCATTAACCTTTCGTCACTTTGAATATATCTTGACCCAATTCGATTTCTCGTAATCTCCGGCGACAGAATAATATGTTTATCTCAATAAAGGTAAAATTTTATATAAGATAATTTTTAAAAAAATAAAAAAAAAATGAAAGAAGAGATTATGTAATTTTAGCCGAAAAAAAGTATTTAAGATTAAGAAAAAAAGGTAATAAATTTGAAATGTAATAAATATAATGTTAGAAATTATTTAAATTTTATGTGATTTAAAACTTTATTTAGTCCGTGGGTTTTCTCGGTGTCACACTATCAAATGGCTTATACCTCGGAGCTCGTGCTTAATTTATTACAAATAAACTTTTGTTCTACATTGAAAACTTATTGCATGTAGTAACATTTTATTTATGCCCTCATTCTTAAATTTGAGTTTTGGACTAGTAACATTTTATTTATGCCCTCATTCTTAAATTTGAGTTTTGGATGATAAGTTAGAGTACGTGCTGCCTTTCACAAAACACACGCACATATCAAGTTCACTTTTCATTTTATTTTTAATATTTTAATATTTTATTTTATTTTTATTTTTTAGTTAAATCAATCCAACCAAGGTCTTGCATACTAACCTAAGGATCTTTTCTTCTCGGTAAAATTCAACAGCTAACTAAAAATAAAACGATACTTAATACTCTACCTTTTATTTTATTTTTAATTTTAATTATTTATTTATTTTTTATTTAAAATCTTTTCTTCTGAATAAGAGTCCAATTGCTAATCCGAATTAAGTCGTTGGACTCTCTTTGTTTTTGACTGTGCTTTAGCTTATTACTTTCTAATGTATTTTCTTCGTTACTTTGAGATTTTAAGTTGAGCGTTTATATTTTTGTTGGATCTTTAAAAGTCTACATGATTTGAATTGTGTTATACTGAAGTCATACTAACGGAGTGGATGATGATCGTTATATTGTTGGAAGTGATTCTCAAAATTTTACAAGTGTAGAAGTAATTTTGCTTTCATAATAATATATTTTTTTCCCATATCAACTCATAAATCAGATCTAAATCCTGTTATATATCTTTATATTATCGTTTTTTTTTAATCTTGTACGTAAATTTTAAAAACCACTTTTAAAATATTTTTAAAATAAATTATTTAATAATAATATTTTATTAAAAAAATAGAGAGATATTTTCCAACATAATAATCTATACAAATATTGATTTCTCAGTTCTCCGTGTATACGTGCCGGCTTCTCCCGCATTTGACTGACGTGTCTTTTTTTTATGGTTCGTTTGCTCCGAGCCTACCACCGAACCACCTACAAATTTTTTTTTTTTTTTTTTTTTTAAGTTCGTTTGCTCCGAACCTACCACCGAACCGCCCACATTTTCCCTCTCTCTTCCCGAGCCTGCTCCGCGCCTCTTAATTCCGCTTCGTCTCTTCCGGAACCCTACCCACCCACCTCTTTTTCTCTACCTACGTCCAATCGCCTCCTTTTTCTCTCTCCTCCCTGTTTCTCTTCCCCAACCCTACCCCCAGCGCCGCTTCGCCTCCCTTCTCTCTCTCTTCCCTGACCCTACCCCCGAGCTCTTCTCCGCTCTTCGCCTTCTCTCTCTGGCCGAAGGGCTACCGTCGCATCTCTTCCGATCGTCGGAAGGCGCACGTGTGGGCTCTCTGTCTCTCTCTGGTCGTCGGATGGCGCATGTTCTCTCTGATCCCGAGCGCTTCTCCGCTCTTCGCCTTCTCTCTCTCGCCGGAGGGCTACCGTCGCATCTCTTCCGGTCGTCGGAACGCACATGTGTGGCCCTCTGTGGTCCTCGAGAATGTTCAGGTCCGATTCGTGCAATGCGTTGGAATAAACAGAGATTGATGTAAACTGTATGGAGGAGGTGCGAAATTATGAGGTTAGTGAGATCGTGCAATCCATATATGCTTAGTCAATGATGAGAAATGTTTGTAACTTTACTTTTTTAACATACGATTGTACTTTGTCATGCTATTTATTAGATATCTCTATATTCTAGATATACATCAGACCTTTTATACGTCGAAATTGAATTTACCAAATGGTTGATACTCCTCTTTTAAGTTCTTAGCTGACAACACTTTTACTGGCCCATTTTCTGATTTCTCATTGGTAAATGTATGCAAATCCCATGCTCTGTTGAATCAGTTGTATCCATGAAAATGCTGCATAAAACTTATTTCATGACATGATTGCTATCGATTTATCATGGCAGTTCAGAAGTTCCTTTGCTACTGTCTGGCATAGCCTTATACAAATTAAGCGAAAATTTTAAGCCTTTAGTTTATTATATATATGTATAAATTTGATGTTCCTTGCCAGTTGCGATCAATCCGACGGTTTTTCTTTCTCTCCCTCTCATCTCCAGGTTTATTTATTTATTTATATATTTATTTAGTTATATCTGATAGAGTAATTTTAAATTTAACATATTAATATTTTAAAATTAAATTTTAAATTTATATATAAAAATTTAAGTTGAGCCAAAATAGTAATATGTTAAAAATTTTATTTAAAATTAATATATTAAAATTTCAATTAAGATTTAGCAGTAAAAATAGTAATTTGAATTCAAAGTTGAGTTTCAGTTTGAAATTAGTTTTTAAAAATTTTTATTAATTATAAATATATTTTGGTATAAAAATATTTAAAAAATTATTTCTTATTAATTCATTAAATAGATTAGGTTCTCAAATTTTTCATTAAAATTAAAATTTGTACTTTATTTTATTAAAAATATGATTCTATTTCAAATATATAATTTAAAGTCCACGTTGAGTTTAAATTTTGAATGCAAAGTCTAAATTAGTTTTTTATATATAAATTAGTTTATTATATATGTATAAATTTGATGTGATGTTATTTAATGTTAAATGTCAAATTTCTAATTTAAAATAGCAATGTGTGAAAATTTTCAATTTAACATATTCAAATTTAAGAATTTTTTTATATATAGAATAAATTTTGTAAGATGAAAAGATTTTGTATATATATATATATATATATATATATATATATATATATATATATATATATATATATATATATATATATAAAATTTGATATGAAAAGATTTTGTATAGGAAAAGATTTTGTAAGTTTATTAGTTAAATATTTAATTTTATTTGATTTGATTGATGTGATATTAAAAATAAATATATTATTATATATAAGATTTTGTAAGATTTACTAGATTCCAAAAGATTTTCAAAAGATTTTATCATAACTCCTTTTTTTTTTTTAGAAATAAATAAATATTTTATATACAAGATTCAACGCCCACAAATTTTGACCACACTGAATCCAACTGGACGTTGGGTCTATTTGTTGGGACTCAAAATGAAATCTCAAAATAAACACAATGTCGATAGCAAATATTCTAACCTCACATCACACTAAATAAGAGCAAAACTACTAATATCTAATATCACACCACTCTTCAAATCTACTAAATCTCCTAAAATCACATCAAATCTACTAATATCTTTAAATCTACTAAATCTCCTAACATCACATCAAACCTACTAAACATCGTTTTTCCTTTAGACATTCTGGCACATTTTTCGATGCTAGATATTGGAGGAGAAAATCTTTAGAAAATAATAATTTCTTGGAAACATCACATGAAGAAAAATTATGACAGCAAATCTAAGACCATAATTACACAAAATCTGCTGAAAATCTTTAGAAAATTATAATTTCTTCAGAACTTCACATGAATGAAATGAAATGAGATATTTCAATAAATCTCCTCAAAATCTTTAGGAAATTATCATTTCTTAGGAGCATCACATCAATAAAATAACATATTTAAATACATAAATCTTACCTAATATAAAATAATTATCTAATCTTATATGTATAATATTTGTATATTTTTCTTTTTAAATCTTAATTGTAATTTTCATAATTAATTTCATCCTACAAAAATATAAATCTTAACTAATATAAATACAATCAATCAATGAATATTTATAGCAAAAGCATATGAAGAAAGGAGTAGGTATGATAGGTCTGGCACATTTTCCAGTACAACATCATATCAAATATTCTAATATCACATCAGAATCAAACCTAATAATTATCGATATATACAAACATCACTTTCAAATCGGTAGGAAATCTGTAGGAAATCTCCTAATGTCACTTCGAGAAAGTTAGCAACTATGAGATAAATATGAAATTAAATTACTTAATACTAATTTCTACATACGTACTATATATTTAATCATACTATATATTTAATGAAATTACTTAATACTAATTACTTAATACTAATTCCTACATACATACTATATATTTAATCATACTATATATTTAACCCATAATTCATGAATGAACATAAGGTTATGTCATTTCTTCACTTTCCTTTTAAGAACAATTGAATCCCACATGGAAGAAGTAATATGATAGTAGGAGATTTGCAATCATAATTACTAAATTTGAATCTCATATTCACTAATCCCTAAATATTTTTCTTAGGAAAATCTGTCACATTCTATTTGAATCTCATATTCACTAATCCCTAAATATTTTTCTTAGGAAAATCTGTCACATTCTCTTAGTTTTTTACCGTAATTTTTTTACTAATATTTTTTCGTAGTAAATCTCCTAATATCACATTAGGGTGATTGTATTAATTAGCTATCATCTTGCTATTATGTGCCAGATTTCCTATCATTGCTATCATTTACGGGTGATGTGATATTAGGAGATTTGTTTGCTATCATTTGTGGGTTTGAGGGTATATCTTTTTTGAGGGTGCTCTGATGTGATTATGATGTATATCTACTAATAAGATTTGCTATCATTTGCATCCCATCCTTTACTAATCCCTAAATATTTTGCATGTATTAATATATATAATATATTGCTATCATATTAAAATTTTATTCATATTAATATATTAATACTTTACTATAATATAATAGTAAATCTCATAATATAATTGTATACATTTTAAAATTTCTTACATTAGGGTGATTGTAATAATTACCTATTATGCTGCTATCATGTGCCAGATTTGCTCTCATATAAGGGTGAGGTGATATTAGTTAATTTGTTTGCTAAGGGTATATCTTTTTAGGATATCATCCAGATTTGCTATCATGTTGTCATTTGAGGGTAATGTGATGTGATATTTATAGATTTGCTATCATTAGAGGATATATTATGATTTAAATCTACTAATAAGATTTGGTATCATTTCACAAAGTCATTCCATCCCATCATGTAATAATATATTCATATCATAGTAATATTTTATTAAAAAAAAATCTATATATTAATCATTTGTATATATTAATTCCTAAATATTTTGCATATATTAATATAATAATATATTGCTATCATAGTAATATTTTATTCAAAATATTTGGGAATTAATTTGTATCATATCTGTGGTGTTCACTAATTTCCACCTCACATATAATATAATAGTAGTTCTCGTAATATCTAAATATAAAAAATTGTATACATTTCTAAAATTCTTACATAAGGGTGATTGTAATAATTAGCTTTTATGTTGCTATCATGTGCTAAATTTGCTCTCATTCAAGGGTGATGTGATGTTAGTAGATTTGTTTCCTATCATTTGAGGGTATATCTTTTTAGGATATCCAAAAGGTTTGCTATCATTTTGTAATTTAAGGGTGATGTGATGTGATATTTGTAGATGTGAATCTACTAATAAGATTTATTATCATTTCACTAAGGCATTCCATCCCATCATCTAATAATATATTGGTATTATAGTAATATTTTATTCAATTTTTTTGGGATTAAGGAGGTGTTCGCTAATTCTCATCTCACTTATAACAGTAAATCTCATAATATCTAAATATAAAAATTGTATGCATTTTTTAAATTTCCATTATGTGATATTTGTAGATTTATTTGCTATCATTTGAGAGTATATCTTTTTAGGATATGTAAAAAATCTACTAATTAATAAGATTTAGTATTATTTCACTATGTCATTTCATCCCATCATGTGATAATATATTTAAATCATAGTAATATTTTATTCAAAATATTTAGGGGTTAAGGAGGTGTTCACTAATTCCCATCTCACTTATAATAGTAAATCTCATAATATCTAAATATCAAAATTATATGCACTTTTAAACTTTCCATTTTTTATCATATGTCTTCTATAGAAATTCCCACATCGCAGATTTGCTATCATGTATATTTATAAGTCATTCCATCTCATAGTTACTAACTTTGAGAATGATGTGACATTTGGAGATTTTCTACCATTAAATTTGGAAGTGATATTTGTATATTCATAATTATTAGATTTGAGTGTGATGTGATGTTGCAATATATGCTATTAGAGTGTGATGTGATGTTAGAATATTTGCTATCATAATATCTAAATATAAAAAATTGTATACAATTATAAAATTCTTACATTAGGGTGATTGTAATAATTAGCTATTATGTTGCTATCATATGCTAAATTTGCTCTCATTCAAGGGTGATGTGATATTAGTAGATTTGTTTGCTATCATTTGAGGGTATATCTTTTTAGGATATCCAAAAGATTTGTTATCATTTTGTAATTTGAGGGTGATGTGATGTGATATTTGTAGATCTCCTATCATTAGAGGGTATATTATGATGTAAAATCTACTAATAAGATTTACTATAATTTCACTAAGTCATTCCATCCCATCATCTAATAATATATTCGTATCATAGTAATATTTTATCCAAATTTTTTGGGGATTAAGGAGGTGTTCGCTAATTCCCATCTCACTTATAACAGTAAATCTCATAATATCTAAATATAAAAATTGTATGCATTTTTAATTATTTATGTTATATATATATAATTATAATATATTTATAATATTAAATTATTTATATTAATTGTAGGTTTGATGAAGAAGAGCGATCTGATAAAGAAACCGGATGAAGAATTGAGACCAGATGAAGAATTGCATGCTACAAACAATTTACTAATATTAATATTTATGTGTTGTATATAATATATGATGTTTAATGTTTAATACTTAGTTTTTTTACAATTTTAAACTATGAATTATTTTAATTTCGGAAAGGGAAAACTTTGTTAGAAAAACTTAGAATAGCAAAATCTTTATATTAGTACGTTATTTGATCGGCAAGTAGTTTCAACTAATATTTAGTAATTCTCAATAATATTATCAGTTTTTTATATTTTTGGTTTTTCAAAATATATTGACATATTTTGTAAGATTGAGATTTTTATATTCCTGATTTTCAAGAATATATTGACATATTTTGTAAGATTATATAAGATTTTGATAATTCTTCTAATAAAGTTTAAATTAAATATAGTATCCCTAATTATTTCTACCTTTCAAATATAATAATTTATTATATGCTTTTTTTTGAAAAATTAATTAAAATTAAATATAGTATGTCTGCATATTTTAAATTTTAAATTTTAATAAATTATGTCTAATATATCTAATTAATTTTTAGTTACCACAGCTCTATATTATTAGGTGATTTTATCGTTAAGAAATTTAAAGTATTATTTGGTAATTCTTAAAAATATTGCCAGTTTTTGATATTTCTGAATTTGCAAAATATATTGATATATTTTGTAAGATTGTATGAGATTTTGATAATCCTTCTAAGAAAGTTTAAATTAAATATACTATGCCTTATTATTTCTAACTTTCAAATATAATAATTTATTATATGTTTTTTCAAAAAATAAATTTAAATTAAATATAGTATGCCTGGTTATTTTCAATTTTAAAATTTAATAAATAATGTCTAATGTCTATTTAAATTTTAGTTACCGCAGCGAAGCGCGGGTATTTCACTAGTATATATGATTTGCTGTGCTTATACTTGAAGAAGCACGAAGTACAATTCGCTACTTAGTAGCAAAAAAAAAAAAAGAAAAAAAAGAGAAACAGC
The DNA here is from genome assembly GCA_029204045.2 of Tillandsia leiboldiana. Lineage (NCBI taxonomy): Eukaryota > Viridiplantae > Streptophyta > Magnoliopsida > Poales > Bromeliaceae > Tillandsia > Tillandsia leiboldiana. The sequence continues at coordinate 4,264,285 of CM055071.1, forward strand.
ATGATCATAAAAACACAATATATATATATATATATATATATATATATATATATATATATATATATATATATATATTTAATTAGGTTAGAATACTGTCGATTGCATCAAGTTATTGGTGCTATCAAATTTTTAGTCTTTGAAGAATTATATTAGAATACTGTCGATAGCATCAAGTCATTGGTGCTATCAAGTTTTTAGTTTTTGGATTAAAAAATATATGGTTAAGATGATAGTGATATCTTAGGATTTATTAGGTGGTTGGTTGAATAGTAAAAATCTTAGAGGGCCACTCTAATTCCAACCGCATATTTCTTCATCCAACTACAGAAAATTTGATAGCACTAATTATTTGGTGCTATGAATAGTATTCTAGCCGGACTCTCTCTCTCTCTCTCTCTCTCTCTCTCTCTCTATATATATATATATATATATATATATATATATAAACACATATATAAACACATCAACCATGCATAAAATATCACTGCATCATAAATATAAGAACAGCACAAACGAACATGTACAGCATCATAGCCAAGTACTCCACCGCTCCCTCCCTTCTTTCACACCCACTGTCGTAGGGAGTGTTGTCCACCAACGGCAGGCTCCCTCCGTTTAACCCCTGCTGCTGCTGCTGCTGCTGCTGCTGCCCCTGCCTGAAGCCCGATAACGGATGCTGCTGCTGCTGCTGCCCGAAGCCGGCCGACATCGGCTGCCCAAATGGAAGCGCATTTCCTGATCCGCCACCGCCGATAGTCCGAGGGAGAACGCCAAATGGCGATGGCGGCAACGGCAGCAGGTCGGTACTGGATGGTGCAGAAAACGGAGGGGTGTATTCGATTTGTTCGGATGGCGGCGTGGGTGGTGGGAGTTGAGTTGTGTCGTCGTCACCGCCGTCGTCGCTTGGTGGTGGAGATTCTGCGGTGTCAGGGACGGGCGGGGAGAGCGGCGGCGGCTGGTCGAACGGGAGGTCGGTGTCGCCGCCCGCGAAGTCGTCCAAGTGGTTGTAATTGGTGATGGTGGTGGCTTTGGAGGGTGGGGAGAGGAGGAGGAGGAGGGAGGAGAGGGAGAGGAAGAGGAAGAGGAAGAGGAGTGAAGGGGAGTACTGCTTCATGGTTGGTTAGTTTTGTTTCTTGGTTGTGAGTTAGGATATGTGAATGGAGCATGCATGTCTCTCTTTTATATATTCCTCTGTAGTGGAGTAAGAGGTTTGATATATCTTGTGTAAACTATAAAATAATTGATATATTTCAAAAACTTAAACTATAAAAGAATAATAATTTTTATATTCAAATTCAGTGGTCATTTAAAGTATATCTCAAAGTTCTTCAATCTTTAAAGTATAAGATTTGACAGATAGATAGCTGCATCTGGTATCTGGTGAAAGGAGTAGTTTTATATTTTGTAAAGAAATTGGTAATGGGAGAGGTGTAGATCCATCCATTGGTGGGATGGAGTTAGTATGTGAGGGGTAGTAGGGTTTAAGTGGATATGTTGAGAAAGGGGTATACATGGCATGGATGTTTTTGTGTGATTGGAGTGAAAATTAAACCTGTCCCATTAGCTAGGGGATTAGGAGATAATTAAGTAAGCATGTCTTAACTATTTTAATGTATATCATCATGGACCTGCACAAATATTCCACCCTGATCTTCCAAAATATGATAATATAATTTTTATGATTTAAAAAAAAAAATGATAAATTATATATCTTTACATGCTCAATACTAAATAGCTCTCAATTTTTAAAGCAGAGATATTGTTCTGACCTTTTATTTGCATAATTATTATGACCCTGCATTTATTTAGAAATTAGGATTTTGATCCATCAGACATTTCTCTTTTGACTCAGTTTAATTTGTTTATCCGTGCTCACAAAATGAGCTTGAACACTTTTAATCTCAGTCATTTACCAGTTTTTAAATAAAACAAAGTAATAAATTGTGGCATGATTTTATATCATTTAGATGGAAAAAATTATTGCATACACCAAATCAAAATTTAAATCATTCGACATGTTGTATCTGATCAGACAGGGCCAAGAATTCCGATATATATATATCCTCTGACATTTCCAAACGCATTCCAGAAAAATTATTGTTGATTGTCCCTCAGTAGTTGTAGAAATAAAAATAAGGAATACAAACTGTTAAAATTAGCAAAAATAAATAATATCCGATAACAATGAAATGCTCGCAAACATTCAGATTGCCTGCTTATTCGATCTTATTCGTGGTATCCGGAGATCAGAAGGGACCATCAAGCAGCAACTTTCTTCGAGGTCGCCGAGTTCACAATAGTGGCAAATTCTGGGCCCTGCACAAATGCGAGAAAATATTTGAATAGGTGGTGAACTATTAGGTGTAAAATTTCTGATATTACAGCATAATCTCATGAAAAAACAATTGAGTCGATTAGGACACGGACCTCAACAAGGTAACATTATAAAAAAAACAAAGGAAATTAGCAATACACATGGCTAGATTTTGAAAATAATTATTTCCAATTTGTGACACAAAAGGTACCGCGATTTACATTGGAGATATGTGTTCCTTTTTTAAAAAAAATAAGAGAGCTGAGCATCATTAAAATGTTGGTTGGTTATATCTAGCTTATTATATTTTTTGTAATAAAACTATATTTATGTGTGACTAGCCTTCGAAGGGCCGTCACCCAAAGAACTATATTAAATAAGATGCGCTTCTCAGAGTGCTCAATTCTAGCGAACTGAAGGCCGCGCCTCCAAATCTCCAGAATTTGAGTGTGCTCTTTAGTCTATGAAGTCACATTCTAATTTAATTAAGCTGCGAATCACCGTGAAGGACAATGTAAGATCATGATTAATTTGTGCTACATTATAATACCTTCAATGATGCCCCTCCGACAAGAAATCCATCGATATCTTCTTGTTTTGCAAGCTCTGCACAATTGCTCCCATTTACCGAACCTGTTAATAGAAGCATAAATTATCACTCGGTTCGTTATACAATAAGCATAATGTTAGCATAGCAAGCAAGCAAAGAAGATGTATATCACACAATTGTCACGGGTTTACATCCATCATGAATTTCAACCTAGGTATGGAAAGGGAAAGGTTGATGAACATTCCTTTCATATTCGTTTGAATAGTGATACTTTGGTAACGTTAAGCCTCCCATATGCAGCTGATAAGTAACTTTTCCATTGGCTTGTGTGTTGGCAACTTATTATCGCGGATGAAAGTAAGATGTTTCGGTGAGAAATTAAGTATAAGTATCAGATTTTTTGGGTGAAAGGCACTGATAATCATGCTTGTTAGAAAATGGTCCCCATAAAGCTTTTTACAGACATTAAAATTATCTAACTAACATTGAATACCTAAAATTTTAGAATAAAGTTTCATTTTAAATAGCACTTTCTCGTCTTATAGAATATGCACTGAGAGAGATAGAGATAGAAAGAGAGATGGTAGAGTTACCTCCATAGATAATACGAGTGGCGGAAGCAACCTCAGGTGAAATGTTCTTTTTCAGCCAATCGCGGACAGCAACATGCACTTCCTGAGCCTGCTGGGGAGTGGCCACTTTTCCAGTGCCGATAGCCCAAACTGGCTCGTATGCAATAACAACGTCTGTCCAGCTCGAGATACTATCTGAACAACAGCCCAAAACACGTGTATTAGAATCGATGTTCTTTCTTCTTTTTTTTCACCAAAGATGAGCTACTTCACAATAAAATTACAAAATCATTACCTGCAAAAGCCTTCAACTGCTGAAAACAGACCTCGAAAGTTTTCCCTGCTTCCCTTTCTTCGAGCTTCTCTCCTATACAGGCAATAACCTTAAGATTCTGACTCAAGGCATATGTAGCCTTCTTACCAATAAACTGCAAATACAAAAAGCCTCATCATATTATGACGACTTCAAATATCTTAGCACCTAATCTGATTGACCCGGATGTTTAGATTGTTACAATGTGGGCTGCATATAAGAAAAGAGTAGTGTTCAGGATAGTGATTCTCAAACAGGTACCTGATCATCTTCACCAATAACATGCCTGCGCTCAGAATGCCCCAGAATAACCCATTTGCAGCCAATATCGGTCAGCTGCTCAGCACTGGAAGTAAAAAAGATTGCATATGGATAAACTATGAGAAATGCAAGAAATAGAAAAGTCAATGCTGTTGTTTCAGGTAAATGAAGAGAAAAGGACAATGTTGTGAATCGAGTATTAGTTTGCAAATTACAGATAGTTTGAAAAATAAAGAATATATGTTATGACAAACGCGGAAAAGATCTAGTTCGTTGGGTGCGAAAATACCAAAAGAGAATTGAGAAAGAGAGAAGAAAAATAAAGCACACAATATTTACGTGGTTCGATCACTGGCCTACGTCCACGGGCGAAGACGGAGCGGAGACTTCTATTATAATCAAAGTGGTGTACAAAATACGCCTCTCACAAAATCCTAATCCCAAAATACACCCATACTCCTCATCCGCCGCCCCAAATAAAAGGAATAATAGTATATTTATAATAGTGGCTAAATCCTAATACAATTAGGAATATGAATCCACTAAGATTAGGAATAATCTTAATAAGATTAGACATAATCCAAGTTTATCTTAATTGGATAAGCTAAATAGAATAGGGTTAGAAAACCTTTCGGTTCTAGAATTCGAGACATATCTAACAATCTCCACCTTGGCTTGAATTCTCTGTCTTCTTCACCAAAACCCTAAAAGCTCCTGAAAGTGCTGCTGCACATGCAAACCAAATATACGGAATTCTTGAATTTGGTCGCCTGACTTAATGAGCAAAATCGTGGGGTTCTCTGAAGTGTCAATCTTCTCATTCTCCAGTTATGCCTTTTGCAACCTCTATTGCATCAGAACGACAACTTGCCGTAGAGCGAAACTGCTGGAGCGATGAAACTTCTCGATCTCAAATTTTGTCGACGCCTTAAACACCCAAACGAACAATCCGGCTCTGATACCAGTTTGTTATGACAAACGCGGAAAAGATCTAGTTCGTTGGGTGCGAAAATACCAAAAGAGAATCAAGAAAGAGAGAAGAAAAATAAAGCACACAATATTTACGTGGTTCGGCCACTGGCCTACGTCCACGGGCGAAGACGGAGCGGAGACTTCTATTATAATCAAAGTGGTGTACAAAATACGCCTCTCACAAAACCCTAATCCCAAAATACACCCATACTCTTTCTCATCCGCCGCCCCAAATAAAAGGAATAATGGTATATTTATAATAGTGGCTAAATCCTAATACAATTAGGAATACGAATCCACTAAGATTAGGAATAATCTTAATAAGATTAGACATAATCCAAGCTTATTTTAATTGGATAAGCTAAACAGAATAGGATTAGAAAACCTTTCGGTTCTAGAATTCGAGACATATCTAACAATATATTAGATCATAAAGGTAGAAATTATGAACTGCATAGCGAAAAGTAGGTGCAATACTAGGATATAATTTCCGAAAGTGCAAAGTAAAAAGATTAATTCCTTGTGCATTCTAGTACAATTTAGAGAAGCCAAACAGGTTTTTAACCTGATTTCTCCAGTAAAAGCTCCACCTTTTCCAACCCAAACATTTTGAGCAGAAATCTCAACACGATCAGTCAGTGAAGACTTGACCTGGTCAATATATACGAATGGAGGTGCCACAACAACATCTGCATTATCACCATAAAACAGAGAACTAAGAAGCCTTATAACACCAAGCATGTAAATAAACAAAGTAAAAAAGAAGTAACAGGCCTATGTAACACGCTAAATTAACCATCAACATATCTAGTTGAATAAATTGGCTGGTGTGCAAAGTTGTTTTAGGAAAGAGAGAACCACATGCTTTCTGGTGTTCAGTTTGTATAAAAGCTGCGCAAATTTTCAAAGATAGAATCCAAGGCTTATCAGCAGTAAAAACCAAGAAAAATTTTTACGGTTCTAACCCAAGGCTACAGTATGATACCGTTGATCACAATATACCCTTATGACTTAAAAAGGTGCCCATAATAAATGTGAAAATTGTTATTTAATGATTTTTCACCACCATGCTCTGAAGTACAAACAGATTTACCATCAGGCCTCTCAAATCAGAACATAAAACACAATGGTAGAGCAGGAAGCAAAGAGGAGGCCATGCACAGAAGTCCATAAATGTGCTAGTGTATAAGCTTATCTGAAGGAGAGAAGATAAGGGACTTCTCAGTTTGCTTCTTTTAAAACATCTGAATTCTCCAGGAATAACCTTGGAAGAGTTTATATTGAGCTATTAATTCAAAAGAAAGAAAATCAGTATTCTGCATGAATTCCCCATGTTTCCTATCTTAATAAAAGAGGAAGACAAAAGAAGCAGGACGCAGGAGAATACCCCATGTTTCCTATCCTAATAAAAGAGGAAGACAAAAAAAGCAGAACACACATAACCCTTTTCTTTGAAACAATCGAGAGCTTTGAAGACCAAATTTGAGATCTAAAAACTAATATGAACATACAATATCTAATGTATGCAGCCTACAACCGAAAAAAGCAAAAAAAGAGGGAGTCAACTGGAGAGTTGGAAAGGAAGTAATGCTCTGTTCAGTTGTATGTAGTGGGATCATACGACCTTGAAGGTTCTTACTAAAGTTGAACTACGAAGCACGAATACTTCAAATTTCATGCCGTTCCCGTATCGAATACTAATACGCGTCAGATACATGTTGGGAACGGGAATGAAGTATCCGGCATTTTTGAAAAATAAAAAAAAAGTGGATATGGCTCAGATACGGGGAGACACGGGGGGGGGAGGGGGGTATTGGATACGGTTGAGTTCCTTTTTGGTCTAAAATGATCAAAACTCAAATATTTTCAAAAAGCCCAGATCCTAATCCATTGGCCATTGGAAATAAGAAAAAGAGTGATAAAAATGCCAATCTCTCTTCAATTCGTCATTTCTTCTATCTTTTTGCTCTTGGATGGTTGAAGGTGCTCACTCTCTCTCTATCTCTACACAGTATTAAGCATTGGTTCAATGCTTTACAGGTTACCTTTTACTTTCTTTTCTCTAATTTATCAACCTAGCACTAATCAACAAAGACTATAGAGAATGATTTTTTCCTTCTTCTATCAAAATGTTAGTATATTTTTATTATTATTATTTTATATAATAGAACTTAATAAAACAAACATATATGATAAATAGCTAATTATCTAGTTTGTGCAACTTAATATCTAGTGTTATCATTTGATCGAGTTGGATGATAGTTGGTTAATACTTTTTGAATTATTATTTCATACAATTAATTATCTTTTTTTATAAACTACTTTAGAACAATTATACAAACTAATGTATATCAATATATTTTCCTTGATATAATTCAGATATCTTATTGTTCTCAATATATCATTACATATAATCAACATTTATTAAAATATATATAAAATAATATTTTATTCAAGTATACCCCACATATTGTATTCTAGAGTTTTTAGAAATTGTCGTATCACCGTATCTGTATCGTGTCGTATCTGTATCCCCGTATTCATATTTGTGCAACATAAAAGTTAAATGAAGGAGATCATAAAAAGCAATGCATTCAAAAAACGCCCCAAAAAAATCTATATTCTCCTACGCTTTTTTTTCCTCTCAACACACATAAATCTCCATTAAAATTATGTCTTGCTGCTATATGTGCAATCACGATGTGTCCATCTACGTATGCACATGAAATCAAGAATGCTTTTAAATTTTTCATGTGCTAGAAAAGAAATAAAGCAATACTAATGAAAATAGGAACTTCATTTGATAGGGACAACAAGAAACAGCTGACAATCATACCAACATCATTTTCCAATGTAGCTCCATTCAAGTCAGATACAAGTTTGCTGATAGAGTCCTTTGTTCCATTCTAAACACACAAAATATCAAATAGTCAATTAGGTAAATACAAAAAAATTTAAAAAAAGGGTAAGAAGAACAATCAACAATTTGAAAGATGAAAGAAACAAATAAACGAAGAGAATGAAAGCATGAACCAAAATCAAACATGAATCATGATGTCACAGTTAACAGCCTTTATGTTCACTTTACCAGGTTCTAAGTGTAAGCAGGGAAAGAACAGAATGAAAGTGATGTAAAATATAGCAAGTTTGGCAATAAACCAGTCAGATATTGTGTTGGTAACTATGCAATGAAGTCTACACATTCTCATTCTTATGACACGATGGAAAATCTATTGTCATTCATTTAAACAATCTCCAGTTAGCCTTCTTCAGTTACCCTAGGACAAAAACCATTCTAAACAATCTCCCTGCCTCCATCAGTGTCTGCGATGTGTGCGTGTGTATACACTTGTCTATGGGTGTACCATGCATATTTTATATACAAAATACCATGTGATATTAGAAGTACCAATAACAGAAAGAACATCAGTCTTCATACATAAAGCTAAGCACATCTGCTGAGCATTTCAGAGTTAACTTGCAAAACTTCAACTCTTTCAGTTAACAAGCTGGTTTCTTGCTCCTATTGTCCAAAATCCGACAATATCCCTTCCCTACCCTCCCCCTCTGGATGAGACTATATCACTGACACTAAGAGAAGTAGGAAGAGAAGATGTGCCAAAGCAAGACAAAATACTCACGCATTTCCAGTTGCCTCCAACAAAAAACTGCAAAAGACAAAAAAAAAAAGAATAGAAATGCATTAGAAAGCAAACAACACAGAAAAATCAGACAAGTTATCTATATCGTGATAATTTATGTGGATTGGCATAAACAAGCATTTATATATCATAGTACATGAGAACCAAGACGTAAATATTGCCCCAGAGGAGAGCATATGTTCAACATGGGAAGCATTAAAACACAGAATAAGACAGTTGATCAAGCACAATCACATTCCAGAAGCCAAAGGTAATAGTCAAATAACTGAAATAAGACCCAACAAAAAAACATGATCTGTATCACCTGCTACAAGAAATCGATGAACAAATAATAGTAAATTATATATTAGTATTCAATTCATTATTATCAGCTCATCATGTTGGTTTTCTACTCTTTGTTGTTAATGGCCGAGTATATTTTTATCTTCAGCACTGCAGAAAGGTTATCTTATTCTTAACAGTTTTCACCAACTTCAACATTAAGCATAGACATCAGAGTTATATAACCAATTCATTTAGGCAATGTTGGCTTTGCAGGAGAATTTGTGGGTATCAAGAACCAGGGAGATGGAGCAAAGGAAAGAACCCTCGGTAATTCACCAAGATCCCAAACATGCTTTATAAAAGAAGAAATAGTAGATATTATTGCGAGTTATATATATATATTTTTTCCCTCTAAAACAAACAAGAAAAAAGGAAGATAAAAATGCAGTCTCTTTTCGCACACCCTAATTAATCAAGTCCCAGCCAGATGAAGCGCCTTGCTTAAGCTTTCAAAGATTCAACCATAAATAAAAGTTCCACAGGTAAGCAACACAAAAGTATCTGACAAGATATTTAAAAAGGAAAAAACCAACATTGATAAACTGAGACACATTCTTTATACGGTTTTCTTCCAAAAATTAAAGCAGCAAAAAAATTCAAATCCTTAAAATCATCCCAGCTCCCCTTCCCTTAATGAACTAGAGACTAACTTTGGTTTACTACAAGCATGCCCTTAAACCGTAATGCAATTTCCAAGCAAGTAGAAAAGCAAAACAAACAACAAAGTGGTACCAAAAATGTGATTTTGATCTAGGAAAAACAAAGAAAGGGAAGAAAATTGGTTAATACGGTGGTTCAGAGAAATCAATAACAGCAAAAAATGCAACATTTTTAGGCTCACTAGTTTTTCTTCCTAAATACTATAGTTGATATTGCTGTATTAACTAAAAACTCATACATTATACTACACCTACCTTCCTAATCCGATCCAAGTTTGCAAAATTATCATTAAATTTCCAAAATCCATCAATCCATTCGCCAAATTCCAATCAAATTCCCAAATCACTTCATTCACAACCAGCAACCAAACAAAATACACCAATTTCCACCAAAAAATCGGCCTTAAAAGATCAAAAAGAGAGCAAAAATAGCGAAAGAGGGAGCCACCTTTCCCGATCCGGCCATGGCGACGACCCCTCTCGGGGGCCTCCGAGAAGAAGAAGCGACGCGGAGGCGAGGCGCGGCGCGATCGAAGAAGAGAGCATTGGTGGAGGGAGACGGCCCCAACGAGGGCTCGCCCTTGGTGCCTCCTCCGCGGCGGAGCCCCGCGAAGTGGTGGGAGAGGCGTGACGCGAGTGAGGACGAAGACGCCGCCATTGTTGTCGCCGTCGATCTCCTCCTCCTCCTCCTCCTCCTCCTCCTTGCCCTAGAAAGCTCCGATCTACTTCTTTGTGTATGTACGAAAAGGATAAAGAGGGGAGCCCTTCTCCTTCGGACACGTGTCCCTCGGAGATCGCGAGGGGGGTGGTTGGGTCGGATGGTTGGGTGACAGAGGTGGTTGGTAACTTAACAGCGAACAACCACTTGTATTTCTGCGTCGTGGCGTATTTTTAGTGGCTGTCGTACAGATTTTCCTAATCTGAGATTACGCTAAATCCTGGCGGTAGTTGGAATTGATGGAAAGAGATTTAAGAGGTGGATCTTGGAAGAACCTACGATGGGACCAGAATGATTCCTACAACACCCTCCTCATGGATAAGATTAAGATTACAATATTTACTTTCTTAATATATATATATATATATATATATATATATATATATATATATATATATATATATATATATATATATATGATAAATTGCAATTTTTTTTTTTTGAAATTTTATCAAATTTTAAAATGCTTGATACTTTAATTCTCATATAATAATGAGTTATAAATTTTTATTTAAATTTTTTAACTTACTATAATTAATTTCTAAAATTCGATTGATTATAAGTGTATATTAATTTTTTACTGATTTGGTAGTAATGTAATATTTTAATTTTTACTATATTATTAATTATAATATTATAATATTAGCGACAAATCACTATTTAATCGGGTAGATTGGAGTGTAGAAATTAATTATAATAGTTTTAGAAGTTAAAGTCAAAAATTGCAAAAGATTAAGGGTTGGGGGTGTAATATCAAATAAAATTTTAGATTGTACCTTCTGTCATGAGTTTCAATCTCTTAAAATTGGTTGCAGACAACGATTCTTTCTTTCGATTCATTCTCGTGCGCAATCTGTAAAAAAAAAAAAAAGAGAATGTTTCCTGTAAAAAAAAAAAACGGCATTGGTTGTTTAAGAAATTTCATGAATTTCTGGCTCTAGATTGCAAAAGTTGAAATAAGGACTTACTTGTAAAGCCCTGATTGAAAAATCTTACATGTACATTCTAAATAAAATGTACCATTAATATTTTTTTAAGATAAAAGAAAATATTTTTTGTACATTCGAAATCTAATGTGCATCTTATACTTCATCCATCATAACATAGAATAAATTTTATTAATCATTTCGAAATAATCAGTAAAGAAATATTCATTCTAAAATAGATGGAATATATTATTAGGAAAATAATCGCACTAACTTTGATCATGATTAAATTATCTAACTATTATTTGTTTAAAATTGAATAACATAACTTACCTTTAATTGCTATGAAATTTCAGAAATTGTAGATAAAAATAAACCGAAATAAAATTGATCCGGAAGCGTGCGAGGCACTGCCCTAAGGCGTATTTCCGTCCTTCGTGCGGATTAATCGGAGATACCATCCCAAGGTACGACCGGAACTCCCCTTCCTACGAGCACGACCACGGAAGAGGTTTGACGAAATTTCTTTCAACACCCGATAAATAAAATTAACCAAATAAAATTTAAAATAAAACTTAAAATAATTCTTTTTCTCTTTCTTTCTTTCTTTGACTGACTTTTTCTTTCACTCTAACTACTATAGCCCACACCTATGTATATATAGGGACAGGACAATAAAAAGCCGTTGGGTTTCATGCCAACTTTAATTCAATTAAAGCAAGAACGTTCCCAACCCAACGTTAATATACTTTAATAAGAATTAATTAGTAAATTAATTAAAAGAGAGTAAATTAATTAGTAAATAAGAAATAATAATAACATAAAATTATTATTGAGGGTTTTAGAAATTTTGATTTTTATTCCAACAATCCCCCACAAAATTTAAAATTTCGAAATAAAATTACACTCAAAAATAAAATAAAATAAAATAAAATAAGATTATCGGGTGTTTATACTATGTAATAGGTAAGTTGTCTTTAAAAGACTTAACCTCACTTAGTGTAAGCAATTTTCATCAGAAGGAATCGGAGTGAACCAGGTCTTGAACTACGTTCCTTTGACCCTGTCTTCAACTACCACACACACAGTACAGAATTCTCCGTCGCGAGTCTGTGCATTAAAGGTCATGCACAGTACCTTGATTTTTCATAAGAATTTCTATGGACAGCCCACATCACATAGTCGCGGCCTTATACGAATATTCTTATATAGGTGGTATCTTCCAGGGATGTGTGTAGAGTCTCATCTCGCAAAAATTATTGTCTCGGATTCCATTAAGAGCTATAAGCTCAACCTCAACCACTACACAGAGCACAACTCATCATAGGGATGGAATTGGAACTAAAGTTCCTCTGAATAAATTGTAGAAAGTGCTCTTTGGCCAACCTGACAGCTTATTTTTACCACATTGAACCTTCTTCAAGGGATCTCCTATCACAAAGGTTGGGTTCCCACTGCAGGAAGGCCCTTTATGGGCAAAGTCCCATCCCCCTCGATGACTCTAGGATCTTAGTCCTATTCAGCCCTTTCGTCAAGAAATCTGCAAGTTTCTGCTCAGATATGATAAAATTCAAAAAAATAACATTATAAAAATTAGACATCTAACAAATTCTTGTCTCAATTTAATATGTCTATTAGCTTTGAAATTTATCAATTTCATTTTACAAAAACTTAATTGTAGCTTTAGAATCACACCGAATAGAAATAGATTTGATGTTCAAAGAATCAGAAATTCAATTGGTATTCAGAACAACCAACAAATTTGAGTCCATAAGATAGATTACTTTTAAATTAACGAAATACTTTCTTTCGAGCAATCTAATGAATCATACTAGGATCAACAGAAATATGAACAGGTGAACAATTAGGATACCCAAATATATCAAGCTGATAAAAAACTTTCCCCCACAAGTTCTGAGATACATCAGAACTTAAAAACATAACATCAACTATGTCTAATAGGGTTTGGTTCAATCTCATTAAATCGGTATTGGTTTTCTATTCTGATTGAAGGAAGTGCAAACCTAATTTTAATAGTTCTCTAAGTTCATAAGCAAATCTGGATAAAAATGAAATAATTTGTTCAGTAGACAAATAGATTGATAGGTATCTAAGTTTGAAACATTTTAGATAATCTAATTGAGAGAATAAAAAAAAAATTTAAGACTAGCAACTATGAGCTACAAAAAAGATTCAATAAATCTTTTAATATTATTATTATTTGTTTTAATATATATATATATATATATATATATATATATATATATATATATATATATATATATATATATATATATATATATATATATTAAACAAATACACATTGTTTAAAATTTTAATATTAATCTTTTTATCGCAATTAGTTTAATAGCAAACAGATGACCCAAACAATTAAAGTTTGAATTTGATTTAAATATTTTCGGATTTGATTTAAATATTTTCAGATGTAAATGCAATCAAATAAAATATGTAAGCTACAGTAAATAATATAAGATTAAACTAAAATATATAAAGTAGGCTTTGTGCTTGCTAGTTGTGTGTCTTTACCTTAAGACTAATGTTGTAGGTTCAAATACTACTTAAAACAAATTTTTAAAAAAATGAATTTACTGTAGATAAAACTATATATAAATATACTTTTTTTTTCTTTTTTTTTCGAAGCTAAAACAATAAATAAATTTTTTATTATTATAATTATTATTATTATTATTATTTTTTATATATATATATATTTATTTTACTGTAGCTAAAAAGTGAAAACAGTAAAAATATATATATAATAATTTTAAAGAGAGAAAATAAATCAAAATAATCTATATGCAATTAAAATTTTAAAATGCTAATTTCAATATGTTTAAATTTGAATGTTAAACATACTAATAAGTTGACAACAAAATTATATGTAATATGCAATATTTTTTCTTTTCGGATTAGCACTCGTTAGATCGTTAATCACAATCAAATAGGAATACGCCTTAGACTATTAGGAAAATAATAACTTTAATCATGATTAAATTATCTAACTATTATTTGTTTAAAATTGAATAACATAACTTACCTTTAACCGCTATGAAATTCCATAAATTGTAGATAAAAATAAACCGAAATAAAATTGATCCGGAAGCGTGCGAGGCACTGCCCTAAGGCGTATTTTCGTCCTTCGTGCGGATTAATCGGAGATACCACCCCAAGGTACGACCGGAACTCCCCTTCCTACGAGCACGACCGCGAAAGAGGTTTGACGAAATTTCTTTCAACACCCGATAAATAAAATTAACCAAATAAAATTTAAAATAATTTTTTTTCTCTTTCTTTCTTTTTCTTTCTTTGACTGACTTTTTCTTTCACTCTAACTACTATAGCCCACACCTATGTATATATAGGGGCAGGACAATAAAAAGCCGTTGGGTTTCATGCCAACTTTAATTCACCTAAATGGTGAATTAATGCATTAAAGCAGGAACGTTCCCAACCCAACGTTAATATACTTTAATAAGAATTAATTAGTAAATTAATTAAAAGAGAGTAAATTAATTAGTAAATAAGAAATAATAATAACATAAAATTATTATTGAGGGTTTTAGGAATTTTGATTTTTATTCCAACAATCCCCCATGGCGCCGTTGCCGGGGATTGTTGGAATAAAAATCAAAATTCATAAAACCCTTAATAATAATTTTATGTTATTATTAATTTTTATTTAATAATTAATTTACTCTCTTTTAATTAATTTACTAATTTATTCTTATTTAATGTTTCTCGGAGCCGGCACCTTGGCTAATTACGTGTGGATGTTTCTCATACTTGAAATGCCAATTAGGGATACAACTTTAGGATCCAATTAAGGATCCAACGTTAGGATTCCCAAAGCCATTTAAGAATCCAACGTTAAAATCCATTTAAGGATCCCAACGTTAGGATTCCTAACTCCATGTATATATATAGGTATACAGTGTCTTTGAATAAGAGACATGAAATATTTTGTTTTGATCCAATTTTTATTGTTTGATTATTTATCGTCGGGTGTTGAAAGAGTCTCTGTCAACTTCTTCCACGGTCGTGCTCGTAGGAAGAGGAATTCCGGTCGTACCTTAGGGTGGTGTCTCCGATTAATCCGCACGAAGGACGGAAATACGCCTTAGACTATTAGGAAAATAATCGCACTAACTTTGATCATGATTAAATTATCTAACTATTATTTGTTTAAAATTGAATAACATAACTTACCTTTAATCGCGGAAGAGGTTTGACGAAATTTCTTTCAACACCCGATAAATAAAATTAACCAAATAAAATTTAAAATAAAACTTAAAATAATTCTTTTTCTCTTTCTTTCTTTTTCTTTCTTTTAAGTAATGGGGGATGCGATCATACCAGCACTAAAGCACCGGATCCCATCAGAACTCTGCAGTTAAGTGTCCTTGGGCGAGAGTAGTACTAGGATGGGTGACCCCCTGGGAAGTCCTCATGTTGCATCCCCCATTATTTAAAAGAAAGAAAAAGAAAGAAAGAGAAAAAGAATTATTTTAAGTTTTATTTTAAATTTTATTTGGTTAATTTTATTTATCGGGTGTTGAAAGAAATTTCGTCAAACCTCTTCCGCGGTCGTGCTCGTAGGAAGGGGAGTTCCGGTCGTACCTTGGGGTGGTATCTCCGATTAATCCGCACGAATGACGGAAATACGCCTTAGGGCAGTGCCTCGCACGCTTCCGGATCAATTTTATTTCGGTTTATTTTTATCTACAATTTCTGGAATTTCATAGCGATTAAAGGTAAGTTATGTTATTCAATTTTAAACAAATAATAGTTAGATAATTTAATCATGATCAAAGTTAGTGCGATTATTTTCCTAATAGTCTAAGGCGTATTTTCGTCCTTCGTGCGGATTAATCGGAGACACCACCCCAAGGTACGACCGGAATTCCTCTTCCTACGAGCACGACCGTGGAAGAAGTTGACAGAGACTCTTTCAACACCCGACGATAAATAATCAAACAATAAAAATTGGATCAAAACAAAATATTTCATGTCTCTTATTCAAAGACACTGTATACCTATATATATACATGGAGTTAGGAATCCTAACGTTGGGATCCTTAAATGGATTTTAACGTTGGATTCTTAAATGGCTTTGGGAATCCTAACGTTGGATCCTTAAGGGTGCGTTTGGAATCGGGTTAAGCTGGAATTGGCTAAACCGGGGATAAGTATAAAGTACGGAACTAGAGCGAAAACGCGTTTGGGATGGTTCCAGGGATAAGAGAATTTGTGTTTGGTTTAATAATGAGGAATAGCAGGGATAAAGAGGATAAGATGGGTAAATTCCCTTTTTGCCCTCGAGAGTTAATATGTGATAAAAGTTGTTAAAAACGAATTAGTTCGTTTTAATTAATAGATTAATGATTTATAAAAATAAAATTAAAATTATAATCATAATTTAAATGTATTATTTACAAATAATACATTTAATTTAATAATTAATTTTTTCAACTTAAAATTTAAATTTAAAATATAAAATTTCAACATTTTAATTTTAAGATTTACAATTATATATAATTAATTTTAAATAATTAATTTTTAACTTAATTTTTTTAAAAAATTCGCAAAATTAGTATATTTGCTAAATATTTGTAAATTTTTGCCCACGAGCTTTATTATGTCATTAAATTTTTCTAAACTCATTTTTCTCGTTTTAATAATATATTATTGGTTTAAGAAAATAAAAATAAATTTATAATCATAAGTAAAATGTATTATTGAAAATCAAAAAATATATAATTTAATAATTAATTTTTTCAACTTAAAATTGAAATTTAAAATATAAAATTTCACACGCCTTAATTTTAAGATTTACAATTATATAATATTAATTTTAAATAATTAATTTTTAACTTAAATTTTTTTTAAAATTCTCAAAATTCGTATATTTGCTAAATATTTGTAAATTTAAGCCCACGAGCTTTATTACGTCATTAAATTTTTCTAAACTCGTTTTTCTCATTTTAATTAATGGATTATTGGTTTAAGAAAATAAAAATAAATTTATAATCATAATTAAAATGTAATATTTAAAAATAATACATTTAATTTAACAATTAATTTTTTCAACTTAAAATTGAAATTTAAAATATAAAATTTCAACATTTTAATTTTAAGATTTACAATTATATAATATTAATTTTAAATAATTAATTTTTAACTTAAATTTTTTTTAAAATTCGCAAAATTCGTATATTTGCTAAATATTTGTAAATTTTTATTTACAAATTCCATATTACTCCCTACTAATATATACACACATCTGTTTATTACAATAATTTATTAATCTACATAATTATCGCCGGACTAACTTCTATTATTCCACAATTGAGATGTAATATCCGTTCAAATGGCGTCGCCCCGCCACGAATCTGATGCACCGGGCAATGAAGCATCAGGAATTTGAATACCTTCGTCATCCTCTTCCACAACGGTAGCATGTTGGTCAACTGAATCGTTGAAGTATCGATCACTACCGTGATCTCTAATAATAAAATTATGAATGACGCAGCAAGCCATTGCAATAAGACATTGCACCCTAAATGGAAACGGCATTGCAATATTTAAAATCTTAAATCGCTTTTTCAATACCCCGAATGTTTTCTCCACCACATTACGTAATTGGGCATGACGATGATTATAAAGATCCCGCGGGCTCCGATGTACCCGACTACGTGCGTTACTATCAAATTGGCTGATATGATAGCGCTCTCCTCTATACGGCGCCAGAAATTTGTCGGTGTTTGCGTACCCAGAATCAACCAAGTAAAATTTCCCTGTTAACGACACAATATAATAAGAAGTTATACTGTAATTTTATATGTATTAAAATTAATAACTGTAATATAGTGAATTGTCAGATTTTCTTACTACCTTCGGGTACTGTGAAACCGCCACTTTCACACGCCCATTTGAGGACTCGCATATCAGCGGCGGATCCTTCCCACCCAGTGCAAACAAAAAGAAATTCTTGATCAAAGTTGACCGCAGCCATCACATTTTGTGATGTAAACCCTTTCCGACACCGAAAACGTGCTTGGTCGCTCAACTTGACAATCGCCGGAATATGGGTCCCGTCAACCGCACCAATTGCATTGTGCAAATGTACATTGAACATTCAATATCTTCCTTTTTAAGCCGTCGTTGGCAATACTCATATAATTAATCGTATAAAATACCAATGATTTAAATTTAATACATCACCTTGAAAGGATGGAAATTTGTACTATATGAGATCCGCGGATGAACTTGAGTGTTGCTTGTCGGTTGAGTGATATATTCGTCTTTTAACATAACGATGCCCCGCAGTACCTTATTAAAATATCTACTAATTGTCTCCCCTGAATGTTGGAATGTTTCGGCGAGCACCCTATTTGCAACGCCGTGGCCAATACAAAAAAGAAATATTCCAAGCTGTTCATCAACGCTGATATTTCTTCAGCCATGTATAAGTCCCTTACCAACAAGCTCATCTCGTAAAGCAATAAATGTAGTAGTCGTCATTCTGAAATGCTGGTACCCACGGTCTGGATGACTATTTAATATATCACCAATAAATTGATGCCCAGTAAATGGTCTGGTTCGACATGGTTGTCTCGGGATTGGAATAACATCAGTCTGATAACCTTGATCATATTGCATCGCACAGACTTGTTCCCAATAATCGTCATCGTCATCTAATATCGTCAGTATATTTGCAACAATCGCGGATGAAAATATGGTGCGATTAAACAAAGCATCCATTTTTTCTGCAAAGATCCGTTTGTATTCAAGCAATATGTCGCAGTATATAGACATTGTCTAAACATTACAAACAAATACGTCAAGTATATAATGCAACATACAACATAACAAGTCTCGAATATAAACCATAGTAGTTATCATCCTCAAATAAAACACATAAAAGTAGTACAATATTACATTATCAGATACCTAATCTAAACATAAAATAAAGCATCATAATGTTTCTACAATATTACATTACCAGGTACCTATTTTAAACATGAAACTAAGCATCACAATGTTCCTACAATATTACATTACCAGGTACCTAATTTAAACATGTAATTAAGCATCACAATGTTCCTACAATATTACATTCCCAGCTACCTAATTTATACATGATATTACTGAAATATTATATTCAAGGGAAGAACTGTCGAAATAAAAGACTTTCTTTCGCTAGTTGGCGATCCAGCCACTTTATAGCATGATCGTCGTTCATTGTCATGAATACTTGCCTATTCTTGTTATCTTTTAATGCCTCTGCGGCTGCCAATACCTGATCATCTGTAATTCCACGTAAAGAGTATACTCGGGCCATACACTCCTCGATTGTCGCGATATTGCCTCGTTTGCTAATTTCAACTTGGTACATTTGGCGGACAAGATCAAGCTTTTGCTTCCCAATTTCCACCATTTCTGTGAAGGGGTTACTTGTGCCTTGATCCTTTTGCTTCCCAACATTTCTACGCTGGGTAGTTGATCGGCGTGGAGATCGAGGCCTTTTCCCTGCAGAGCTATGCCCTGATCCATTGCCACTAGCACCGAAATTTGGTCCTAGAGGAGCAGGACTTGGCGATCGTGATGTATAACCCGGCATTATGTTCTCAAAGATGGGTGGTATAGCTGGATCATCCTCATGAGGAGAAGATGAAGATGAACTATCAACAGTTTCGGGAGGTGGCATAGCAGAGGAGAACCCGAATGTGCCTGTTGCCGTATTTTTTTGAGTAAGAAACTCAAGATCCTTATAATGAGGGAATGGTTTATCCCTACATTTTGCATAGGCCGGATTCTCCTGGACAAAGACACGAGGATTAGGATAGCTTCACCAATTTAAATATCTACTAACTTACAATCTTAACGCAAATAATATAAATTTTACCGCGATTACTGCTTGTCAGTCTTCATTATCACCAGCGGTAGGAATGTTGTTCGTGTGATCCCATCCCCAGCCGCTCTTGTTTGATAAGTAGTAATATAATGCAAAAGTTCTCTTCAGAACTTTAAGACGGTTCTTTATTTGGTCCTTCGATAGGTCGATATTATGTCTAGAATTGACCTCTTTAACGACTCGGTTCCACGCCAGATTTGTGAAACTACCATTTATATTGTTTCCTAGTGCGTGCTCCTCTGTTAGCAAAGATAATAGGGTGCTATCCATAAATTCGGTCCAGTTAGGTGTTCGCGTCCTCGTTTGTGGGCGCGAACTACTTCCACCTTCTGTCCGCATATTCTCATTTTGAGGGTAGTTTTGGGTTTGTTCGATGTTATGCGTAGACCTAGAATATCTCTTCCAAGGACGCATCTGATTAAAATAAATTGTTATTGGTAAAGATCATGCAACACTTGCCATTGCTTCCCAACATTGGACTAAAGTAAATTAAATATTGATATGGAATTAAAATTGTTGGCCCAAACAGGATGATCTTCAACCTTGGTTGTTGTCAAGGAATAGTGTATTTTTTAAAAAAAATTTGCTCAATTGGTTTCCAACTACACATGGGGTTGCAATGAATTATAAATCCTTGCCATCCAACTGATGAATATGGAAACAATCATCATTGCAAAAGGTTGGGTGATTTCATCCTTTTTGGGTCATTTTTCGCGGCAACTTACAATTATACATTTAATTTGCAATTATATATACGAAGAACACTCACTTACACCAAACATATGGAATATCACTCATATATATAGCAATCATAGGGGAGTGAGATTAATGGAGCGGACTTACTTTGCATGAGTAGTCAATTCTGCTTTCGGAAGTCAGATAATGAAATCAACCCAACAGATCGACACCAACAGTCAGCAAGGCAAGCAATTCACAAGGTTGGAAACACTGTAACCGCGAGAGGAGCGCAAGAAGAAGGCGGAGGAAGAAGAAGAAGGCGGGCTCGGGGGCCCGAGCGCGGGGGGCGGCCGGCCTCGGGGGGCTCGGAGGGCGGCGGGCTCGGGGGCCCGGGCGCGGGGGGCGGAGGGAGAAGAAGGCGACGAACTCGGGGGGCTCGGGGGGTAGAGGAAGAAGAAGGCGGCGGCTCGGGGGCCCGGGCGCGGGGGGCGGCCGGCCTCGGGGGGCTCGGGGGGCGGCGGGCTCGGGGGCCCGGGCGCGGGGGGCGGCCGGCCTCGGGGGGCTCGGGGGGCGGAGGGAGAAGAAGGCGACGAGCTCGGGGGGCTCGGGGGGCGGAGGAAGAAGAAGGCGGTGGCTCGGGGGCCCGGGCGCGGGGGGCGGCCGGCCTCGGGGGGCTCGGGGGTCGAAGGGAGAAGAAGGCGACGAGCTCGGGGGGCTCGTGGGGCGGAGGAAGAAGAAGGCGGCGGCTCGGGGGCCCGGGCGCGGGGGGCGGCCGGCCTCGGGGGGCTCGGGGGGCGGAGGGAGAAGAAGGCGACGAGCTCGGCGGGCTCGGGGGGCGGAGGAAGAAGAAGGCAGCGACTCGGGGGCCCGAGCGCGGGGGGCGGCCGACCTCGGGGGGCTCGGGGGGCGGAGGGAGAAAAGGCGACGAGCTCGGGGGGCTCGGGGGGCGGAGGAAGAAGAAGGCGGCGACCTCGGGGGGCTCGGGGGGCGGAGGAAGAAGAAGGCGGCGGCTCGGGGGCCCGGGCGCGGGGGGCGGCCGGCCTCGGGGGGCGGCGGGCTCGGGAGGGGGCTCGGGGGGCGGAGGAAGAAGAAGGCGGCGGCTCGGGGGCTCGGGGGGCCGGGATCGGGGAGGGAGGGAGGAGAGAGAGAGCGAAGAGAGAGGGGGCTTGCTAATGGAGATGAGAGGAGGGGAGGAGAAGATGGAGATGACAAGAGAGAGAGAGAGAGATGCAGTGCATTGATGGGTTCTCGGGAAGTGGAAAAGGAAGGGGGGAGAGGAGAGAGAGAGGAATATTTTTATTAATAAAAAGGAGTAAAAGTAAGAAAAAAGAGTAGTATGGTAAAAATTTTAATAGTAAAATAATAGGATAGGATTTGTTATACCAGCTATTTTTCTTGTTCTAGATTAAGCAATACCAGATGGTTCCAAAAACGTTTGGAAAAATAAGGGAGATAAATTCGCTATTTTCGGTTCTGTACCAATACCAAACGACCCCTAATTGGATCCTAACGTTGTATCCCTAATTGGCATTTCAAGTATGAGAAACGTCCACACTTAATTAGCCAAGGTGCCGGCTCCGAGAAACATTAAATAAGAATAAATTAATAAATTAATTTAAAAAAAATAAATTAATTATTAAATAAAAATTAATAATAATATAAAATTATTATTGAGGGTTTTAAAAATTTTAATTTTTATTCCAACATATATATATCGTATGCCCACATACCAACAATCCCCGATGCAAAAATCAAAAAAAAACCCTTGATGATTGATATACAAAGTTTCAGGAAGTTTAATTATTTTATATTTTCAACTAAATTTCTCTCTCATAAAACAAAAACCAAAAAAAAAAAAAAAAAAAAAAAAAAAAAAAAAAAAAGGAAAGGCAGCCCTAAATATAGAGGGAAACAGGAAACACATGAAAACCAAAGTTAGCATCATATTCTGTCCTCTATTTCAACTAGCCAAACTGAACGATTCAGTTTCCTACTCAGACTCAATTAAATTTTAACATAAAAACCAAATCAAATTCAGCAAGATTCAGAGCATGCTCGGATGTTTTAGCAGAATTGAGGGAAGAAAAAAAATATATTCATACAGTAAAAGATAAAAATATGGACCGCAGGCCAGAACTTGAATTACCTTTTTCTTTCCCCCTTTTTTTTTTGTCGAGTTTTAAACATATGGAACATAGATTTTCTTTGATAGTGGTGTCCTCGACTCCGAAACGCCTCCCTCAATCTTTCAATGCTCGTAGGTCCATGTCAGTAAAAGTACAAATTTGGGAGGCGCAGAACCGCCTTCGACTATAAATTCAAATTTCCGAGTCATTCTGCTGAATATTCTGGCAACCTTCTCAGGGGGTGCAGAGGTTCTTTAAGTCTTCCTCCTTCGCATAAGAGGCCGGAATGATCCTCGAAGCGTAGGGATAGAGATCTTTGTAAGAGTTTCTGATGGTGCCTTCGGCAACTCCAGTGGCCACGGATATATCTGCGAATTATAGTAATGTTAGCGCAAGGAATAAAGCAACCGAACAGAGCAGGAAATCCATAATTGTTGAACCTTTAAGGGGCTTCTTGTCATCGGATAGCTGAGTTATCATGTAAATTACAGCTGCTGCAATCGATATTGGACTCCTCCTGCGTTAAAGCGTGCAAAGAGCAGGATGTAAACACATTTTCTCGGAACTAATGTTCCGCAAAGAATCATAAGAACTGCTGATACTCTACACCGTTTATCTAACAATTTCAAAGAAGAAATGTGCACTTTCTAATAATGATGCAAAACAATGTACAGGAAATTTACTTCACCCAAATACTTGCTCGACAGTGGCGGTGCAACTCTTGACAGGTTGGCCAGTTGAAGGACGAATCCTTACCCAACTAAGATATCAAACTTCCAACCGCAATTCAACCCAACCCACCCATCTCAAGATGAAATTATCAGTTACTATACTTTGATGGCAAGATAAAAACCCTTCGTCAGCCTGACGGTACCTTATATCAAGTTCTTCTGACTTCTGAACTGCTTCTTGAGCTGCTTTAACTGCTTGGTTTGTCATGCCAAGATGTGAACAGAAACGTCTCTGCAAATTCAACAAAGCCAAAATAAGATAAAGAAGTCTGGGGACCAAATTATCTAAACACAGCATACAAAATATAAGAGTAAAAAAATGTAATTTCAAAATGATGTGGAGAAGTAGAAAGAAATGCAAAATGAATGCTTGAAACTAACCAGGAAATCTCCTGCATGTATGGTGCCCATCTCCATCGATTGGCCCATCTCACCTTCAAGCTGTTTTACTATGAACTCCTTTGCTCTCCCAATTTCTTTCTTCGTTGCTCCATTAGCAACAGAACAAATTTCTGGGTTGGAGTGAAACAAAAAAGGGATATTTATGGAGAACAAGTAAGAAAAGTGACATCTAGCGAGAGTTTAGATGAGCTATATGTATCAACCTTTTACAGTGCGGGGCCTGTCTTCTTGCCTACAAGCAATGTATAGACAAGCAGCTAAGATTGCATCTTGGTTTCTCCCTCTAATGGACTTGAGATCTTCCACTTTCTTATAGATCTCATTCGCTCGATCCTTGAGAAAAGAAATAGTAATTCTTGTAAAGTACACAACAACTAATTCAAAGCAATATATTATATGGAAACTAAAACCAAGTGGGCGACTTGCGACCTTTCTCTCAAAAAATATATATATTAAATGGAAACTCAGACGCCTGACTCCAGCATGATCACCGGGGAACCAACTTAAATTGGCGTATTTACAACACGAGTACAAACTCCGTACGACTCATGAACCAAATTGGTGCCAACATATATGACACCCATAGTACTTAATGCAAGATGAGAAGCCCACATATAAGACATGCTTAATAGAAACTACTGGGATCCTGCAGATTAGAAATGAGAGGCAAAATTACATTTCAAACAAATTTCAAAATTAAGATGCCTTTATAGGAATTACATGATTAGCATCTTGCAATCATGTTGCATTAGAAAATGTTAGCCCACATATCAAAAAAGGAATAGAATGCTACATATAGTTGTATTTGATCACAATATTGGATATGTTGGTTTGCTATGAGATTGCAAGGCCTATTGACAAATAAAATGAGAACTTGATTGATAGAACAACACTAGTAGGCAAGCTAAATGCCTTCCTTCCATTTAGAGGTTGAACGCTATCACAGAATACTAAGAAAAGTTGTATAATTGTTTAACAATCTTTACTTTAATAAAAGAAGACGTTCGACTAAAGAAGGAAGAATCTTAATGGAACTTATATGATTTCAAAGAGAACTATAACCCCTAATTTGTGGTGAAAGAAACTTGAAATATAGTTGTTGTATGAAGAGAATTGTTATGATTGTTCGTTACTAATGGTGAGACTTGAAATTTTGATACCTTACATTTAGAATAAACTGCTAGTCGATCATTACCTTAGATGGAAAATGGAAGCAACCTAGTCAGATTCAGCATCTCATACAAGTTTATTTCAAGTTCTAAAATTTATGCATGATTAACAGTTCAGAATGATTGAAAGGCACGTTTGGTACCTTGATAGTAGCAACAAGACCCAACCTGGAACAAGAAAAGGCACAGGATAAGTACTTGCTTTATAAGCAACAATATATGGTAAGAACTAAAAAGACAACCAGGTGTTACAGCTTCTACACCTTGTATCATATATATATATATATATATATATAAGAAGGCGTGATTGCTAAATTGTTCTTAATGTCACTCATTTTTAGAAGACACCTTCTCAGGTATTTCATCATTCAACTATCGAATACCCGCTCTACAAAAAAAAAAAAAAGAAAAAAAAACATCTTTAACACTAACGATATCCTGAAACCCTAAATCCTGTGATCAGAGAAAGCGCTCATCCTTAGCTCAGTAAAATCCCAACCAGATCAAACCCAACCCTAATTCTCAATCCTTAGCTCAGTAAAAGGCCCAAAGCGAAGATCGACGGCATTCCGACCAAACCCTAACCCTAATTCCGGGAATTTCGCACGAAATCGAACGGCGATTGAAGCATGGGAGAGGGAGAGGGAGAGGGAGAGGGAGAGGGAGGAGAGCTGACCGATCGGCCATGGTGGCGATGGTGCGGAAGGCGAGGATGAGGGAGCGGTCGGGGTTGGCGCCGCGGTTCTGCCAGCGGCCGAGGGAGGAGGTGAGGAACTCGCCCTGGGTGCCGTTGGGCTTGGCGATGACGGTGGAGAGGCCACCGTCGGTGAGGAGGGGGTTGGCGGGGCCGCCGACGCGGACGGGGTCGTTGTCGCCGGACTCGTTGGCGAAGGTGCGCCACTCCGACGTCTCGTCGATGGAGTGCGCCTCCAGCACGAGGCCGCACTCGTAGCACACCGTGTCCCCCGCCGAGTGGTCGAACACCACCTCCGTGCTCCGCTTGCAATCGGGGCAGAACGCGTCCCCCATTGTTGCCCCCGAGCTCCGTAGGAGACGAGGAGAAGGAGAGAGAGAGAGAGAGAGAGAGAGAGAGAGAGAGAGGAGGAGGAAGAAGGAGAGGGTTCGGTACGGGGAGGGAGCTGGGGACTACTACTTGGGGGGGGGCAGTGTTATTGTCGTGTAGTAAACCAGTAATAAAGAGAGGAGAAGAAGTTTCTCTTTTAATTTTATGGATCAGTCCCTCTACTTTCGCGATATGCGTAAGCTTCAATTTTCAATTTGCCCCCATAAATATATTGGAAGAATTATTCTGCAATTAGATGATGCTGATTGGACTGAAATCACGATCATCACTTCTGAAATGAAAGAGTTGTTTGACCTACAGCACACCACACATTATTATGTGCTTGCTCTGGGGCCTAGTTTGAAAATACAGTGCAAAATTTTAAAATTACTTTTAAATTATTTTTCACTCCCCCATTTTTGCTTTTTTTTAAAAAAAACAAAATAATAATAAATAATAATAAAAAAAATTGGTGTGAGGGACACAACTGCTTTGGAAAACATTAAAACAATATTTAATGAGAAAACAAACTCGTACTAACCTCCATCTACATGAATGATTTTGTGTGGTATTTATTTAAAAAAAAAGAAAAAAAAATTTATTTTCCAAGACTAAATTATTTCATATTTTCAGTTAAGTTCAATTTGAAAAGAAAAAAAAAAAAAAAAATTGAAGCAGATTTCTCTCAATTTTTTTTAAAAAAAATTTCCACACTCAAGGGGTTTTTCAAATTTAATTTTGATTTCCAGAGATAATTGAAACCCATAAAAATCTAATTTGTTTTATCTTGAGAACTTGGATTTGTGATTATTACTTTAATTTTTATATATTGTTATCATTGATCATCATCCATTAAATATCCTTCTTGGGAGGAAACTGCATGTTGCTAAGTTTATTTTTCTAGTTGTCATTTATTTATTTTCGATCATAAAATTTTTAAATTTATAATCGATATCGTTAAATATGATTTAAATTATTAAAAATATCTAAAAATAAAATTTTAAATTTTTTCCACATTATTAATATAATCATCAAAGAGTTATAAAATTTTTAATTTAAAATTTAAATATAAAATTTTTACTACTTCAACCGCATAAATAAATCTAAATTAATTAAATTTTAATTAAAAAAATTAAAAAAAATTATAACAAAATCTATATTCTTAATCTTAATTATAAAATTACTATCATTATTTTTTTTCTTTTATTTTTTAAAAAATATTTATTTTCAATCGTTCTATTTTGTACCCACTTGACAGACAAAAAATATATCTAAAAAATATAAAATTTAATTTTCACATAATTTAAATAGTCTAAATCATATTTAACGATACCGATTATAATTATAAAAGCTCCGTCATCGAAAACAAATGAATGAATAACGGCGAAACATGTTTGATGCCCATAATATAACATGTTTGATGCCCATAATATATTTCAGCCTAGCTCCATATATCATATCTATTGGTGTCTAAAAACTTTTTGCTCCAACAAGCAGTACATACTGCTTTTGACAACATTTACATTGCAACAAAAAAGAATTAACTAGTATTTTGAAGTGCATAAGATCCAAATCAATTGCTATCACAGGAACAAATAATATACTGCACTTTGGAATTTTATTAGTGATTCTGAAACCAACTCTGATATCAGCTCCAAACACATTAATAGATTGCATAAATATATTCATATTCAATCAGATCAAAACCATAGTAAATAAACTCCATATAATTTTCCCACTAAAAACCCAAACAGGTACAGCCAATCTAGTAATCTTAGAAACTTCATTTGTCAATGGATTCCGCCCATTTGTCGAAATTTGTTTAAAAAGCAACTCTGTTCAAAGTGTAACACTACATTGCAAAAGTTTAAGTTTAAGCTCAGAGAAGTAGAACTGTGACAACCAAAGTTTGTTTTCGATATCTGCGAGAATGAACATCAAATAGAATGCTGAATGCCCACCAATATTTTTTTTAAAAAAAAACAGTGGTTAATTTACCAGCCAAACAACCAGGAGATTTCCATTAAGAGAGCAACGGCGCACTTAGAAAGTGATACTGCATTATATGGAAGTTTTGGAGTTCTAGGGTGACCATTGGCTAAAAGATTCTTCTATGAAAACTACATTTTAAGATTATTTTTACTACAATCTGATGCGAGAAAACAGATCAGAAAACAAATCAGGCCTTACATGGTGAGAAGGCGATCGAAAGGTCATGCATTTGAGTTAAATTAGTTAACCGAGTAAATCCGGGAAGTTTCCACGCCGCACTTTATTTTACACCACTCCGGAAGGAAGGCGCAGCACCAGTTGCCCACCTACAAGACTGTAGCAGAGGGGGGAAAAAATGAACGCAAATTTTTAGTAAGATTTTAAGATTAGTTATAAGGAGCGCGGTGCAAATTTAGTCGATACCTCTTCACGTAATAGTAGCAGAAATCTGCGAGGATGAAAGTCTGCACAATCTCCGAGAGAAGAACCATAGAAGGCCACCACCCATACCCCAAAGCTGTCAACAAGCGCCCACGAGTATCCAAAACCTATAACAAAAGGGGTTTCATTGAAACTATATAGCACACTACCGTAGTTCAAGAATTTGCTACATTTTCTACACGAACGATAAGAACAACAGTGATAGAAAGTATATGATAAAAAGCCCTAGTTTAGCATATATAAAAGTTGTTTGGTCAAAAAAAAAAAAAAAAATTTGTTGCAAAAATGCATAATTGGCGCACTATAGGAAAGTAATATAGAGGCCGGCCCAATTGCTACAAAATATTGGAGAGATTGCATTATCCCCTCGTAACTTCCTCTACAAAGGCTGTCTGCTTCACTTAATTCTACCTAGTGTAGTGTTCGTGCAAATTGACCTTTCTAGAACTAGAAAGAGAACTCAAAATCATTGCTATAAGCTCTTAAATGAATATCAAGATGTTTTTATCATACACGTGCACAACCAATAAGATTCCTTGACAACCTAAACTAAATAGCAAAAAACAAATAAAAGCGGAAAAGTTTCTTATCATTTTCTCGCAACCAATATTTAAAGATAAATGGTCCGTAAATTCAAAAGTTGAAGGCAATCTTCAAACAAATCAATATTAGTAAGATAAGCAGTTGTAGATTCTCAGAGATTAAAGTAAGGAACCAGCATAAAGTCGGGACTGCTGATACGCATTTATATATGAAGATATATCGACGAGAGGATGAAAAATCATGCAAACCATAAATTTGACATGGAAAGAAAAGTTTCTCTGCAAATACACACTTTGAAAAGTTACTTCAAAAGAAGAACCAACCTGAAGGACCCAGTGTGCGCAACTCAAAAACCTAGCTACTCCCAAAGCAAATACGTAATGAGCTGTGAACGGCTCAACAATCTGCGAAAAGAATAATAAAAAAAAAAACACCAAATTGAGGAAAATCAGCTCCTAACTACACAAGGGACTGTGCTTTCAGATATACCTTCGTGTTTTGCATCAGTCGTAATTGAGGTAACACTGAAACAGCTTCTAGGTAAACACAGAAAGCCCAACAAATCCTGTTCACAATATTATGTGACGTGGAAGGATGAATCAGTACTGCTAGTAAAGCACAAGGCAAGACCTGAAAATGATAGAAAGACCAGTAAGTCGATGCTGTTATGACCTCATTATTAGTTCAAAAGCAAACTTTGGTGTATAAATATGATCAAATAAATACTTCAGATTTTAACCACCAAACTAGAAGGTTTTTCTTGAAAACATACGGTGAAAGTATTTTTCTTCTCCACAGATTAATCACTGCACTAAAATGAAGTATCTAAATACCAACAAGTGTAGAAAATTGCTAATGCCTCCTTTCTTCGTTTGATCACCATTCACCACATTTTACAGCATACACCAAGATTTTGCACTAAGATCATATTATGAGACATAATATGAGACGAAGGGCCTGCGCAAATGCATGAATAACTAGTCCAGCATATCTCTTTTGTGTATTCAATAGGCATGCCGTACTTGGTTTACAGGGGCCATGGAAAAAATGTTTTTAGCCGCATAGGACATAGAGCCTCTAAATCATTTTTCTTGAAATATAATAAATCACCTCATATGTGGAACCTACAGAAAATTCAGGAGTATCATTTCACACTAACTACTATCCTAAAATAATTCAAACGATCAAATATACTCAACGGTCAAGTTTCCTGGTCATCATTTCATTCTAAACATGTATTTTCTTTCATCATCAAACAAAAATCATGGAAAAAAAGAGAAAGATAAGACTCCGAAAGGTAAGTCAATTTAGGTGAAACAGATGATAGCTCTGAAACTATGAGCTTTGCCTACTATGGGAGGGTTCAAGAAACTTAGAGATGCTTTACCACATAATAGATTGCAAAGTTGTCCTTGTCCTCCATATAAGATGACTTTAGCTTAAATCGAATCATATATATAACCCAAAGAGTAGTCACAAGTGTAGCGGTATCCAGTAGTGTGTGGATGTCATACTCCATGACAAAACTACAGTACAGTCTAACAGCAAGAAATAAAGCTGTTAAATCCTGAGATTTGAGAGACAATCCTGCAAATATTTGAAACGTAAATGAAGAACAAATTCAAATTAGAACAGTAGATAGAAAGCAGCAATTTGAGTATACTTGAATAAGAAAGATCAAACAGACCTAAGAAGCCAAATCACTAAATCCTCCTCATGGTACTAAATCATAGCTTAAAAATTTATATTATCACTTCATTAAATCAAAATAGTAGAAGCATCACCTCAGAGACTATTTGAATAAACAGATAACTTAAATTCTGTGTTTCCTTTATAGGTAGATGAAGTGTGTATGTTAATATTCAGAGTCTCAATCTGCCAATATTCAAGGTCACAATTTTTCCATCTCAATCGACTGCCTGGAATTGGCAAATCAGCTTCTTTAACGTTGAAAACTCAAAATTCAGATGCCTACAGTATCTGCAATCATGGATCCCAGTTGCTGAGCCTCTCAGCCCAGGTTCATTAACCATATAATATGTTCCTATCTCACTATCTTCAAGAGGACTTGGCATATAGGTAATATTTTTTAGGACCCAAGCTAAAAACTATGAACAGTCTTCCATTCTCATTGCAGATTTGGAGATAATTGTATTAAGATTAATTTGGTTGCAAAGTGAAGTTGCAATATTACAGCAAGGTTATGCTTGCAAGAAGAAGCTACACCAAGTGTATTGTCCACTTAAAATCCTCTTGCCCAGAGAAGTCCCCCCCCCACAAAAAAAAAGATAAAAAAAGATAAAACAAATCGAACACATCAAAGTGGGGATGCAATGGCGCTTTGAAGGAATAAGCAACTATGCATCACTTGCAGTGTAATTGTTCAACCCTTGTGAACAGCACAGGAAAATTGTTTGCTTAGGCCAACTCTTCTCGTCATGGCTGAATCTCTCCTCGAAAAGTATGTTTACTGTGTGGTATATCGTAATTACGCCCCAACAATAAAGCTTAAAGTATACTAGATGGCATGGTTTGGGCAGTTGAAGCACTAAAGCTTCCAAAATTATGGGTTAAGGGGAATTTGGCTGTCACACTTGACATCTTTCATCAATTAGCAAACAAAAGTATAAGGAGGACGATCCTTTTATTGCATTCGCCAATTGAAGCAGACAACGTCTGAGAAATTTCCAGTTATCAATTGACTGACATTGGATAGGAAAAGAATAGAGAGGAGATCCAGCTTTGCAGTTTTGTCACATAGAAATTCAATGACTGCGTTTCTTCTGGGCAACACAGTTTTTTACAACGACATATATGGAAAGTTGAACCTAATCCTCCTAAACAACTCTCTATGCTGGAAGACAAAGGTGAATTAGATCTAGAACAAATGTCAACTAAATTAACTAGATCTACTCTATTCTACTTTACAGAGCCAATATCAACTTCCAACTGACTACTTTATTGTTGCTAAACAACTTCTAATCCACAATAACAATATACTTTCCTGCTTTTCTTCCATGTCTCTCTTGTCTATGCTACTATACTTTGTTGAAAGTGGATCTCTGGCAAGATTACCAAAGGGTTGGAACAAAGATTGTTATGCCACTGGCACAGGACGTACTGGTATGCAAACGGCACGGCGGCACACCATGGCACACACCCTCTTTTATATGTTGGCATTGGCAGTACGGGCTTATCGTCATAGGCAGTATGTGATGGCCATGCCAGACCATGCCAATTATCACAACAATCCTTGGGTAGACAAAATAACAAAGACTTCAAGCTTACTTCTCTTGAATATACCTTAAAACGCTCCTATTCCACTCATGCACTATAATACCTACAGTACTCAATTTAATGGACCTCTTAGTGTAATTATCAAAAAATTACAAACTGAATTGAAATATATTGACTCAATCGTTGTTTAGTCATTTGATTTCATTGAGAGCCCTATTGCAAGTCGTCTACAAACAGATCTATCCTCACAAGTTGGATTGGAGAAGATAATCTTGTAGTAGATTTCTTCTTTACATTAAGATGCTTTCTGTACGATTCATGGTCTTTCGCAGCAATTACTCCAATTTGAAGATAAGTTTGTTTCAGCTTTGATCATTTTGTTCTGGGAAGAAACAAGCTTTTACTCGCATCTCTTCGTACGCATCAAGAAGTAAACCACCTAACTTGACTAGATATACAGACTTCAATAGATTTGCAACCCAAACCAAACATTCAGATGCATTTTTGTGTTATCATAAATAACAACATTTCAACAAATTCCTTCGGTAGGTCGTTCAAAGCTGTTAACCTGCTTTTCCGGTTTACCCAAGGAGGTATGAATTCTCCTAGCTTTGAATCAAGGCATGCAAATTTCCTACTTTTGAATCGCAGGATTCGACAGAGGGAGTTCCAAAAGATGACAACTTTATCCCATAAATATCTCGAAAAAGTAAAATACACCTAATAGAACCAAGAAACTACAGAGATATAAACTATATGACCCTCTATCTAGAGGGCCAAAATCTCTATTATGATCTCCTGCATCCACCGAATCATATTACCTTCACATCAAATAAAATAAAATAAAAAGCTCCAGAGCTGCATGAATTTCGACCTAATTACAAATCACCATCCAAAATTTCAAAAGTTAAAATTTACGACATGAACAATCAATTTATTTCAAACAGCTTAAATTTCTATCAAATACTACAACCGCCGTCAGCACGTGACTGTCACACGACAGAAAAAATAATTTGTAAAAGTTTTCCAATAGCATCCGAAGATTAAACTTCAAACAGTCACCAGCAATCTGTCTGAAGATAGGGGGTTGCCAATATTTAAAGTCTGTCAGATGATCTATAATCAGGCTGAAGTTTAGAAGTATTTCAGCATATTTCTTTCTTTCGTCGAGTGACAGTAGCAGGCAGAGGATTTGATAGAAATTCAGGCAGGCTATTAAAATAAATTGATTGTTTACGCAGTAAATTTTAAATTTTAAACTTTATGTGGTGACTTGAAATCAGAACACATTTCACACGGATCTTACGCTTCTTTCCAAAGAAAAAAGAAAAAATAAAAAATAAAAACCCTAATGTCCTACCTACCTACATTCACCTTTCGAAAATCACATAAAAATTTAACATTTAACTTCCTGACGCTCATTTTCTAACGAATCGAGCAAGGAAACAGCGCGATAGCCCCAGGATCTCACCCGAAACCCACGAACACAACGAATTCAACATCGAAACGAGTCAAAATAGAGGGGAAAGAAAGAGAGAGAGAGAGAGAGAGAGAGAGATCGAGGAGGCGAGGGATCGGATCGCGAACCGGCGCAGGTCTTCTCCTTGGTGAGCTTATAGATGAGGACGGAGATGCCGAGGGCATGCGCGGCCTCTGCGGCGACGAAGAGGTTGTCGTGGTCGTGGACGATGAAGCGTATGAAGGCGAGCGCCGCCATGCCCGCCACCACTGCGAGGAACGCCTTCACCTTCGGCGGCTGCCGCCGCACCCACCCCACCACCACGCTCAGCGGCCGCCGCTGCCCCCGCATCGCTATATACCTCGCGCCGAGGGAGACGAAGACGAAGACGAAGACGAAGAGGGAGTGGGAGAGGGAGAGAGCACAAAGATCTCTTATTTCTTTTTTGGCTTTTTGGGGTTGCAGCGGAGAGAGAAAGCGCCTTTTGGGAATTGGGTGGGAGATTTGGATTCCCAATTTTGGACTCGGAATGTGACGAGGACACGCGGTTTTGTTTGGTGCGAGAAGGTGATCGACTCGTAGCTGCCGTAGCTCCTGGGGAAACAAAATCTGTGGATTAATTTCAAGCTAACTTTCTATAAATATATTAAATTTTAGGGATAATTGCCTGTGTACCCTGAAATATGAAGAAATATCTGATTTATCCTTCTTATTTTTTTCTTTCCAATATACCCTTCATACGTTCCACCGTTATTAAAAATACCCCTACCGTTTCCCTTTGTTAAGTTAACTAGGGTTAAACTAGAGTTAAATAATAATCGGAGTTCAAAACTATCAGATATACATATTTTGCCCGGATTTAGGGTTTGGATTTAGGGTTTAGGGTTTAAAATTTTTTAGGGTTTTAGGGTTTAGGGTTTAGGGTTTTAGGGTTTAGGATTTTTTAGGGTTCTAGAGTTTAGGGTTTAGGGTTTTAGGGTTTAAAGTTTTTTAGGGTTTTAGGGTTTAGGGTTTAGGGTTTTAGGGTTTAGGGTTTAGGGTTTAGAATTTTAGGGTTTAGGGGTTTAGGGTTTTAGGGTTTAGGGTATATTTGAAAGGGCAAAATAGTAATTACAATAACTGCAGTTCCAAACGGTACACTAACAGAGTTTAACTTCAGGGGTATTTTGGAAAGAAGTTGGAACGTAAGAGGGGTAGTTTTAATATTAGCCTTCTAAGAGGGGTAAATCTGAAAACAGAAAAAATTTTAGGGGTATGTAGGAAATTGCCCCTAAATTCTATGTATTTTTTAAAATATATTATTTTTTTAGTTTACCACTTAATAAGTAAATAAAATAATAATGTATTTTAAATATGAGGATTGCTATATGTACACCCCGAAGGGGTGTACATCCTACATCTCCACCTTTTTAATGGTGGCGATATTTTTTACGGGTCACATCAAGTGACCTCTCAACCCACCCCCACCCTTAAATGGGTGGGGGTGTGAGATGTACACCCCTTACGGGTGTACAAGTAGCATTTTCCTTTAAATATTACTAACAAATAGAAATTTACAAAAATATTATTTTTATAAAAAAATTATTATTATTATTATTATCTTTACAAATATCTTCATCCTCTCTAAATATTTAATTAGCAAACGCTTTTATAAATTTGTTCCTTCTCTTTCAGTGCTCTTCGTCTTTCTCTTTTAAATATTTTTTTTTTTGTCTAATTTTTTTTTCTCTATCAAACTAAAAGTGCATATTTTTAAGATTTATGATATTTTTATTATGATATAATGCAGTAACAATTTTGTTCATTTGCCTTCATTATAAATGTATATTTTTATAAGATTTATGGCTATCTATGAATGTATAAGAAGGGATAAATTGATTATTTTATATATCAATTAATTATAATTAAGTTGATGGCTCTATTTTGCTCATACTTGATGAAACTCTACTTAAAGAGTCTAACAATAAAAACAAATATAAAAATATTAGCACATTTAAATAGGTATATTTAAATACTTCAATTTTGGAGGAATATATTTATAATTTAATATATTTGTAGGAAGTTGTATGTAATTAATCTAATATTATTTGGTTTAAATTGAATTACCGAACTGAATCGATCGAAATTTATTGTTGAGGTCAACATTTTCGCAATCTAAAAAAGTGATACGTGACCTGTACCATCGGCTAAAGACATTAGCCGATAGGAAAAGCGGCTAACAAAAGGAGTATCGCCTCATCCAGTACCGACCTTGACCGAAAGCAAATATAAGACCGCCTCAGTCGAACGAAGAAAAAAGTGAAGTCAAGGTCAACTCTCGGCTGCTCGAGCCGTATAAAAAAAGACCCTGGAAGGAAAAAGTATGAGATTTGGATGCGAATCTCGTAATTGACTCCGGAACGGCAAGAGACGCTCACCAAGATCACGCTTCAGCGCGCCGATCAGGGGATGAATATGGACGAAAAACAATTACTATCCTATTGAGGAGAAATATGCAATGATGCCCCTTAGATCACGTCAATTACTAAAATCAACGAATATACGCATAGTTCGAACGGATATAAATACTCGAACCATCGAAAAAAAAGGGTACTACAATCTTGTAAGCCAGTAACCATCTCTACTTTTCAATACCTTTCATAAGCCAGTGATCACCTCTACTTTTCAATACCTTTCATATTTACATCTACTACTCTCCTAGATAATTTTTCATACCAACATTTACTGCACTTCCTAGAAACAGTTATAATTATAATCAGTTTCCTTATAACCCTTCTCCAAGTAATACAAATTTTTAATCGGCTCATTAATTGTGTCAAATTCTTGTCTCGGAATCCTAGTTCGGCTCCTCTATGCCGAACTCTGTTTGCCTCGAAACCCGAGTTCGCCTCCTCTAGGCCAAACTCTGCAGGAGTTTGATTGAGAAGAATCTGGCTGAACAAATCTCTCATCGGCCCGATCGCTTGATCCCTTTGGCACGCAGCGCATCACACTCAAATGGTCAACCCCAAAGGTCGATCGTGAACTGCATCCGGTCAACGATCAGCATCACTTTTCGCCCCAACACCTATCATTTTGATTCGATTTTGCCTACATTTTGACTCAGCTTAATTAAAATTTTAAAAAATAGGATTTTAAAAAATCAAATAAATCAAACAACCAAAATGTTAGTAATTTAATATATATATAGAGTCCGGATACTATACTATTAATAGTATCAAGTTATTGGTGTTATCAAGTTTTCTACCCTTAGATCAACCCCTTTGATCATTTTCATCCGTTGGATTTTACTATTTTTCCAACCACCTATTAAACCCAAGGGGCCCGCTATCATCTCAACCACAAATCTTTTAATCCAAAGGTTAAAACTTTAATAGTACAAATGACTTGATACTATTAATAGTATTCCAGCTTAGCTCGTGTGTATATATATATATATATATATATATATATATATATATATATATATATATATATATATATATATATATATATATATATATATATATATATATATATATATATATATATATAGGGATAATTGTTTTTGTACCCCTGAAATATGAAGAAATATCTGATTTACCCCTCTTATTTTTTTCTTTCCAATATACCATTCATACGTTCCACCGTTATTAAAAATACCCTTACCGTTTCCCTTTGTTAAGTTAACTAGGGTTAAACTAGAGTTAAATAATAATCAGAGTTGAAAACTATCAGATATACCTATTTTGCCCGGGTTTAGGGTTTAGGGTTTAGGGTTTAGAATTTTTTAGGGTTTTAGGGTTTAGGGTTTAGGGTTTAGGGTTTAGGGTTTAGGATTTTTTAGGGTTCTAGGGTTTAGGGTTTAGGGTTTTAGGGTTTAGGGTTTAGGGTTTTTTAGGGTTTTAGGGTTTAGGGTTTAGGGTTTAGGGTTTTAGGGTTTAGGAGTTTAGTGTGAGGACCCGGGATTCCCACGTTTGGATTACTGTTGGATCTTCGGCTTCTGGAGACCCATGTTGGGTGTTAGAGGTGTTTGCGCGCATATTGGACCCAAGATTTGGACTAGGCATGAAAAAACGGATCAAGTTTGCTTTCCCGGAAATTTTTGCGAAATTTTAGAAGTGGAATTTGACAAATCGGACATCGGATTTGGATTCAGCGCGCGAAAACGATCGAAACGGGCTATTTACTTGGATTTTTCGGAGCCCGGATGACCCGGCACGAATTTCGAGGCGTGGGGTTACTGTTCCGGCGGCCGGAGTAGCGCCGGCGGCGGCGGCGGACGGCGGAGCGCGGCGGCGGGCCGAGGAGAGGCCGGTCGGTCCACCGCGGGAGTCGTGCACCGGGCGCGGGCCACGTGGCGAGCTCCGGTTGGCCGGCGCAGCAGGCGCGGTCCATGGACCATGGCGGGGTGCACGGTGGACCGTGGTCATGCCACGTGGCGTGATGGCATTGGCTGGTGCACGAGCGCGCGGTCCACGAAGCTGGTAGCAGGTGCCTCGGGATGCGTGCCCGACAGGCGCGCGTGGGCGCACGTGGGGCGCGACGTGGGCGCGCTGACCCGCGCTTCCCGCTCGGGGGCGCCACGTGTCGGCACCCGCTTCGGCCGCGTGGCGCAGCGCGGTTGGCCCAAACAGCTGTTTGCTGTTTGGGAGGCTACGTGGCAGCCTGGGGGATTTCCGGGCGTGAACAGTAACGGGCTGGGCCCGTTACTGTAGCAGCCCGGAAGATTCGGGCGCTAAGTTTTGGGCCAAATTTCCAAAACAGTTGGATTTTCGGGCTGGGCCTTTATATAGCTGTCTTGTGAGGGAGTTTTGCCCCCTTTCCCGAGCTCCCCTGCCCATGGCCCCTTTAGCAAAGTTGGAGATCTTCATCTTTCGCATCTTCTGGTAGAGGCCCGGATTTTTTGGAAGCCGCGGCGTCGACGACTTCGGCATCGGAGCGCAGTGTGGCGATTTTTCATCGGAGGCCCGTTATCGTCGCAGTTTGATCTGAGAGGTCTACCGAGCTACTCCGTCAGTATTTTGGACGATTTCTGCGGCGTTGGAATCACGAGAGGTACGTCTTCGACTTTCGTGTTGATCATCTTGCTGGATTCAGAGTTTATGACACGGTTTTTGAGGCATTTCTAAGCCGCTGTTTTCTGGTGGAGTTTTTGGACAGCGGCCCCTTGCCGGAATTTTATCTCCGCACCCGAGTGTCGGATTGAGACGAGCCTATACACTTTTTGGATCTACTCGTCGCAAGGATTATCATTGTATTTTTCCGGGATTTTTCTGAGGCTTGCCCGAAGGTATACTATTCCCCTTTTATCTGTGTTTGAGTTTACAGTTGTGTGGTTGTGAGTGTTTGCGCACCTGTACTGTGGAATTTGTAACTTGGCCTACGGGGCTCGGATTTGGGCGTGCAGGTACCCGTTTCGAAGGTCTCGACGAGACGCACGCTGTGATATTTTTATCGGAATTTTCAGGGCACTTTCTGCAGGTGGAAATTTCAGATCTTCAGGACTGTCTTCTGTAGATTTTTGTACTTGGTTATTTTGTGGAATAAAGTGTAACCTTGGACCTTTTGTTGTACCCAGGAGTATTTGCGGATGTTTGTGAACCCGTTGGTGTTGTGGTTTAGTGGAGGTTGTTGCTTCTGGTGTTTTCAGCTGTGGAACTCCGGACAGTTAGCTTTTTCAGGTGGGTGGCCTTGTCTCCAAGATTGATGGACTGTGCTTTAAATCTGCTATAGTAGAACTATGCATGATAGTGAAATGCTTGTGCAGCATGTTAGAATGTAGGAATTGCTATTCCTTGGATTATCTGATGGTATTGTCATCTCCTTGCTTTCTACCATCTGTAAATTATAGTTATTGGAACTTGACCTAGCACCCCGTCATATGTTGCATGTGTAACCAGACTAGTAGAAAACCCTCACTTGGGCTAGGGTTATTTCTGCTTTAGACATCCACACTTCTACTTTCCTGGACATAGTGTCCTTCCTCGCCCGGGTAATGGGCCGAGTGGTCAGGTGTTATCTTTTAGTGTGGGATGCATGTTACACTCGTGCTTGGGAGCAGAGTGGCGTCTGGTAGATGTAGTTGGTTGTTCATCTGTAGCAGGAGCCGTTTGGGTAGACGGCGGTCCCGAGATGTTTTACTTTTCTTGTTTTATCTGTCGCCGCTGTGATAGTGGCAGCGGTAGATCAGTGTTAGCAGGACCTTAAACCCAGAACCTTTTTGGACACACATATGATTTTTGTCAACCAAATATTTTCTTCCAAGCATCGTAGGGTCGCCTGAGTCTGTTCCTGTTTGATTGGACGAAGGCATTAGCCCTTCGAGGCTTAGATATAAAACTTGGTTTCAACTGTTTTCCTAAAAAGAACTAAAAATCATTAAATATGGATTTCTTACAGATCAAGGGCTTCAGTAAGAAATGTCACATTTTCCTATAAATCAACCACCCGAGATGATTCGAGTGGTCTGGGTTCTAAGGTCTGCCTTCTTCTTGGGACGAGAACAACGAGAGGCTATGCCTAGAGCCTGTTCTTGTTTGATTTGGATTGTAGGTTCTAGTCTTTCGGGGTTCCCGGACCCTTCCTCGTGTCAGTGGTTGCAATGTTTGCCTGTTGAGGCAGTTTCTCGCAGTGGATGCGACTTTGTGCTATGAGTTGGTAGAATGTGATCTAGAGGTTGTTTCTCTGATTTAGTGGTGGAGATGGTTCTCCCACTTAGCTTTGAGGATCTTGGGGTTCTGGCAGATCGAGTCGTGGAGGTTTCCCGACTCAGCCATGGTCGTGCATTTATCAGTTTGAGTCGTTGAGGGTTCTCCGACATAGCTGTGAGAGTGTTTTGGGCTATTCCTGTTCGAGTCGAGGTTCTTTTTCCGACTGAGTTGTGCTTTGAGCTTGGGGTTACCGATCTTTTTGATCGTGGATCATTGCCTGCATGAGCCACTTTTGAGCTTGACAGAGATACTTTACAGAGATACTTGAGATGGGTTACTTTTTACTCGAGCGGGTCGCTCCCCTCGAGTGCCACTCTGGAGTAGGCGAGACCGGGTTGTTGTACCGGCGTGAGATTGAGCTTTTCTACCGCGACTTGTCGTTGCATTTGTCCCTCTGGCTGTGCTGGTGTTGGCAGTCATGGACGTCCTACGTAAGTCCGCTCCTCCGGGACGTAACGGCAATAGGTTGGCGCAGGCTTGACTGGACCTGATGAGGCAGTCAGTTCAGATTGGGTGATCAGATATGAGAGTTAGTTGTGGCATCATGTTCTTTCTGTTCCACTCTTTGAGCATCTAGGTAGAGGCATAGTAGCTGTAGAGTTTACTTTTCCCAGCTTTCCTTACAGCACTGCTTTTGTTACTTTATGCCTCTAGTGGACTTAGTGGGCAGACCGTCGGGCTTGTTGGCGGCACCCACTGAGAACTACTTGGGACGTAGTTCTCACACCCGTCGTGGTGTCTTTTCCCACAGGAACTTCTACTCCGGTTCCTGTTGTTCCTGTTGCTGATCCTTCTGTCCGAGGCGAGGGAGTCGCGAGCTAGTTCCCTACTTGTCGTTGGAGTGTAGCGGTACCCCTTCAGAGGAGAGCTTTAGTAGATTAGTTATTTTATTTTCTTCCTTTGAGAGACTTTTGTAGTGAGGATTGTTATGTATTGGGAGCCTGTACACTGTTGTATTTATTGGAGATACCTCCCTGTTGAGTTCTGAGTTTGTATATGATGATACTGTATGATTATCATTTTTGGGAGACGGACATTGTTGTATTATTTCCAGTTGTACAGTGATTGATTTAGTTATACAGCAGATTTTTATTTATAGCTCTGATATCTGTTTAGCTGTAGTACTTTTCTTGCAGGTAGGACGCTTCGC
Organism: Tillandsia leiboldiana; assembly: GCA_029204045.2. Lineage (NCBI taxonomy): Eukaryota > Viridiplantae > Streptophyta > Magnoliopsida > Poales > Bromeliaceae > Tillandsia > Tillandsia leiboldiana. The sequence continues at coordinate 4,306,174 of CM055071.1, forward strand.
CTATGCGGGTTTGGCATAGGTGGCGGATCTGTTGGCGAGCCGGATCGCAGTTTCGACCCCGGGGCGTGACAGATTAGAGTGGTATCAGAGCCTAGGTTGTAGGTCATTGAGGACTTAGACACCCTAGGCTTGTGGTTGGACATTAGGATGACTACGTGAGAGTCGTGACTTTTAGCGAGAATCCTGATCGAGTTTTGTACCTCTCCCAAGAGACGGGATGAGTGATTGGCATGTTTATGCTCCTAACCGATTATGTTGGCTGCAGACAACATAATGCTGTGGAATTGATAACATGTCTTAGACTTTCGCTGGATTGGGTCGTATGGTTGTTGTGTCCTGATGTTTGTTATTGTGTAGTGGACTACGATGCCCCTGAGACGTCGTGTAGCGAAGAGGGCACATCCCGCATCTGATGAGTAACCCGAGCAGCGGGAGACAGAGTTACCAGAGCAGAGCGAGACCCAGGAGTTACGGATCCAGATGGCACAGATGTCGGAGGCTGTCCGATGCCAGGAGGAGGCCATGGAACGTTTGATGCGCTTGTTGGAGCAGAGAGCATAGCCAGTGGCAGTACCGCTTGAGTGTCCTCCAGTACTTTCTTCCTATGCAGTGGTATCTTCAGTTGTACCTGTGGCACCGACTGAGCGAGCAGCCCCTCCGTGTCGATGAGTAGTGCCGAGGCACCGAGGCAGGATGGATAGTGGATAGTAGCTGAGCTTAGGGACATCATTGATCGATGGAGCCAGTCCCGGCAGTCTGAACCATCCCGATTCATAGGTTTGAGTTGGAGCCTTTGTAGGCAGAATTGGGGTTGGTGGTGATGAGGAGACTCTCGGAGAGCCTCCCTGTGCTAGGGAGTTTATACAGTCGTTGAACTACGCGCTCCAGGTTTCGAGGGACGAGGCGCATAGGATATGTGTGGCTGAGAGTGGATTGCGCCAGGATACGTTTCAGTTTACTCAGTTCCTCCGTTACAGGTTCTGACGCCTCGTTGGAGTAGGCGTTGGGTTTGGAGTGGGGCGCTGCAGTTCCGTTGGATAGAGATCTGCCGCCAGAGGTGAGTTCTGGATATTGGCGCTTGGCGCCGGGTGATGGAGGACAGATCGGCCGGCAGAGACATTTCTGATTGTATTTTCCTGGATAACGGGTTCCCGTGATGCCAGAGATCGGGTGGACCCCGATGGTAGCATCAACCTCTATATCGGAGTGGCGCAGTGGTAGCGTGGATTTGTTATCTGCGGAGGACTTTATTCGTCGCCTCAATGTGAGCAGAGACAGAGGTCGTGTGTAATAACCGCGGCTTTATTTGTCTTTCTAGACTTCCCTTTGAATTCTTGTTAACCCGCTTTTCGACTAAGGGGTCCGGGGGTGAATTATTTTTCTTTATCTCTGGGCAGACTGTCGGGGCTCGCGGGTATTTTTAGACAATAAAGCTCGCGAAATGGATTTCGGCGGCGCGATCGGATCTGGATTCTGACCCCGGAATCTCCCAGAATAAATTCCGGAAGTTGGCAGCAGTTCAGGCGACTTACACGTTCTTCGAGGCGGACCGGACCCAGGTTCGCACCCAAACTCTTTTCGCCGAGTTTGATTTATATTTTGGGACTTAGGGTTAAGTTCCCGTGTACGGAGGCGGCTAATATTAATACGTATGTGTTGGGTTTAGTTTTGGTGATTTCCTACCGTTCCTCCCTCCCAAACCCTCCTCTTCCCATCCGATCGGCGCGAGGAACCGCGGCGGAACGATCGAGGAACGGGAAGAACACCGCACACCTCCGGAACCGGGCACGCAAGAACGGGACGATACTCTACTCTTCCTCCCTCTTCATCGGCGAATCGGAGGCGCAAAGTTCGGTGAGTTTTTAATTTGTACCTAGGGCTTCTTTCGGACCATCGCACGGGGAGGGGGAAGGCGGCACACCCCGGCCGGCCGCACCACCGCCGTCGCGAGCGCCCTTACGCGCAGGGCTAGGGCACCGGGCGTGCGGGTCTGGCACCCGCGCGGGCCTGGGCGCCGCACGGGGTCGCCGTGCGTGCGGGCTGGGCGCCCGCGCGGAGCCTGGGCGCCGCGCGGGGTCGCCGTGCGTGCGGGTCTGGCACCCGCGCGGGCCTGGGCGCCGCACGGGGTCGCCGTGCGTGCGGGCTGGGCGCCCGCGCGGAGCCTGGGCGCCGCGCGGGGTCGCCCGTGCGTGCGGGTCTGGCACCCGCGCGGGCCTGGGCGCCGCACGGGGTCGCCGTGCGTGCGGGCTGGGCGCCCGCGCGGAGCCTGGGCGCCGCGCGGGGTCGCCCGTGCGTGCGGGTCTGGCACCCGCGCGGGCCTGGGCGCCGCACGGGGTCGCCGTGCGTGCGGGCTGGGCGCCCGCGCGGAGCCTGGGCGCCGCGCGGGGTCGCCCGTGCGTGCGGGTCTGGCACCCGCGCGGGCCTGGGCGCCGCACGGGGTCGCCGTGCGTGCGGGCTGGGCGCCCACGCGGAGCCTGGGCGCCGCGCGGGGTCGCCGTGCGTGCGGGCTGGGCGCCCGCGCGGAGCCTGGGCGCCGCGCGGGGTCGCCCGTGCGTGCGGGCTGGACGCCCGCGCGGAGCCTGGGCGCCGCGCGGGGCCGCCCGTGCGTGCGGCCTGGGCACCCGTGCTGGGCCTGGGCGCCGCCGCTGTCAGGGAGCCGTGCGGGCATCACACCGCACGGAGCCTGATGCGCGTGCGGCCAGCGCGGCAGCACGCTCGCCGCCGCCTCGGGTTCCGACTCGGCCGCCGCCGCCGCCGTCGAACCCGGGAGGCCCGTTCCACGACGGGACCCGAATGTCTGTTCTTGACCCTTGTGTTATGTTGTTTAGTCACTGACTTCTCCCCGGTGGACTTTTGTAGTTTTGGGGAGCGCACCGGGACACACGCGGGATAGCGCTTTGTTCATCGCTCGTAGAGGTGGGTTTTTATTCTTAAGTCTTAACTTCTAATTTCTATCATGTTGGACGGGGTCAACCTTATGTGTGCTTGGGTTAAACATGGTAGGGAGGCATCAATTATTCGTTATGGCTTTACGGTTCTTATGACTAGAGATATATATATTGTTTCATGTGGCTCTCATGCATGGATAGGTGTATGTAGTGGAAATGTATATGTTATTTCATGCGGTTCTCATACATTGATATATATATATGGTTCACGGTTACTATGCTCGGCTGCAACACGCGCACCCGCGGTTTGGCCACCGCAAAGGGTGTGCTTTTCCGGAAAAGTGGTCCATGACCCGTGTTTACCCACAGGACGGCGTGGGGCCTCTTTAGTTGTGGGGCATATATGCGCCAAGGTGTGAGCGGTGCGACCCGTCGGTTTAGTTGTCCGACGTGGGAGCGGTGCGACCCATTCGGTTTAGTTGTCCGACTTGGGCGCGGTGCGATTTCGTCGGTTTAGTTGTCCGACGGGATCGGGTATTGCAGGTTTACAGGTGTTTGATCCTACTTTTTCCCTTGCGGGGGGAGGGGTGCTTGCTCCGGATAGACTACGGTTGGATGTTTCTTTACCTGCTTTATTATTATCATTTTTGTTTAGTCGCTGACTTCCCACTTTGCGACAGGGTCCTACAGGGGGGAGAGTTAGGCGACGGTGAGGCCACGGCTAGAGGTTTTGGGTCTCAGGAGACCGGAACAGTACTTTACTCTTTACTTTCGCATTCCATTTATTATTTGTAGACTGTGGATGGTTCTCGATGCCCTCGTGGGGTCGGTGTGGATGTTGGTACGGTGACAATTGGAATGTCTAGTTTTCTTTATGTTTCTGTGGGCCGCTTTGGAAAATAAAATAGCAAATTAAAGAACGGATTGCGAAAATGGATTTCAAAACCTAAGTGTCGTGTGGGCACTGTTTTCAAAACCCTGAGTTTATGTTGCTTTCAAAAACGGTTTCAAAATATGGGTGCCGGGTGGGCGCCGTTTCAACAACCGTGGGTTTTATCCTTTCAAACTAGTCGGCCGTGTGTTAACTCAGTATGTTGTGAATGGTTGTATGAAGTGGATTGTTGTGATTGAATGTTTCCCCACTATTGAACATTGTACAAACCGCGACGCCGTGCATATACAGGGGAGACTCTGCCCGTTCGTAGAGTGATCCTGTATATGCGGCGGGTCTGGGCACGCGCCGGGGAAGAAGGTTTTCAAAAAAAAAAAACAAACAACAAGGGAGTACATGCCTTTTGTAAGCCGTTTCCGCTAAATAAATCCCCCGGGGCGTGACAGATTAAGATGGTATCAGAGACTTAGCTTTCAATCACAACAATTGGTGCCGACATCCACAGGAATACCTCACTTAACTACAAAGGAATGGAATGGATAGATTATTGTAGAGTAGGACGCGAGTGATTGAGGGGGGGGAACGAGCTTGGGTCCTTTGCTCTCGATGTGGGTGGTTGTTGCATACCTCTAATTCTGACTTGCTCACTAAGTTTATTAGAGAAGCCATCTATTGGGCATATTGATTGATTTCCATGCATGATTAAATGATATCAATGTGAGCCTATCATTTGAGATTAATCTTGTGGATATAGCATGTTGGGAATATTATTGGGATAATATTGTTGTGGAAACATGATTGCGGGGATATTTTTAATAGTGATAATTAACATGCCATGTTAGCACATAGATTTTATGAAAGTTGGTTAAAAGAATTAACTATTGGGTCATGATGACATATCTAGGTGCGGGTACCACCTTGGAATTTATTATTGATCAGGGATAATATACCTGCGTAGTTGACTGATGATTTTAGCATGATGGTTATATCTACGTGGATTTACTATTTGATACACATGTGGAACTGTTATTCGATATTCTCTCTTTCATCTTGCATTAGGACTTTTGCATGCTTGTATGGACATCTAGATAGGCCACTACTTATTGCTACACTATCATATTGGGTTTTGACTTAGAAGAAACCATGATTGTTTCCTTCCTCCTCCTTATTTAGACTTTTGAGTCTTGTTGCTCGGGTTCGAGCAAGGGTTTGGGATAGTGTAGCCGAGACATTAGGGTCGGAGACAGGACGTACTCGATGTTGGATTTGTGGGTTATTGCGGCAACCGCGGACAGTAGGCGGTTGACCGGATATTGATTATTTTATCCGATTGTGGATTGTGGGTTATTGTGGTAACCGCGGACATTAGGCGGTTAGCCAGATGTTGATTACTTTATCAGACTTTGGTCTTGGGGTGGTGCCCCTCCAAAATCGTTTGACGGTCCAAACGGCGGGGGGGTGTTGGAGGCGGTCAGCTACGTGGCCGCCTGCCCGATCAATCTAGGGCGACTGGCCTGTCCAGGGGATTTGGTGGTAATCCCCCTGAAGGAGTATGACGTAGTGCTGGGCATGGATTGGCTCTCATTGTACCAAGTGCTCATCGATTGTGAGAAGCGGATGGTACAATTGCAAGAGCCGAGCTTTCCTGAGAATATGTACCTGGCGTGTAAGAGTTTTTCCTTCCCAGCAATCATCTCTCGGCGAGGGCTAGAAGATTGGTGGAAGGCGGGTGCGTGGCCTACCTGGCCTCGGTGGACCTGGTGACACGACCCGCGGCGACACCTTCAGACATTGCGGGGGTGAGGGACTTCCCCGATGTCTTCCCGACGGAACTGCCCGGGATACCCCCCTGAACGAGAGGTGGTTTTTCCCATCGAACTCGTACCGGGTACCCAACCAATCACAAAGGCGCCCTACCGAATGGCCTTCGCAGAGTTAAAGGAGCTTAAGGCGCAACTGGAGGACCTCTTGGACAAGGGATTTATCAGACCGAGTGTGTCACCTTGGGGGGCACCAGTGCTCTTTGTACGGAAGAAAGACGGAAGCCTGCGCCTCTGCATCGACTACAGGGGGATAAACAAGGTTACTGTGAAGGATAAGTACCCCCTGCCCAGAATTGACGACCTCTTCGACCAGCTGCGAGGAGCAACGGTGTTCTCAAAGATCGATCTGCAATCGGGCTACCATCAGCTCCGGGTTCGGAACGAAGATATCCCAAAGACCGCCTTCCGGACCCGGTACGGCCACTACGAGTTCACGGTTATGCCGTTCGGACTTACGAACGCCCCCGCCGTCTTCATGGACATGATGAACCGGATCTTCAGACCTTTCTTGGACCGGTTCGTAGTGGTTTTCATCGACGACATCCTGATCTATTCAACCACCGACGAGGAGCACGAGGACCATTTACGAACGATTCTCCAGACCCTCAGGGAACAGAGGCGGTTCGCGAAGCTCAAGAAGTGTGGATTCTGGCTACGAGAGGTGGGTTTCCGAGGGCATGTGATCTCGGCAGAGGGAATCGCTGTGGACCCCAAGAAGGTAGAATTGGTGATCGACTGGCAACCACCGACGACAGTGACGGAGATCCGCAGCTTCTTGGGACTGGCGGGATATTATAGACGCTTCGTCGAGGGTTTCTCGAAGATTGCGGCCCCTTTAAACCGGTTGACCAAGAAAGGGGAAAAGTTTCTATGGACGGCTAAGTGCCAAGAGAGCTTCGAAGAACTTAAAAGGAGGCTGACCAGGGCGCCTTTTCTAGTACTACCAACGCCCGGAGAGGATTATGAAGTGTACTGCGATGCATCGAGAATCGGACTTGGGGGTGTTTTGATGCAACAGGGGAAAGTGATAGCCTATGCATCCAGGCAGCTGAAGGATTACGAAAAGAACTACCTGATTCATGATTTGGAACTGGCTACAGTGGTCTTCGTGCTAAAGCTAAGGAGACACTACCTCTTTGGTGTCCACTGTAACGTCTTTTCAGACCACCAAAGTCTCAAGTATCTGTTCACCCAAAAGGAGCTAAATTTGCGGCAGAGGCGGTGGCTTGAATTGTTGAAGGATTACGATCTAACAATCCAATACCACCCCGGGAAGGCAAACGTGGTGGCGGACGCTTTAAGCAGGAAGGGGCAACCGGAGGAGGCACCGGCAACGCGCGATAACTGAGCAGAGCACCCTGATCGCGGAATTCTCACGACTGAGGTTGGAGGTGGTATCAGCGGGCACTGTTGCTCGACTGACAGCGTTGGTGGTCAAGCCGACGCTTTTCGAGAAAATCCGAGAAGGACAACTGACGGACCCGCACTTACAGCTCGTGCGAGACGAGATCCACCCTCAGACGGACGGACAGTCGGAGCGAGTGATTCTGACCCTCGGGGACCTGCTACGCGCCTGTGTACTTGACTGAGGAGTCGGTTGGGCACGCTACCTACCCCTCGTGGAATTCGCCTACAACAATAGCTACCAGGCCAGCATCCAGATGGCACCCTACGAAGCCTTGTATGGGAGACGCTGCCGATCCCCGATCTGTTGGGACGACTTAGGCGAACGGAAAATTCCTGGGACCCGACTTGGTGGAAGAGACTGAAGAGAAGGTGCACCTCATCAGGCGGCGGTTACTGACCGCCCAAAGCCGACAGAAGAGCTACGCAGACCGACGGCGCCGCGATTTGGAATTTCAAGTGGGGGAACACGTGTTCTTACGGGTCTCGCCATCCAGAGGGATCAAGCGTTTCGGGCTGAGGGCAAGTTGAGCCCACGGTTCGTGGGGCCTTTTGAGATCTTGGAGCGCATAGGCCCAGTGGCGTACCGCCTTGCCCTACCCCCTAATCTCGACCGGGTCCACAACGTCTTCCGCGTGTCCGTGCTCCGGAAATATCTATCCGACCCGTCACACGTGTTGAACGTCTCCACGTTCGAGCTCAAGGAGGATCTAAGCTTCGAGGAAACCCCCGTGCGTATCCTAGCAAGAGAAAACAAAGCACTGCGGAACCGAGTCATCCCCTACGTGAAGGTGCCCTGGAGCAACCAGGAAGAACGAGAAGCAACATGGGAGCTGGAATCTAAGATGAGGGAGTGTTACCCCGACCTCTTCACCACCACCCGGGTTTGAGTTTCGAGGACGAAACTCGTTTTTAGAGGTGAGTGGTGTAATAACCGCGGCTTTATTTGTCTTTCTAGACTTCCCTTTGAATTCTTGTTAACCCGCTTTTCGACTAAGGGGTCCGGGGGTGAATTATTTTTCTTTATCTCTGGGCAGACTGTCGGGGCTCGCGGGTATTTTTAGACAATAAAGCTCGCGAAATGGATTTCGGCGGCGCGATCGGATCTGGATTCTGACCCCCGGAATCTCCCAGAATAAATTCCGGAAGTTGGCAGCAGTTCAGGCGACTTACACGTTCTTCGAGGCGGACCGGACCCAGGTTCGCACCCAAACTCTTTTCGCCGAGTTTGATTTATATTTTGGGACTTAGGGTTAAGTTCCCGTGTACGGAGGCGGCTAATATTAATACGTATGTGTTGGGTTTAGTTTTGGTGATTTCCTACCGTTCCTCCCTCCCAAACCCTCCTCTTCCCATCCGATCGGCGCGAGGAACCGCGGCGGAACGATCGAGGAACGGGAAGAACACCGCACACCTCCGGAACCGGGCACGCAAGAACGGGACGATACTCTACTCTTCCTCCCTCTTCATCGGCGAATCGGAGGCGCAAAGTTCGGTGAGTTTTTAATTTGTACCTAGGGCTTCTTTCGGACCATCGCACGGGGAGGGGGAAGGCGGCACACCCCGGCCGGCCGCACCACCGCCGTCGCGAGCGCCCTTACGCGCAGGGCTAGGGCACCGGGCGTGCGGGTCTGGCACCCGCGCGGGCCTGGGCGCCGCACGGGGTCGCCGTGCGTGCGGGCTGGGCGCCCGCGCGGAGCCTGGGCGCCGCGCGGGGTCGCCGTGCGTGCGGGTCTGGCACCCGCGCGGGCCTGGGCGCCGCACGGGGTCGCCGTGCGTGCGGGCTGGGCGCCCGCGCGGAGCCTGGGCGCCGCGCGGGGTCGCCCGTGCGTGCGGGTCTGGCACCCGCGCGGGCCTGGGCGCCGCACGGGGTCGCCGTGCGGTGCGGGCTGGGCGCCCGCGCGGAGCCTGGGCGCCGCGCGGGGTCGCCCGTGCGTGCGGGTCTGGCACCCGCGCGGGCCTGGGCGCCGCACGGGGTCGCCGTGCGTGCGGGCTGGGCGCCCGCGCGGAGCCTGGGCGCCGCGCGGGGTCGCCCGTGCGTGCGGGTCTGGCACCCGCGCGGGCCTGGGCGCCGCACGGGGTCGCCGTGCGTGCGGGCTGGGCGCCCACGCGGAGCCTGGGCGCCGCGCGGGGTCGCCGTGCGTGCGGGCTGGGCGCCCGCGCGGAGCCTGGGCGCCGCGCGGGGTCGCCCGTGCGTGCGGGCTGGACGCCCGCGCGGAGCCTGGGCGCCGCGCGGGGCCGCCCGTGCGTGCGGCCTGGGCACCCGTGCTGGGCCTGGGCGCCGCCGCTGTCAGGGAGCCGTGCGGGCATCACACCGCACGGAGCCTGATGCGCGTGCGGCCAGCGCGGCAGCACGCTCGCCGCCGCCTCGGGTTCCGACTCGGCCGCCGCCGCCGCCGTCGAACCCGGGAGGCCCGTTCCACGACGGGACCCGAATGTCTGTTCTTGACCCTTGTGTTATGTTGTTTAGTCACTGACTTCTCCCCGGTGGACTTTTGTAGTTTTGGGGAGCGCACCGGGACACACGCGGGATAGCGCTTTGTTCATCGCTCGTAGAGGTGGGTTTTTATTCTTAAGTCTTAACTTCTAATTTCTATCATGTTGGACGGGGTCAACCTTATGTGTGCTTGGGTTAAACATGGTAGGGAGGCATCAATTATTCGTTATGGCTTTACGGTTCTTATGACTAGAGATATATATATTGTTTCATGTGGCTCTCATGCATGGATAGGTGTATGTAGTGGAAATGTATATGTTATTTCATGCGGTTCTCATACATTGATATATATATATGGTTCACGGTTACTATGCTCGGCTGCAACACGCGCACCCCGCGGTTTGGCCACCGCAAAGGGTGTGCTTTTCCGGAAAAGTGGTCCATGACCCGTGTTTACCCACAGGACGGCGTGGGGCCTCTTTAGTTGTGGGGCATATATGCGCCAAGGTGTGAGCGGTGCGACCCGTCGGTTTAGTTGTCCGACGTGGGAGCGGTGCGACCCATTCGGTTTAGTTGTCCGACTTGGGCGCGGTGCGATTTCGTCGGTTTAGTTGTCCGACGGGATCGGGTATTGCAGGTTTACAGGTGTTTGATCCTACTTTTTCCCTTGCGGGGGGAGGGGTGCTTGCTCCGGATAGACTACGGTTGGATGTTTCTTTACCTGCTTTATTATTATCATTTTTGTTTAGTCGCTGACTTCCCACTTTGCGACAGGGTCCTACAGGGGGGAGAGTTAGGCGACGGTGAGGCCACGGCTAGAGGTTTTGGGTCTCAGGAGACCGGAACAGTACTTTACTCTTTACTTTCGCATTCCATTTATTATTTGTAGACTGTGGATGGTTCTCGATGCCCTCGTGGGGTCGGTGTGGATGTTGGTACGGTGACAATTGGAATGTCTAGTTTTCTTTATGTTTCTGTGGGCCGCTTTGGAAAATAAAATAGCAAATTAAAGAACGGATTGCGAAAATGGATTTCAAAACCTAAGTGTCGTGTGGGCACTGTTTTCAAAACCCTGAGTTTATGTTGCTTTCAAAAACGGTTTCAAAATATGGGTGCCGGGTGGGCGCCGTTTCAACAACCGTGGGTTTTATCCTTTCAAACTAGTCGGCCGTGTGTTAACTCAGTATGTTGTGAATGGTTGTATGAAGTGGATTGTTGTGATTGAATGTTTCCCCACTATTGAACATTGTACAAACCGCGACGCCGTGCATATACAGGGGAGACTCTGCCCGTTCGTAGAGTGATCCTGTATATGCGGCGGGTCTGGGCACGCGCCGGGGAAGAAGGTTTTCAAAAAAAAAAAACAAACAACAAGGGAGTACATGCCTTTTGTAAGCCGTTTCCGCTAAATAAATCCCCCGGGGCGTGACATCGTGCTCCCTTGTGGATAGTCCTGATTTTCAGGCAGATTGGGCGACAACCACTTGCTTTGGGCGGATGAATCTGTGCCGCCCGGTTGGAGGGCGCCACGGTAGTGGATCGAGTTGTCGCAGGTGTGATTTCATCACAGCAGTCGGAGTAGGAGCATGTTGCATTCCTGCATGGACTAGAGGCAGATTGTTACCACATGCACTTGAGGTACAGGTTCCTATTAGTGTTGTGTATGTGGGGGAGGCTTGTGGTTGATGTCCTATGCAGTTGAGGCCGCGGGATACGGGTAGACTTATTGGTAATTATGGCAGTTCGGCGTTTCGACCTAGTGCTTGGGTTTTGGTTGGCACAGTGCCACAGGATGTTAGACTGCGGAAAGAGAGGACTTTGACCTTCTGCGAGGCAGACGAGAGGAGATTTGGTTGTTGAGGTCGTTAGAGCACACTGGTTATAGCGACAGTGTGAGAGGTGCTTACGGCGGCACCGGGACCCAAAGATATCTCTGTTGCCACGAGATTCCGGGTGTGATCTCACCTGAGCTGTTGATAATGCCGCCGGTTAGGGAGATAGAGATTGAGTTGGCGTGGTTCGCGGTTCGGTTCGGGGAACCGCGCCACCCTCGACAGCACCTCATTGGATATTGCCAGTAGAGCTGTGAGAGCTGATGGCGCAGTTGCAGGATCTGATGGATCGAGGGGTCTGTTTGACCTAGTGTCACGCCGTTGATATACGGTGGTGATGCCACATCGTTGATACACGACTGTGAGGGCCCTTTTTTTTGGTTCGTGTGTAGACAGGTCCGAGTATTATTCTGGACCTTTTGATGGAGTTATACTCCGGCAGTTGTACGACTGATGCAGGTACAGATTTTGGAATCATACGGCTGAGTATTTCGTCAAGATGGTGTTCAGGACACGGTAGGGGTATTAAGTTATAGTGAGGCCAATTGGATTGATTAACGCCCTGCCACTCTTTTGGTTTGAGGAATTGTGCTCCAGCTGTACTTGATTGCATTGGTAACAAGATCCTCCAGGGATATTATGATCTACTCCCAGAGCGACTTGTATCATGGGGAGCACTGGTGGATGTGTTACCATGCTGTGTGGATGAAGCTGTATGCCAGGTTGTTGAGATACAAGTTTTAGCTTTAGAAGCTTACCTTCCTGGGTCACATGGTGTTAGCCATAGGAGCGGCGGTGGAATTCCGGCCAATGTGGATGCTATTTGGGTTTGGCTGACATCAACATTTATTGTTGAGGTGAGGAGCTTTTTGGATTTGGCAGTGCCAGGAGAGCATGGCGAATGGATGATGATACTGGTACTAGCGCCGATTGCAGCTTTACCAGAGATGGGGGATGGACCTTTGTGTTAGTGATGCCTCCCATAGTGGCTGTGGAGTTACCATTGGGTTATTCTTGAGCATTTTGTATCACCCCGATAGGGCCACTGTGGTGGCGGATACCTGGAACCGGAGAGCTATTTGGGGTTGAGTTTGATGATTCTACAGCTGGCGTGGTGTGGACTGTTGAGGAACAGGGCTTGAGGTTGTGTCCCTGAGGGTCCCTTTTGACGGTAGACTGCGGTGAAGCAGTCCCTGCGGATGGTCAGGACCCGAGAGTGATTGAGCGAGGACCCTAGCCGATTAGGGCTTCTTTTCTTTGGATGACCGTATGGGTATGTCTCGGATCGCCTGGTTGAGCTGTCACCAGGGAGCGGTGTTGGTGTGTGCTACATTGGTTGTTCTCTCTTTTCCCCCAGCCTTTTGTTGGCGTTCGTGATGGTCCTTCCACGTCTCAGCGGGAGTGTTAGGCTTGTGGATTCCTCGCCTGTGATGGACTCGTTTCCTTTGAGATCTGCGAGTACTTGTGGTACGAGGGACGCCCGTTGCGAATTCTGGCTCGTGAGATGAGAGAATTACGCAACCGGGCCACGCCGTACTGATTATTATTTTGTGGAGGAGTAATCACGGGGAGTGAGTAGCGACTGGGGAGTTGGAGAATGTATTGTTGGATGCTTACCCTTGGCTTTGAACTCCCTTTTGAGCCGTGTTTGTTTCGAGGACGAAACTTTCTTTTAGTGGGGGAGGATGTGAGGACCCGGGATTCCCACGTTTGGATTACTGTTGGATCTTCGGCTTCTGGAGACCCATGTTGGGTGTTAGAGGTGTTTGCGCGCATATTGGACCCAAGATTTGGACTCGGCATGAAAAAACGGATCAAATTTGCTTTCCCGGGAATTTTTGGGAAATTTTAGAAGTGGAATTTGGCAAATCGGACATCGGATTTGGATTCAGCGCGCGAAAACGATCGAAACGGGCTATTTACTTGGATTTTTCGGAGCCCGGATGACCCGGCACGGATTTCGAGGCGTGGGGTTACTGTTACGGCGGCCGGAGTAGCGCCGGCGGCGGCGGCGGACGGCGGAGCGCGGCGGCGGGCCGAGGAGAGGCCGGTCGGTCCACCGCGGGAGTCGTGCACCGGGCGCGGGCCACGTGGCGAGCTCCGGTTGGCCGGCGCAGCAGGCGCGGTCCATGGACCTTGGCGGGGTGCACGGTGGACCGTGGTCATGCCACGTGGCGTGATGGCATTGGCTGGTGCACGAGCGCGCGGTCCACGCAGCTGGTAGCAGGTGCCTCGGGATGCGTGCCCGACAGGCGCGCGTGGGCGCACGTGGGGCGCGACGTGGGCGCGCTGACCCGCGCTTCCCGCTCGGGGGCGCCACGTGTCGGCACCCGCTTCGGCCGCGTGGCGCAGCGCGGTTGGCCCAAACAGCTGTTTGCTGTTTGGGAGGCTACGTGGCAGCCTGGGGGATTTCCGGGCGTGAACAGTAACGGGCTGGGCCCGTTACTGTAGCAGCCCGGAAGATTCGGGCGCTCAGTTTTGGGCCAAATTTCCAAAACAGTTGGATTTTCGGGCTGGGCCTTTATATAGCTGTCTTGTGAGGGAGTTTTGCCCCCTTTCCCGAGCTCCCCTGCCCATGGCCCCTTTAGTAAAGTTGAAGATCTTCATCTTGCGCATCTTCTGGCAGAGGCTCGGATTTTTTGGAAGCCGCGGCGTCGACGACTTCGGCATCGGAGCGCAGTGTGGCGATTTTTCATCGGAGGCCCGTTATCGTCGCAGTTTGATCTGAGAGGTCTACCGAGCTACTCCGTCAGTATTTTGGACGATTTCTGCGGCGTTGGAATCACGAGAGGTACATCTTCGACTTTCGTGTTGATCATCTTGCTGGATTCAGAGTTTATGACACGGTTTTCGAGGCATTTCTAAGCCGCTGTTTTCTGGTGGAGTTTTTGGACAACGGCCCCTTGCCGGAATTTTATCTCCGCACCCGAGTGTCGGATTGAGACGAGCCTGTACACTTTTTGGATCTACTCGTCGCAAGGATTATCATTGTATTTTTCCGGGATTTTTCTGAGGCTTGCCCGAAGGTATACTATTCCCCTTTTATCTGTGTTTGAGTTTACAGTTGTGTGGTTGTGAGTGTTTGCGCACCTGTACTGTGGAATTTGTAACTTGGCCTACGGGGCTCGGATTTGGGCGTGCAGGTACCCGTTTCGAAGGTCTCGACGAGACGCACGCTGTGATATTTTTATCGGAATTTTCAGGGCACTTTCTGCAGGTGGAAATTTCAGATCTTCAGGACTGTCTTCTGTAGATTTTTGTACTTGGTTATTTTGTGGAATAAAGTGTAACCTTGGACCTTTTGTTGTACCCAGGAGTATTTGCGGATGTTTGTGAACCCGTTGGTGTTGTGGTTTAGTGGAGGTTGTTGCTTCTGGTGTTTTCAGCTGTGGAACTCCGGACAGTTAGCTTTTTCAGGTGGGTGGCCTTGTCTCCAAGATTGATGGACTGTGCTTTAAATCTGCTATAGTAGAACTATGCATGATAGTGAAATGCTTGTGCAGCATGTTAGAATGTAGGAATTGCTATTCCTTGGATTATCTGATGGTATTGTCATCTCCTTGCTTTCTACCATCTGTAAATTATAGTTATTGGAACTTGACCTAGCACCCCGTCATATGTTGCATGTGTAACCAGACTAGTAGAAAACCCTCACTTGGGCTAGGGTTATTTCTGCTTTAGACATCCACACTTCTACTTTCCTGGACATAGTGTCCTTCCTCGCCCGGGTAGTGGGCCGAGTGGTCAGGTGTTATCTTTTAGTGTGGGATGCATGTTACACTCGTGCTTGGGAGCAGAGTGGCGTCTGGTAGATGTAGTTGGTTGTTCATCTGTAGCAGGAGCCGTTTGGGTAGACGGCGGTCCCGAGATGTTTTACTTTTCTTGTTTTATCTGTCGCCGCTGTGATAGTGGCAGCGGTAGATCAGTGTTAGCAGGACCTTAAACCCAGAACCTTTTTGGACACACATATGATTTTTGTCAACCAAATATTTTCTTCCAAGCATCGTATGGTCGCCTGAGTCTGTTCCTGTTTGATTGGACGAAGGCATTAGCCCTTCGAGGCTTAGATATAAAACTTGGTTTCAACTGTTTTCCTAAAAAGAACTAAAAATCATTAAATATGGATTTCTTACAGATCAAGGGCTTCAGTAAGAAATGTCACCTTTTCCTATAAATTAACCACCCGAGATGATTCGAGTGGTCTGGGTTCTAAGGTCTGCCTTCTTCTTGGGACGAGAACAACGAGAGGCTATGCCTAGAGCCTGTTCTTGTTTGATTTGGATTGTAGGTTCTAGTCTTTCGGGGTTCCCGGACCCTTCCTCGTGTCAGTGGTTGCAATGTTTGCCTGTTGAGGCAGTTTCTCGCAGTGGATGCGACTTTGTGCTATGAGTTGGTAGAATGTGATCTAGAGGTTGTTTCTCTGATTTAGTGGTGGAGATGGTTCTCCCACTTAGCTTTGAGGATCTTGGGGTTCTGGCAGATCGAGTCGTGGAGGTTTCCCGACTCAGCCATGGTCGTGCATTTATCAGTTTGAGTCGTTGAGGGTTCTCCGACATAGCTGTGAGAGTGTTTTGGGCTATTCCTGTTCGAGTCGAGGTTCTTTTTCCGACTGAGTTGTGCTTTGAGCTTGGGGTTACCGATCTTTTTGATCGTGGATCATTGCCTGCATGAGCCACTTTTGAGCTTGACAGAGATACTTTACAGAGATACTTGAGATGGGTTACTTTTTACTCGAGCGGGTCGCTCCCCTCGAGTGCCACTCCGGAGTAGGCGAGACCGGGTTGTTGTACCGGCGTGAGATTGAGCTTTTCTACCGCGACTTGTCGTTGCATTTGTCCCTCTGGCTGTGCTGGTGTTGGCAGTCATGGACGTCCTACGTAAGTCCGCTCCTCCGGGACGTAACGGCAATAGGTTGGCGCAGGCTTGACTGGACCTGATGAGGCAGTCAGTTCAGATTGGGTGATCAGATATGAGAGTTAGTTGTGGCATCATGTTCTTTCTGTTCCACTCTTTGAGCATCTAGGTAGAGGCATAGTAGCTGTAGAGTTTACTTTTCCCAACTTTCCTTACAGCACTGCTTTTGTTACTTTATGCCTCTAGTGGACTTAGTGGGCAGACCTTCGGGCTTGTTGGCGGCACCCACTGAGAACTACTTGGGACGTAGTTCTCACACCCGTCGTGGTGTCTTTTCCCACAGGAACTTCTACTCCGGTTCCTGTTGTTCCTGTTGCTGATCCTTCTGTCCGAGGCGAGGGAGTCGCGAGCTAGTTCCCTACTCGTCGTTGGAGTGTAGCGGTACCCCTTCAGAGGAGAGCTTTAGTAGATTAGTTATTTCATTTTCTTCCTTTGAGAGACTTTTGTAGTGAGGATTGTTATGTATTGGGAGCCTGTACACTGTTGTATTTATTGGAGATACCTCCCTGTTGAGTTCTGAGTTTGTATATGAGGATACTGTATGATTATCATTTTTGGGAGACGGACATTGTTGTATTATTTCCAGTTGTACAGTGATTGATTTAGTTATACATCAGATTTTTATTTATAGCTCTGATATCTGTTTAGCTGTAGTACTTTTCTTGCAGGTAGGACGCTTCGCCTATGCGGGTTTGGCATAGGTGGCGGATCTGTTGGCGAGCCGGGTCGCAGTTTCGACCCCGGGGCGTGACATTTAGGGTTTTAGGATTTAGGGTATATTTGAAAGGGCAAAATAGTAATTACACACAGATAACGGCAGTTCCAAACGGTACACTAATAGAGTTTAACTTCAGGGGTATTTTGGAAAGAAGTTGGAACGTAAGAATGGTAGTTTTAA
The DNA here is from genome assembly GCA_029204045.2 of Tillandsia leiboldiana. Taxonomy (NCBI): domain Eukaryota; kingdom Viridiplantae; phylum Streptophyta; class Magnoliopsida; order Poales; family Bromeliaceae; genus Tillandsia; species Tillandsia leiboldiana. Next base: position 4,323,262 of record CM055071.1, read on the forward strand.
TATTAGCCTTCTAAGAGGGGTAAATATGAAAACAGAAAAATTTTTAGGGGTATGTAGGAAATTGCCATATATATATATATATATATATATATATATATATATATATATATATATATATATATATATATATATATATATATATATATATATATATATATATATATAAGTTTTAAATTTAAAAATAATATGTATTAATCTTAAATAACAATTAAATAATTAGAGATGTTAATTATTATTATCTTTATATTGATACTTTTTAATATAAAATCAATTATGATTATATATTATTTTTAATAGTTTAAAAAGATTAAAACCATACAAAAGTATTTTATTGAAATCAAATAATCGGAACCAAAATAACCAAATTATTTTGGTTTGGTTCGATTCGGTTTGGTTTGATTACTTCTTCTAATTTGGTAGGGTCAGTTTAAAAAAATTGTAAAAATTAAGTCAAACCGACATATACTCATTCCTACATTTTATCAAGTTTTATTTTTATCATTAAATTTTTTAATCTGATATTTAAAATTATATAATTATAAAATATTTTAATTAAAAATTTATTCTAATCTATACCTCTATATAATTTCTCCTATTTTTGCTATGTTGCAAAATTTTCTTCTATTGAAATTTTGTCATTCTTCTTTTTTCCAACTCCCGACTCTCAATAAATTTATTGTAAATTCTTTCTATTTCCAACCCCAATAAATTAATTGTGAATTCTTTTCATTTTCAACTCCTAATAAATTAATTGTGGATTCGAAACACAATGAGTCACATGTACATATAAAATCAAATTCTATACACAACTCACACCCAATCACAACAACTCTTATACTATGACCAATATCATTCTCTCCTCTCTCGCCTTCATCCTTTTTGAGTTCTTCTTATTTTTCTTCTTCTTTCTCACTCTCTCTAAGCCGCCACCTTCTTATTCACTATCTTCGTTGGCAATAAAGCCCTCTCCCTCGATCCCTCCACCATCGATCTTCGTCTCCTCCTTCCTGCCGTGGAGAACCTCCAAGCCTCTTCCTCCTCTTCCTCCAATATCAAAATCTCCACCGTCCACTCCATGACCACCCTCGCCCAATTCGACTCACCGTCTTTGAAAATCTTTCACCCCCGACCTCACCGAAACTAGACCCAATTCTCGCCTTCCTCAGTCGCACGGGGGGCACTGCTCATGATCAACCCCTACTCATCACCGCCACTGCCACCGCGACCCGCCGATCAGAATCCTCCACTTCTCCGCCTACACCTCCTCCTCATCCACCGTCGTTGCCGTCACCATATCTCATAGAACGTGCGCTCTCTTTCCCTCTCTCTCTAAACTTCATTACATTTCCATATATGCCTTAGATTTTAATCTCGAGTGAATTAATATTCTACTCCGATTACTGCTGATAGATTCTTATATTAGAGTTGAGAATGATTATTATTTTTTTCTAATATGTTGGTACGGGTGTTTTAAAATACAATATTTGAAATTTTTCTATATAATTTTTTGTTTCCGTTTATATTATGATAAAAACAAATATAAAAAAAATATTTTGATAATATCTATCAACTTAAAAATTTTAAAATCTTAAATGTTGAAATTTTAAAAATTTACACATCAAAACAAAACTTTAGTAAGAGTTGCAAAAATTAAGGAATCAGTATATATATATATATATAATTAGGCTAGAATACTATCGATAGCACCAAGTTATTGGTGCTATCAAATTTTTAGTCTTTGGATTAAAAAAATATATGGTTAAGATGATAGTGGTCCCCTAGGGTTTACTAAGTGGTTGGTTGAATAGTAAAAATCTTAGGGAACCACTATAATTCCAACCGCATATCTTTTCATCCAACGACAGAAAACTTGATAGCACCAATTGCTTGGTGCTATCGATAGTATTCTAGCCAGACTCTATATATATATATATTTCTAAAGGAGTGCTATCTGTACACTCCAAATGGGATATACATTCTACACCCACCCTATTCTGGAGTGGGTATTCTTCCACTCGTCCCATCGATGAAATGAGTAAAATTTATCCCACCCAAAATAAGGTGAATGTAAAATATACACCATAATTGAAGTGTACATCTAGCATTAACCATATTTCTATCGCGCGCTTTCAATTCAAACAAAGCATTAGTTTGTGTAAATAAAAATAAACAAATTTTTTATTTGATAGAGTGTGTCAGCACACTGAGAGTGGGCAACTTTATTGGGTGTCAGAAGTGGCAATATATTTTTTCATAACAATGTAAATTTAATGGAATTAGGTATTTCGGGTTTGATATTTATCATTTTATCTGATGTAAATTGATCAAATCTCGATAAATAAGGATAATGTGGCAAACTTATTGATATAATTAATTTCTTCGTGTTAAACCAACCACATAAATAATATAATTCTACCTATTCTAAAAAACAAATAAAAATATTTCTACAAAAAAAAAAAAAAAAAATCTTAGAAAATTAATTTCCAGCAAAATTTTGAATCCTATGAACCGAACAGACAAAACTAATCCTTCTGATAACTTTTTAATTGGTGCTATCAAGTTTCTGTCGTTGGATGAAAAGATATGTGGTTGGAATTATAGTGGTCCCCTAAGATTTTTACTATTCAACCAACCACCTAGTAAACCCTAGGGGACCACTATCATCTTAACCATATATTTTTTAATCCAAAGGCTAAAACTTGATAGCACCAATGACTTGGTACTATCGATAGTATTCTAGCCTAATTATATATATATATATATATATATATATATATATATATATATATATATATATATATATATATATATATATAGAGGTTAAATTACAGAAAATTTTTCTATAATATATATCTTTTTTTACTTTACTTTTCTGTCTTTAAAAAGTCTACATTTTGTCTCCTCGTAATTATGTAATTATTTTTAGGGGGCAACGGAGTTAACAGAATAGTCAAAATGACGATAATGCCCTCCTTATCCCTGTGCTTATCCCTGTGCTCCCCTCCGACTCCACTGCCGCCCCCGCCCCCGCCCCCGCCCCCGCCCCCGCCGAGAAGCTCTCCTCCTCCTCCCCACCCTGTCGTCGTCGTCGTCGTCGTCGTCTCCCCCGCCGTCGGAGAGGTCGGGGGTGCCCAGAGAGCCGCGTCCCCGCGCGGACTCGTGAAGCGCGGCGCCCCCAGGGAGCAGGTCAACGCGCGGCGGCCTATGGGGGCCCGCCACGTGGCGGTCCCCCCCTCACCCCGGGTTGACCCGCGCCAGAAGAGACGCGGGTCCCCGCGCGCTGACCTGCGCCAGCACGCGCGCGCGCTTCCCGGCGCGCGCGTGCTGCGCGCAGTGGTGCGGCGAGTAGGGCGTCGCCACTTGGCGCCCCACCAGCCTCGGGCCGCGCCTGATCTGGAGCGCCGTCGACGAGGAGGGCCCGGGCGACGACTGCGCAGAGGGCTCCCGACAATGGCGGCGGCGGGATCCCTCACGGAGCTCGGCCTCGAAGCGATCGGAAGAAGAAGAGGTTAAAGGATATTTTCGGTATATTACCTAAAAAATTGACGGCTCATTAACGGAATGCTGACGGCCGGGGTGTAAATGCACAATTCCATAATTACGATGGGACAGAATGTAGGAAGTGGGTAAAGTAAAAAAACGATATATTATAGAAAAACTTCTTGCAACTTTCTCTTCATTTTGGAGATAAAAAAAATTAACTATCATAAGATCATATTTTATGAGTTTCCTTTATTTTTTTTTCTTTTCTCCTTAATTTTTTAGATAAAATATTTTTTTTTTTTTTTTTTTTTTTTTTTTTTTTTTTTTTTTTTTGTCAATTTTTTTCTGGATGCGAATATAATATTGTTAGGTGGAAACTTCATGCAGGTGACACTTGGTTCCTATATTCCCTTTCACACTTTCAAGTCCCTCTAACTGAACGCAGATCTTTTTATGTCCTAAACATTAATATGAAAGAAAACTATTATGAAGAATTTCTCTACTAGTGTTGGTTGGAAATTCTATCTTACAGCTACTCTTGTTCCTAACGCAGTAAAAAAGTAAAAAGGTCAGAGTTGTTGTGTTAGTCTAGAATATTCTTTTTCGTTTTTTTTTTTTTTTTTTTTTTTTTTTTTTTTTTTTTTTTTTTTATCTGAGGAGGAGTTCTTTGTGAGGGAGTAAACTTTTTGTGCGAAATTTTTTTTTGCAAACTAACAAACTTCAAAGAAAAATCACTTCATGAGGTTTTACTACATCCATCTAGAAGCTTCTTTTCGAATCTCAAGTCATCAGACGCGGTGGTCGAAGAGTCATGGGCTTCTTCAAGTTTTTAGGATAATAAATATATAATTTTTGGGAGCTCGTAGCCTCCACTTTTAGCTTATATTTGTACGTCACTTGGCATTTTTTCATTAGGTATCTTGACGGCGAGTGATCTATAAAAGATTGTGATTTCCACCCCTATAGGACAAGTAAGAAACAGTTGTATTTTTCTAATTCCAGAAATATAATTTTTTTTCTTCAAAACTCTTTCTCTCTCTCGCACTTCAACTTTGAGCGAGTAGGTCCAAATTTACAAGAGACGGTGTAGTCTTGCTCACTTCGCGAAGGAAGGCGAGCGCCGCACGGACTTCTTAAGCAAGATTCACTTAAGTCCGTGACATGTCGCTCTAATTACCTTTCTCGCATGTTCTTGTTATTTATTTTTGGGCATTATTCCCTTGACACTCCTCTGCCTAAATCGTACGTATCATGTTTGCTACACTGAATAGTGATATTCCATCCATGCCTAAATGCTACCGCCTCCTTTTATCAAATGTTATATTATCAGTGCTATATATCTATGTAATGTATTACTAAGAAACGAATCTTTACATCCTACCGATTTTGTATTTTAAAAATATTATTCAATTTTTTTAATAAGATTAATAAAAAAATATTGATCATTTTATCGGTGGAGAATAAGATTTACATTCTACTAGTAAATGTTGAGGTGATATTGCTTATTAAATAATTTTATCAATACATATACATAAATAAATAAAAGTAAAAATATACAAAATTTATATAAACTATATATTATTTAAATTCGACTATCCAACTTTTTAAAATTTTTGATTTTACTATTCCAACATTTTAATTTGCTTAGTTTGCATTAGTCATCGACACTTTAATTTTAAAATTTGAACGCATCATTTACTTTTATAAATTTAATTAGGCTATTTTATATAATTCTCTAAGTTAAAGTAAGTAGCCTAAATTTTAAAGTGGAAGCGTCACTAAATAATTTAGATTAAATAAATAAAAAATTAGATAATAAAATTAAAGTTTTAAAAAGTCATGTTATCTGAACTCAAAAAGAGGGAGATATAATTAATTCATTGAAAGTAGGGAGTGAGAAGAGTTTGAGGTTGGGAATGAGAAGAATGTATAATTAATTCATTGAGAGTTAGGAATAAGAAGAGTTGGGAGTTAGAAATATGAAGAGTCTATCATTAATTCATTGAGAATTAAAAAAGAGAAGAGTGAAAGAAAATTTGACACGTGGCAAAAAATAAAAAAAATCATATAGAGGTATAGATTGTTATGAAAAAATATATTACCACTTCACACCCAAGAAAGTTGCCCACTCTCAGTGTGCTGCCACACTCTATCAAATAAAAAATTTGTTTATTTTTATTTACACACACTAATGCTTTATATATATATATATATATATATATATATATATATATATATATATATATATATATATATATATATATATATATATATATATATATGTTAAATTACGAAAAATCTTTTTATAATATATCGGTTTTTCACTTTATTCCTCTATCTTTAAAAAGCCTACATTTTGCCTCCTCGTAATTACGTAATTAATTTTAGGCGGCAACGTGGTTAACAGAATAGGCAAAATGACGATAATGCCCTCCTTATCCCTGTGCTTTTTCCTGTGCTCTCCTCCGACTCCGCCCCCGCCCCCGCCCCCGCCCCCGCCCTCGCCGAGAAGCTCTCCTCCTCCTCCCCACCCTGTCGTCGTCGTTGTCGTCTCCCCGGCCGTCGGAGAGGTCGGGGGTGCCCAGGGAGCCGCATCCCCGTGCGGACGCGTGAAGCGCAGCGCCCCCAGGGAGCAGGTCAACGCGCGGCGGCCTATGGGGGCCCGCCATGCGGCGGCCCCCCTCACCCCGCGCTGACCCGCGCCAGAGGAGGCGCGGGTCCCCGCGCGCTGACCTGCGCCAGCACGCGCGCGCGCGCTTTCCCGAGCACCGTGCTGCACGCAGTGGTGCGGCGAGTGGGGCGCTGCCACTTGGCGCCCCACCAGCCTCGGGCCGCGCCTGACCTGGAGCGCCGTCGTCGGGGAGGGCCCGGGCGGCAACTGCACCGACGATCGCCGAGGGCTCCCGACAACGGCGGCGGCGGGATCCCTCACGAAGCGACGGAGCTCGGCCTCGGAGCGATCGGGAAAAGAAGAGGTTGAAGGGTATTTTAGGTATATTACCTAAAAAATTGACGGCTCACTAACGGAATGCTGACGGCGGGGTGTAAATGCACAATTCCATAATTACGAGAGGGCAAAATGTAGGTTTTTTAAAAATATGGGGTAAAGTAAAAAAACGGTATATTATAAAAGGGTTTTCTGTAATTTAGCCATATATATATATAGAGCTAAACTGGAATATTATTAGTACCAAGTTATTGGTACTATTAAGTTTTTAATTCTTAAATTAAAAGATGTGTGGTTAAGATGATGGTGGCCCCTTGGGTTTAATAGTAAAATCTAACAGGTAAAAATAATGAAAGGGATTGATCTAAAAATAGAAAACTTGATAGTACCAATGACTTTATACTATTAATAGTATAGTAGTCAGACTCTTATATATATATATATATATGACTTTATACTATTAATAGTATAGTAGCCAGACTCTTATATATATATATATATATATATATATATTTAAAAAGCTCTTAATTCTTTTTTTATTTGACTGAGAAAAAAAAAAAAGAAGAAGAAGACGAAAAAAAAAAAAAGCTTCTTGCAACTTTCTCTTCATTTTGGAGATAAAAGAAATTAACTATCATAAGATCATATTTTATGAGTTTCCTTTATTTTTTTTTTCTTTTCTACTCATTTTTTTAGATAAAATAATTTTGTTTCCTAGCTTTTTTTTTTTTTTTTTTTCTCAAATTTTTTCTGGATCCGAATATAATATTGTTAGGTGGAAACTTCATGCAGGTGACACTTGGTTCCCATATTTCCTTTCACACTTTCAAGTCCCTCTAACTGAACGCAGATCTTCTTCTTATGTCCTAAACATTATGATATGAAAGAAAACAATTCTGAAGCAGTAAAAAAGTAAGAAAGGTAAGGGCTTCTTTCGATTCGGTATAGAATCGAAAATAAAAGAGATATTTTTCTTATTTTATCAAACGCATCAGAAATCAATCGGTATAGCTTGTTTCATTATAATTAGAATAAATAAGAACTTCCCAATTACTCTCTTATTTTTTTTAAAAAAAATATTCTTTCACGTCTACCGAGGCACCATCTCTTACTTCATTATTAGATAATAAAATTTGAGGACAAAATGATGATTTATCCTAATTAAAACTCTTTATTTTTCTTATTTTTCATTCTGATACCAAACATAAAATCTCTTATCTTTGGAACCATCCCAAACGTTTTTTTACATTAGTTCCGTACTTTATATTTATCCCTCAAATAATTAGTTTTGTCTTGTTCTGTTACCAAACGAGCCCTTAAAAATTATTGTGTTGAGCCCTTAAAAATTATTGTGTTAATCTAGAATATTCCCTTTTTTTTTTTTTTTCTTTCTTTTTTTTCTGAGGAGGAGCTGTTTGTTAGGGACTTAAAAAATTCTAATCTAAGTTCCTAGCACAAACCGACTTGGGCTTGTCAAGAGCTTTAAGTCCGTGACATGTTGCTGTCATCACCTTTCTCGCATGTTCTTGTTATTTATTTTTGTGCATTATTCCCTTGACACTCCTCTGCCTAAATCGATGCCTAAATGCTACCGCCTCCTTTTATCAAATGTTATATTATCTACGCCATAAGACCCTCTTGATATGTAGTAAGATCCTCATAGTTCGTTGCCCTACGCTTTGCGCCCTTGGATCTTCGGTACCTTACGTAGACTTGAGCTTTTAATTTTGATTTTACTATTCTAATATTCTAATATTTTAATTTGCTTAATGTGAATTAGTCAGCGACACTTTAATTTTAAAATTTAAATATATTATTTATTTTTATAAATTTAATTAGGCTATTTTATATAATTTTCTGAGTTAAAGTAAGTAGCCTAAATTTTAAAGTCGAAGTGTAACTAATTAATTTAGATTAAATAAATAATAAATTTAAAGTTTTAAAAAATCATGTTATCTGAACTATGAGCCATTTTGATTTAGTAATTTAAATTTTTAAATTTTTTAGTTTACTATCTGATCTTTTAAATTTATTTAATTTAAATATTTTGATTTTAAAATTAAAATTAAATTTATACAAATAAATAATATATTTAAAATTTAAAAATTAAATAGTGAAATTAAGATAGTAAAATTTGGAATAAGTTTTTAACGTTTTTACTAAAAAGAGTCCGTGTCATCCTACCCACTCTACCCATTTGCTTATTCCGCCACGTAGCTTCTGTTTCCTGCTTCTTCCCCCACGACTTTTTCCTGAATCCCATGTCATCCCCCTCTCCCCCCTCTCCTCCTCCTCCTCCTCCTCCTCACCTTCGACCCTTCCTCTCCCATGGAACCCTCCGACCCCGACTCCGATCTCGACTCCTTCTTCGACGCCATGGACGACCCCGACCCCGACCCCTTCTTCGACGCCCCCGATGAGTTTCCATCCTCCGACGCCTCCGAAACCCCCCGCTCCGCCGCCGTAGCAGATCCCCGCCCGCCTCCCTCCTCCCTCCGCCGCCGCAGGTCTCGACTCGATGGCGGCGCAGAGCGGCGGAAGAGCGAGATCCTGCGCCTCGGTGATGTCTCCGGCGCCTCCGATGCCCTCGGTGATGCTCCGGCGCCGAGCTCGACCCTCACTTCGGAGCGGCTCAGCTCCGCGAGAGATCGCTTCCCCGGGACTTCGCTCGAGTCGGTGGCCACGAGCGCTCCCCGCGACGCGGAGCCCTCGCCCGATGCCGCCGCGGCTCCGTCGTCGCCGAGCCTGTTGGAGTTGGTCGCAGGTTTCGTGATCAAAGTCGTTCTTTTTCAGCTCAATTTAGTTGTTAACTGCATCACATTTCCAATTTGGTTGCTGCATTTCTCTTTCCTGCTTGTAATCGACCCTTTCGGTAGTATAAGACGATCTAAGGATCATATGAGAGCTAGGGTTTCATCAGCGTGTAAGATCCTATTAGATAAGGCAGCTTCTTTCGTGCACGAGAGGCTCGGGAGCCAGCGCGAGTTGTGGGAATTGGTGGTGAAATTGATCGTTGGGGGCTTCTGGGCGTTCTACGTTAGCTTTGTTTTATGCGGGCTCCTGGCCACCGCGTTCCTGGGCGGTAGTTGGCTTACAGGGAAAGTTGTCGAGAAGCCGATCCAGTTGACGGAGGATCTGAATTTTGATTACACGAGGGCTAGCCCCGCCGCGGTGGTGCCGGTGATATCATGCAGTAATGTTCTTGGTTCCGCGGGGAAGGGTGGAACTGGGGCCTATTTGGATAGAAGGATGGTGCCCGCGAATCACAAATTGCAGCTCACGATTTCGTTGACGTTGCCGGAGTCCGATTACAATCGGAAGCTTGGAGTTTTTCAGGTATCTTTTTCTCCCCTTTTTTATTTTATGCTTCAGGCATTGTAGCTTGGATAGTTAATTGCGAAATGTTGTTCAATTCTATTAGACTTAGTATGTTCGCCCTAATTTTATACGATCTTTATTGCGTTAATGTAGGCATTATATAAATAGGTAGATGTAGATGTGAAAATGTTCAATTTCTCCGTCCCTATTACACATCTTTTTGATGTTGATAGTTAGGTTTTGCAAGCAACACCAGATAGTAGTTGTTGGTTATACTAATGTTTTTGTTTGACAATTTTTGTGTTTTCTTTTTCCCCCGAGTTTAGGTCAGGGTGGAGTTTCTATCAGCGGAAGGCAAAGTGATCTTCAGTTCGAGCCAACCGTGCATGCTGCGGTTTAAGAGCTCTCATATGCACTTCGTCGAGACCTTTCTCAAAAGTGGTTCTTTACTGGCAGGCTATTCTTCAGAGTCGCAGACTCTCAGGTTAAAAATGAGGAGCTTTACTGAAAAACCCGAGCCAACTGTATGCATCAGGGTCATTCTTGAACAAAGGGCCGAGTTCAAGCCCGGTGCTGGTATTCCCGAGATCTACGCCGCTTCTTTGAAGCTCGAGTCCGAACTTCCTCTGTTGAAGAGGATAATTTGGATCTGGAGAAGGACATTGCTTATGTGGATAAGCATGGGGATTTTCATCTTTGAATTGCTGATTCTTCTGGTTTGCTGTCGGCCTGTCATAATTCCAAGGACTAGGTCTCCTATGGCTGCAATAGAGAGGAATTAGTCTCAAACCATCGAATATCGCAGAATTTATGTGTAGACGTGGTTTAATTAAGTTTAGAGCATCACGACAATACAGACTTTCCCCGTTTCGGGTAGGCCTTCCAATTATTCCTACTTTTGCGAGGCATTCATGGTGCATACTTTTTCTTGGATAAAAGATGCAATGAAGTACATACAATTTACTGCTTTCAGTGCACTCGACGAAAGAGTATTTTAAAGTATTAATGACAAGGAAGATCACCATAATCTCATCAAGATAGCTGTGATATCTTCAATAGATAAATCAATTGAGCTCATAGCTGAGGAAACAGGGGTGCGCATGTAAATTTTTCTGAGCAGAGAAGCATCATCCGGTAAGAATACCGAACCGAGAGTTCCTCAATTTTCTTATATTGCGAGAAAGTACCTGCATGAAATGTTGATTAAATTTACTAAGCTCTGTCTTATGTTGCTAAAAATATAGTGCAAGTCTAATAAAATCGAGCATTTTTAGAGTTTATAAAGTTGTATCAAGTTCTTTGTTGTTGTTTGAAAGAAGAAAAAAAAAAAAAGTGAATGGGCAACCTTTAGATTCTTTTTCAAAAGGTTGCTACTAGTATGACAGCAACAAAATTTGCTACTTGACTTTTAACATTGTAGTGCAAGCTTTAGAACTGAACTAAGTATGAGATGGATTTATCAGCATTGCTTATTGTTGTGTTAGATGTTATTAGACTCATTACCGGTAAACAAGTTTACATACGGAGGATCGTATGGTTTGTGCTTTATTACTTTCTAGGTATGCATTCAAGAAGAGACGAAGAAAAGATTTCATGGCGTCTTATGAAAGTACTACAGGTTTCGTTTCTTCTCCGGTTCTAGTCCATTATGTTGATATAGGTTTATGTGCAATTGCACTATGTCTCATGTAGATGATGATTTTCGAATAGCTCAAGATATTGGAATTGGGCTGAGTCGTAATCAAAGTCCGTGGACGTTATGTATTTATACACTTTCCGTGGGTGGATTGCGTCCTTGATTTTTTAGAATTAGTGGTTAGCTCTTCAATTTACAAGCGGTGTCAGAGCTAGTAGCATGGAGTCAATTCCGGCATGCTGTGTTTTCTATTGTATTAAAATTTATGTTTTTGGAGAATCTAATGCTTAACATAAAATCAATCCAACACACTGTACAGTTCACTTTCTGGCATGTTGTTTGTGATATTGTATTCAATTCAACGCCATGACGGAATGTTTGGTGGTAGAAAATGATTCATTGCAGGTCACAGTGAAAGTTGTTGCGAAGTTGCAAACTGACGAGTTGAGAACGGGTTACGCGGAGAAAAGAGTTGAATAACTGGACTTGCGTCGGAACTTCGCAGATCAGTAGGTCCCATGTGGGAGACCCATGCATGATTTGTCTCAGGAGGTCGCAAAAGTGGCGGCTTTTTGCGGTACCGACATGAACTCGCGTTCCTCTAACTCAACAAATCTGCAGACTGCTTTTACGATTCATCAAACAGGTCCTTTCTGCTTGCCATTGTCTACTCTCTTGCTCCAGAAGTTGATATGAACAGGAGGACAAGTAGGCACTTCATTTGCATTTATGGTTTTCCAAATACCATATTCATAAAGAACACAAGGTGTTGGAAAACAATGCCAATTAACCAGTCCCCTTGGTCTTCCTCTTCTTCTAATTTTGGAGTAAATCCCATCATAATAACGCCGAAAGAGTCTTAAGGCTTGGTTTGGGGTTGGGGAGAACAAAAAAATTTACGTACAATGAGTCGGCTATTATATATATATTTAGATGATTTATCAATTTATTTCTCATTTTAATACAATCTAATTCTATTTTTCATTCTCATATGAACCGAACATATATTCTTAACAGTTCCAAGTCAAATTGAAAAGAAATTGTACATAGAAATATAAAGACTAAGGATTCTATTAGTAATAACCAAGCCCAAGTATTTGAACAGTGTTTGAGTCAGATTGCTAGTTAAACGTGTGATTAGGATTGACGAAAACGTGGAACGGAGAATATCTTAAGGTCCCGTTTGGTTCGGGTATAAATTTAAGAGGTATAAATTTTTTTATATTTGGAATAGTTTGCTATTCCAGAATAATCAAGTATAAAAGTTAAATTGCGTTTGGCCCAAAAGTTGGTATTTTCTGAAATTAAAAAAATTATGTTTGGTTAAAATTATGGAATAGTGAAGAATAGTAGAAAAAGATGATAGATTTTTTATCAAAATACTAATTTTATCCTTATCTTATACATATATAAATTAATTTTAATTATTATAAATTAATTAAAATGATAATTTAATTGTTAATAAATTATATCTTACCTAAATAAAATAATTTTTTATATTTTATAGTATATTTTAGGGGCAATTTTCTATATACCCCTAAAAATTTTCCTGTTTTCATATTTACCCCTCTTAGAAGGCTAATATTAAAACTACCATTCTTACGTTCCAACTTCTTTCCAAAATACCCCTGAAGTTAAACTCTGGTTAGTGTACTGTTTGGAACTGCCGTTATCTGTGTGTAATTACTATTTTGCCCTTCCAAATATATCCTAAACCCTAAAACCCTAAACCCCTAAATCCTAAAACCCGAAACCCTAAACCCTAAACCCTAAACCCTAAAATCCTAAAAAATCCTAAACCCTAAACCCTAAACCCTAGAACCCTAAAAAACCCTAAACCCTAAACCCTAAAACCCTAAACCCTAAACCCTAAAACCCTAAAAAATCCTAAACCCTAAACTCTAAATCCGGACAAAATAGGTATATCTGATAGTTTTCAACTCCGATTATTATTTAACTCTAGTTTAACCCTAGTTAACTTAACAAAGGGAAACGGTAGGGGTATTTTTAATAACGGTGGAACGTATGAAGGGTATATTGGAAAGAAAAAAATAAGAGGGGTAAATTAGATATTTCTTCATATTTCAGGGGTACACAGGCAATTATCCCTATATTTTAGTAAATAATAATTAGTAAACAAAATTAGTAAACATAATTAGTAAATAAAATATAAAATAATTTTTTATATTTTATAGAGCATATTTTATTAAATAAAATTAGTAAACATAATTAGTAAATATAGTCTCACATAGGAAGCTAAGCTAAAGCAAAAAAAAAAAAAAAAAAAAAAAAAAAAAAAAAAATTACATTCATTATCCCTAGGTATAAACCTTATTCCAAAGGGGAGGTGGAATAAAAATTAACGGATTATTTCAGAATAACCCGTTAAGCTGAGAATATTTTAAACTTTTATTTCTATACTTTTTTTTTCTCCTGTTTGGCAAAAATTGAGGATAAAAAAGATTATTTTCCTTTATCCCTCAATTAAACATGGCCTAAAGATATAAAATATTTATGCCAGTGGTTCCAGACGAACGAGTCATTAGCTCTAGCATGCTAAATCCTTGCAATGCTTACCAATTATGAATGCATTTCCAATTCCAATTCCAATTCCAAACCAAACATTTTCTGGCCCTGTTTGGTAATGGGTTAAGGTAGAACTAGCTAATTCTGGGATAAGTATAAATTACGGAACTAGAGTAAAAAAGCGTTTGGGATGGTTCTAGGGATAAGTAAAAAAGCGTTTGGGATGGTTCTAGGGATAAGAGATTTTGTGTTTGGTATGAGAATGAAGAATAAGAAGAATAAAGAGGTTAGATTAGGGTAATTTACCTTTTTGCCCTCGAAATTTAATATGTGATAAAAGTTGTTAAAATTTAATTAGTTTGTTTTAATTAATGGATTATAGCTTTAAAAAAATTAAGATAAAATCAAAATCATAATCAAATTATATTTTTTGAAAATAATATTTATTTTAATATTTTATTTTATCAAATTAAATTTAAAATTTTAAATATAAAATTTTAATATTTAAAATTTAAAATTTAAAATTTAAAATTTAAAATTTTATAATATTAATTTGTGATGATGAGAGTGTATTGGGAAAAGAGAAAGGATGTGGGATGAAGGAAAAGAGAGAGAGGAGAGAGAGGAATTTGTGATGATGAGAGTGTATTGGGAAGAGAGAAAGGAGAGGAGGAGGAATAGTTTGGTAAAAAAAAAATTATAAAATAATGAATAAGAATTGTTGTTCCAGCTTATTCTGCTTGTACTGGAATTAGCTGTACCGGATCATTTCTGATGCGTTTGGTAGAATAAGAGGGATAAACCCCTTATTCCTTGTTCTAGTCCCGAAACAAACGGGCCCTGGGTATCAAGAGAATCCCCGTTTCTTCACATTGATAGAGTATTAATGGTGGGTGTGTTTTCATGGTTGGTGGTTGAGAGAGAGAGAGAGAGAGAGAGAGAGAGAGGTTGTTGGTTTGGTGTGCTTTAACAATCAAGGATATTATTTACCTGCAGCGAACACTCTCAATTCGAAGACGCTAAGTTAGATATTGATGGTTAAACCTGCAATTTGCATTCAGTTAGATTGCGTTTGGTCCAGCTATAAATAAAAACTATTTATTTCTGATATATATATATATATAATTTTTAAAATAAGTAGAACAAGATTAATTTATATTTAGAAGAAAACTGAATTGTTTCTGAAAATAAAAAATATAGCGTTTGGATAATTAGTTAGATTGAAATAGTAAGAATAAAAATAATTCTAATTTTAAAATAATAATATTTTATTTAATCAATTAATATAAAAATATAAGTTAAATAATGATTTAACTTATTTAATTAATTTCTGCTAAATAACTCTAAATATTAATTAATAAAATAATTAGCAATGAGTATTATTAATAGATAATTTAATTAACTATAAATAATTAAATAAATTAGTTAATTTTTTAATACTTTAATAATTAATTAATAAAATAAATAAATATAATTATTAAAATTATATTTATTTCAATTAAATTTATTCTCAAACGAGAACAAAATTGTTGGTATAGCCGTTTCAGACTTATAACTTTATTTTAGAAAAAAAAAAAAAACAAACAACAGTTCTACCTCTTTCAAATTTATGTTTGGGTATAAAAAAAAAAAAAAGGTTTATTCCTCCTCTTCTACCTAAACCAAGCATAATCTTAAAAAAAAGCTTCTGAGTGTTTGTTCCCCAAAAAAGATTCTACAAAATAAATTTTTTTTTGACTAAAAAAGTAATTTTCATTTGTTTGATTTTGAAAAAAAAAATTAAAATAATTTTTTTATGATTTCATGAAGTCTTTTTTTTCGTTTTCTGAAATTTTTCTGTAGAAATTGAATACCATGCAAAGTATACTTTTTACGAAAACATGATATATATATATATATATATATATATATATATATATATATATATATATATATATATATATATATATATATATATATATATATATTTATTTATTTATTTATTTATTTTGGGGAAACCAAACACCCTTTGGAGATTGATACTTTCTCCCGCTTCCATTTGGATCTCGTCCAAATTGGAGTTAATCAATATCTATAAAAAAATATATTTATATATATATTTTTAAGATATATAATGTATATCTAACTCATTAGATATATAAAATATAATTTTTTTGAAGTGTATAAATAGAATTATTCAATTTCTAATTTATCTGAAAATTAAATTTTATATTTTTTAGACATTTTTTTTTGTCCATCAAGTGGACACAAAAATAAACGGCTGAAAATAAATATTATTTAAAAAATAATGATAGAAATATTAATATAATCAAAATCAAGAGTATAAATCTTATTTTAAATAATTTTTTAAAAAAATTAATCAATATTTAATTGATTTAGATTTTGTTACACCATTAAACGAGTAAACGTTTCATATTTACCATTAAAATTATAAATTTTGCAACCGTTTGATTATTAGGTTAATAATGCCGAAAAAATTTAAAATTTGGTTTTTAGATACTTCCAGTGACATAAATCATGTTCAACAATACTGATCGTCGATTTTAAAATTTCATCATCGAAAATAAATAGGTGGCAACAGAGTTCGTTTACTACCGATAACATTTTAGCTCAACTCTCTCTCTCTCTCTCTCTCTCTATATATATATATATATAACTAGGTTATTATGTTATCGAAAACATCAAGTCATTGGTGCTATTAAGTTTTTAGACTTTGGATTAAGAAATGTGTGGCTAGGATGATAGTGGACTCCTAGGGTTTAATGGGTGGTTGGAAAAATTATATAATTTAATGAATGAAAATGGTCAAAGGGCAGATCTAACGGCTAAATACTTGATAGCATCAAGTGCTTCGTGCTATCGATAGCATAGTAGTCAAACTATATATATATATATATATATAGGTCACATCATGTGACCCCTCATCACACCCCCACCCTAGATGGGTGGGGGTGTGAGATGTACACCCCTTAGGAGGGTGTACATATAGAATTTTTCTATATATATATATATATATATATATATATATATATATATATATATATATATATATATATATGCTATTAATAGTATCAAATTATTGGTGCTATTAAGTTTTCTACTCTTAGATCAATTCTCTTAGATCAACTTCTTTCATCATTTTCATCCGTTAGATTTTACTATCTTTCCAACAATTTATTAAACCCAAGAGGCCCACTATCATCTCAACCACATATATTTTAATTCAAGGGTTAAAAACTTAATAGCACCAATGACTTAGTATTATTAATAGTATTCCAGCCTAGCGCTCTCTCTCTCTCTCTCTCTATATATATATATATATATATATATATATATATATATATATATATATATATATATATATATATATATATATATTGTACATATTTACAGAAATTTTGAAAGCATTAATTTATTTTAAAATTAAACTTTGATAAAAGTTTAAGAATTAGCAATTCAATTAATTCTTTAGATAGAGGTAGATTTTAGGAGAGGACAAATGATATACATAATCTAAGATTCCAAGTGGAAGCTCAGGTTGGTGCTAAACTGCTATCATTTGTTTCTTTATTAGAGAGAGAGAGAGAGATAATTCAAAATTTTATAATTTAATTTAGCTTAATAAAATACAAGGCTTATAAGAGAATAATAATAAACATAGGGGTATCATTGGAAGCATGGTACAAATAAAATAAATAATTTACGATTAAGATTAAAGTAACCCAAAGTGCGCCGTGATCCGTGCATGGCAAAGATTGATGGACTCCACAAGTATACAATCTAAGTAGAAATCTAAAATAATAAGGATAAATTACTTGTTTGGTCCTCATACTATCAGATTGGTGTCATTTCAGTCATTAAATTTTAATTTATTTTAAATTTTTTATTTAATTTTTAAAATTATTATCCTCGAATTCTATAATCCAATTTATTGATTAAATATTAACATATCACTAACGTATAAGTAATAGAATAATATTATGATTTATATTAATTTTATATTAGTATTACGTAAATATTTAATCAACCAAATTAATTTATAAAATTTAATAATAATAATAATTTTAAAATTTTAAATAATAAATTATAACGAATTTTATAAAAAAATTATTTTTTTAATATATTTATATTATGAGCAACGCTACATGTACACCCCCAAAGGGGGTGTACATCTTACACCCACCCATCTAAGGGTGGGGGGGTCACTTCACAAATTGTGAAGTGACCCCTCACCACACCCCACCCATTAGATGGGTGGGGTGTGCGATATACACCCCCAAATGGGGTGTACAAGTAGCATTTTTCTTATATTATATTATAAAATATTTTTTATATAAAATATAAAAATAGACGCAATAATAATAAATTTTTGATGAAAATAAATTAAATATATTAATTTAAATTTTGAAAAGACCAAACACAAATTTTTTAAAGTAATTAATAAAAAAAAATATATTCTAGCGTAGGTATAATTATGAGCTCTGATCCATCACATTACCACGTGGCATTAGAAAATTCATAGTGTAATAAAAAATAATAATAATAACTATGTATAGTTGGCTATAAATATATTAAATAATACTTATATTTTTATAAAATTTAATTTTTATATTTATTTTTTAAAATATTTAAATTATTTATATATATATTTTTTAATTTATTATTATTAGTTTATCGATTATTTTTCAACCGAATAAAAATAAAATTAATAATTTTATTTTCATAAATATAATTTTTTTAAAAAATTTAATTATTAAAAAATATGTCTTGTCTAAGTATAATATCTAAAAATATAAAAAATAAATTTATTTTATTTTTTATTCAAAATTTAATATTTAATTTATAATTAATTATATATATATATATTTTTTTATGATGATAATAAAAAAATATATAAATAATTTAAAATTTTTAAATGAATAAATACCATAGAATATATTAAATCTGTATGAAAAAAAAGAAAAAGAAAAATCTCTTTACTGGGTTTTAACTTCGACACGTCACTTTCGGTGCGGGCCCCACGCGATGTTACCGGGTACCTCGCGGGCACCTCGCGGGCACCGCTCCATTAGACTTTGTTTGTTTTCCGGTTAGGATGGAATAAAGAGAATATCTTCTCTTTATTTTCAAATCTATCAGGAATAATAAAAATATTTTATTCTAATATTTTTGGTATAATAAAAATTATTATTTTAATATTAATTATTTACTATATTTTATTTTTTTATTTTATTCTTAGCACATTATTCGAGGCACATCATATTATTCATTGTTAAATAACCACAAAATTAGAACAAATAAAATATAAAATTAAATATTATTTTAATAAAATATAATTTGATTTTGATTTTGATTTTTTTTTTGTAAAATTTTAATCTATTAATTAAAATAAAAAAATTAGAATTTAACAAATACAAAATTAAAACAAATAAAATATAAAATTAAATATTATTTTAATAAAATATAATTTAATTTTGATTTTATTTTTGATTTTGATTTTATCTTATTTTTTATTGAGTTTTAATCTTTTAATTAAAATAAAAAAATTAGAATTTAACAATTTTTATCACGTAATAAAGTTTGAGGGTAAAATGGTTATTTAATCCAACTAAACCTTTTTATTCCTTTTATTCCTTATTCTTATATCAAACACAAAATTTTTTATCCCTAAAATTATTTCAAATATTTTTTTATAATAATTTTATATTTTATACTTATTTCTGATATAATTAGAATAGTCTTATCCTGTTTCCAAATGCACCCTATTAGTCGCTACAACCGTCGCCACGTCAATTGAGCGCGAGCGTCCGACCCAACCCGACCCGAGACTCCTCATCCACGTAGACTCTTTTTGACTACTGTGCCCGACCCAACCACCTGAGAAACCACGATTCCATCTTCCGCCTATAACACCAAACACCGGATCTTTCTTCACAAACACGCCACGTGTCCTCTAATATTTCTTATTATTATTCTAAAATTTTTAATTTTTAAATTTTATTAGTAAATTTAAAAAGCAACCCATTACTCGTTAAGTTATCTCGAATTAAATTCGAATTAAAGTTTTATCAAAATTTTAAAAATTGAAATAAAAAAATAAAAAAATTAATGTAAGGACAAAATAGTAATTTTATAAAAAAACTATTTCTAACCATTTAATAATAAAATCTAATTTTAGAAAATATTAAAATAATATTTTTAATATTAGTCGAATATTTTTTAAAAATATATAAATAATTTATTGAATTAAATTTAAAATTTAAAAATTTGATTAATTAATCATCAAATAATAATAAATAAAATAGAAAGGAGTGTAGGTGATACGCGCAGGTCGGTTGCTTATTTATAAATATAAATAATAGGCAATTTTCTATATAGTCCTAAAATTTTTTTAAAAAAACTCGGTGGAGTGCCGTTATCTGTGTGAAATTATCATTTTGCCCTTTCAAATATACTCTTTTGCCATAACCAACTTTTTCTTATATATCCTTAAAATTTTCAATAATTTTGATAAATAAGGACAAAATAGGTATATTTATAGTTTTCAACTCCGATTATTATTTAACTCTAGTTTAACCCTAGTTAACTTAATAAAAGGAAACGATAGGGGTATTTTTAATAACGGTGGAACATATGAAAAATATATTAAAAAGAAAAAAAATAAAAAGAGTAAATCAGATATTTTTTCAGATTTCAGAATATACAGATAATTATTTCTATAAATAAATATAAATAACCAACACGGTAATTGGTGAGGGTATTTTGGTAATTTCGCGACCTATGAACAGCACAAAAATGTAGAGAGAGAAAGATCTGTCCCGCCTCACCTTCCTGGAGCTCTTTCTCTCTCTCTCTCTCCTCCATTTCTCGCAGATCCAGAGGAGGAGGAGGAGGAAGAAGAGGCGAAACCCTATTCCCCCCTATCTTCGATCCCAATCACCTCAAACCCTAGAAACCCTAGGCTTCGATCTCCACCGGATTCGGTGTCGCCATCCCCGGGGTTATCGCCATTGCCGTCCCCTCCGACCGTCTCCTTCCCCCAATGCCGTCGTAATCTCCGCCCCTGGATCCCGTAGGTACCTTCTGTCTCCTCGTGTCCGGTCGATTTGAGCCGTAGAACTCGCGTTCTAGGGTTTTCTATTGGTAATGCGGTGGGTGTAGCTCGTGGATCTGAGAATGGGAGTTGCGAAGTACACCAAGGGGTGTTGCGGGTGGTTGGTAGTGCTTGTTGTCGCCGCGCTTGTGGTCACCGCGGCTGTTGTGGCCATTAAGAAGAGGAAGCCCCACCACGCCGAGGTCCTTCCCGTCCCCGGACCACCCGGGGCCATTGATCAGAAGTACTCCGATGCCCTCAGCGTGGCGCTGCAGTTCTTTCAAGTGCAAAAATGTACCTTCCCTGCTCATTCTGTTCCATTATTCCTGTTCCGTTTCCTCTCTAATTGCATTGATTAATTCCAAAGATGCGTCTTTTTAGCTAGAAATTTGAAAATTGGATATGTATGTCTCTTCAAAATTAATATTTGGTATCATTTTATGGTTAAAAAGTTATCTTTTATATGTATAATGGCATGGACATCAGAGCAGCGAAAATGGTAGTTTAAATGGAGAACAATCAAATTAACATTCAACGAACGGTAGTCGATTCGATTGGGTGCTCTAAATGAATTACTCATTGAATTTTGGCCCATGAAAGTAAATATTTTCAGATCCACTGTTCCTATTATTATTCATTTATTTGTTCTCGTTCTATGCAGCGGGGAAGTTGGTTAGTAACAAGATTTCGTGGAGAGGGGATTCTGCCCTGAATGATGGGAGTGATGCAGGATTGGACCTATCAAAGGGGATGTATGATGCAGGGGATCACATGAAATTTGGTTTTCCTTTGGCTTACACTGGAACTGTGTTATCATGGTCTATTCTTGAATACGGTGATCAGATGAGCGCCGTAAAGCAGCTAAATCCTGCTCTGGACGCACTTAAGTGGATCACAGATTATCTGATCAATGCCCATGTTTCTGATAATGTTCTGTATATTCAGGTAGTTTTTGTGGGCTATTTTCATTTTTGTTTTTTTGTTTTTTAAGGTTTGCAAGACATAGTTGGGCTCTATGTTAAAACTAAAATTTTTCAATTTTTCTTCTTTTGTTGAGCCAGATTCCATTATTTGTTTTTTTTCCACTGGACCCTATTTGCCATGATTTTGTGCTTGTCTTTGTCCTTTGTGAGGTTATGCTTTGTGTTTTTCTAATTAGTTTGATATTATACTGCATTGTCATCACGTATCTTCTAGTACCAGATTTATCCATCTTCTTGTGGCATAGGAAATAACGCTTTTAGAATTTATCCAGAAACCAGATTTAGAGGTCATTTATTCTTCTTTAGGTAGATCAACCTAACTGGAAGTACAAGTTTACTACATGCTATTTATGAAAAATCTACTATCTTAATGACTGTTGTTATTCTTTGTCCTTGCCATTTGTTCCTCAATGATAAGAATGTTACAGAAGTTCATTTTTAAATTTCTATTTGTCCCTCCTCTTTTGAAGTTAAATATGCATTGTCTTCTTTTCATCTATATCATGACAAATGAACCAGCAGCTACCAGTCCCTCTTAGATGTAGACCAGGAAATAGATTCTCTGTTGCTTGCCTTCATATATAATTGTAGATTCTCTGTTACATTTATTTCTTCATATCTAAAATGTATGATTGGAAGCATGTGGATCTTATAAAACACTAGAGTTTCAAGGAAAAAAGTCTGCAGTAACCATTACCCTGTTTAATATTTTTTTAATAACCTGTCTGAAATGTTCTGATTTGATTGGTAGGTGGGTGATCCTGAGATAGACCATAAATGTTGGGAAAGGCCAGAAACAATGACGGAGAAAAGACCACTAACAAAGATCGACCAGAAAGCTCGAGGAACAGAGGTTGCTGCGGAGACTGCAGCGGCTCTGGCCGCAGCTTCCTTGGTTTTCAAATCCATTAATACAACCTATTCCGATTTGCTTCTTCACCATGCCCAGCAGTTATTCACTTTTGCTGACACTTACAGAGGTTCCTATAGTGTTAGTTATCCTCAGATTCAGAACTACTACAACTCCACGGGTTATCTAGATGAGCTCTTGTGGGCAGCTAGCTGGCTCTATCATGCTACTGGTGATCAAACATATCTAAGCTATGTAACTGTGGTGAATGGAAAAGCTTTTGCCGACTGGGGAAGACCGACTTGGTTTAGTTGGGATGACAAACGTGCTGGAACCCAGGTACATATCTAGATCATGAAGTGCAAAGTTTGCCTTCTCAGTTAGCTTCTCTTTTCGTAAAATGACATGCCGTGTTATTTTGATTGTACACACTGAAGTATGTATTTTTGGTTCATGTCAAAACATCAATGTGATTTCAACATTTCGAGGAACCCATATCCTTAAATCATTGTAGCTAACAAGAGCGAGTCTGCAGAAAAGCTGGGAACTGAAATGACCTGCCTTCTAAGGAATTACTTTGAATAAATGTTGCAGCGAAAGTAATTAGTTATGACTCACTGAAGCCTATTCAACCTTTTTTGCAGGTTCTTTTGTCCAGGATAAACTTCTTTGGTTCTAAACAATCCTCAAATGCAGAGAATGTGGGCCTCCAAATGTATAGAAAAACAGCCGAAGCCGTCATGTGTGGTCTTTTGCCAGATTCCCCAACAGCAACCTCTAGTAGAACAGAAAGTACACCTAAATACCTTTCTCAGTTGATTTAGTATTATCATTATTATGAGTGTCTTGCCTGTTTGTTCGCATGTTCGCTAGTTTTCTTGACAGTGCTCCATGAAATCAGCAATTTCTTGTTGCTAATCCAAAGTGTATTCTCATACATTCTTAATGGCTTGGTAACCATGTTCTATTTCATACGCACCATTGATAGTCCTAGCTTTGTTTTTCAGTGCCATGCAGCTGAATGCTTTGACTTCGTCGGGAAAGTTTGTTCCCTGCACTGGGGTGTGAATATGACCAGATTTTTTAGCTAACTTCCTCGAATCTAGAAGCCACGGAAATTAAGCCATTTATTTTGGCACTTCTGTAGGTAATTTTTATGGAGAAATTGTAAAAGAACATACCATTTAGAATCGAAGCAGGATGGATAAACTGGAGTTTATATTGGCATGCTGTGTCATCTTTTAAATATTTATTTCGTTAAAAGGAGATTTTGTAGAATGTCTGACTGCTCTATGGTCGGAAAATCATGACATTAAGATGCAACATATGGAAACTGTGATCCAGATGTAAGAAATTGATGAGTAATTAATCCATTTTTTTTCTTCCATGCATCTTCCTTGATTATGATTCTGAGAACATAACCAAGATCTACGGAAGACTCATGCAATCCCAGCCTTATTGCTCTTGTTTACCATTAGCTTTACTGCTTTTGACCGACCAGCTTTTAACTCCAATTCATCTTTGATTTTGTTTGTTCCATGCCATAGAATATATCTGAATAATTTTAGTTGAATAATATTGATCAGTGGTATCATTTTTCTAATGCTTTTTAATTTTCACTCTTCCTACTTAGATTTAGGCATACATGCGACTATATTCTGAATTACGTCGGACTATTTTGAGCTGTAAATTTTAAAGTTATTACAAGATTTCAGTACTTAATGGATTTTGCCTTATTTTTATCATCTTAACACAGGTGGGTTGTTATGGGTAGACGAGTGGAATGCTCTTCAGCACCCTGTTGCCGCGTCATTCCTCGCTGTTGTTTACAGTGACTATATGCTAACATCGCAGACACCAGAAGTGCACTGCAACGGAGACTCCTATACACCCATTGATCTGCGGAAATTCGCAATGTCGCAGGTAATATCCTTGGAGGTCTTCATCTTCTGTTTGTACGACTTTTACTAACTTTTCTTGCTATGGCCATGTCCTGAAATGATTCTGAGAACAAGCTTTCCTAAGGCCCTGCTTGGTCAGGCTGGAACTTTTGCATTAGTGCTGACTTGAGTGTGTTGTGAAAAGTGTTATCAGTCTTTCTTTATAAAACACCCACAAAAACCTTGTGCAACAGCTAAGAAAGTCATCTAGCTAACTGCTTCACCCTGAAGCTTTAAGCATCTTGCCTGATGAACATCTCGCTTTTGCATCTCAAATAGAGAAGCTATTGCTAAGGCCAGATCAAATAGGCACTCGCTGCCTATACGGTTTCATCAAAATCTCCTGTATTTTTTCTTCCCAGAATTGAACCATAAGCTTCTACCTTTTTTGGGTCCAAAATCCCATTTCAGCTTCCCGTAACAGCAAACGCTCCAGATTATAAGATAAAGTAATTAACCCAAAAAAAAACAAATAAACTGAGCGCGCTTTCCTCCTTTTTCTTTTCCCCTTTAATTTTTTTCAAAAAACCAGGCTGACTACATCTTGGGCGACAACCCGATGAAGCTCAGCTACCTCGTAGGCTATGGTAGCAGCTACCCACAGCAGGTGCACCACAGAGGAGCCTCAATCCCTGCCAACTCCAACACCGGCTGCAAGGGCTTCCAATGGCTTACATCAACTGAACCGAACCCTAATGTAGCCACTGGAGCACTCGTCGGAGGTCCATTCAAGAACGACTCCTACATCGACCTGAGGAACAACTCGATGCAGGGAGAGCCGAGCACATACAACAGCGCGGTTCTTGTCGGCTTGCTCTCCGGCCTTGTCACCACTTCCTCTGTCGAACAATCCTTCACGTAAATGTTCTCTCCGTGCTCTGTGATGGTTTCTATCGGCATATGAATGATGTACATGAGCAAGCATCGTTGTTTGCAGTCGAATGAAAGCATGCTGTATTGTGGTTACGCCGGGGGTGGTCTATGAGAAGCCATTTTTTGTTGTTGTTGTTGTTGTTGTACCTTGTTTACTATATCATGGGATATATGCTTTCTTGTATTCGAGTGTGTGCAATATCCAAGGAAAACAATTAGACGTGTACTTGTAATTAAGAGAGAAACCTACTATGTTTGTTAGTACATATGCTTTTATGCAAATGTGAAATGCAAATATGCATTGATGAGAGTAATGAATGGTACTTCACTTCTTTCTCATTGTTAGACAAATTGAGTTGAGCGTAATTATAATGCCGAATCTTGCATAATCGTCACTTAGCATTCTACTTTGCATTGAAAGGAGCATCATGGATGGATACATTTTATGATTCAATAACATTATTATTAATCATTTATTCAATTAATCCACTTCAGTAACTTTCTGTCCAGTAACAATAGACTCATGAGACTAATAAATTGAGTTGAGTGAATTCAATAAGTTGAGTGGGGCTACCGTCCACAATAGATATAATGTCTAAATGAATTGAATCTGGTCGAGACTCGTAGGCGTTATGTCTATACACCTTAAGTGAATTGGTTACGTATTTCTAACGGCTCGAACTTTTAGAATTAATGGTTAGCGCCAACGATCCGACACTGAGCACATGAATGGTTGCATCTTTATTCTTATTTTCCTGCTATGTTCCTCTCATATTCGTGGGTGACCATTTTTCAGGTCCTTCAGGCAGTGGGATGTCGGGACGGTCCAGTGAGCCAGTTACGATAGAGCTGTCCCTATGATAGTTGTTGATCAGTTTTCTATTTCCTGCTTTAGACTCATTTCTATTTACTGTCTAATAAGTAACTGAATAACTATTGTAATAACTGTATTACTAGTTGGTTATTGTGGAGATTTTGGATTCAGTATGTTTATAGTAGATTGATTTAGCCGCTTAGCCGTGCATGTATAGAAAAGATTCTGTCTTAGTGGACAGAGGATCTCTTATGCGCGTGGCGACCTGTCGCGTTCCAAGATAAAGAAAGAACACTGAATTTTTTTTTTTTGTTGAATGTATGACAGCAGAGGATATGGTTATGAACCTTTCAAGAAACTCCTTCAAGCAGAGAGAACAGGAAAAAAAAAAAAATTGGGAAAAAAGGGAAAGGAAAAGAAGTGAATTGCTTTTTGGAAGTTCACCTATCAATCCCCAAAGTAAGGATTTCAGCCATGATTACATACTTTCTTTCTCTTCAAGTAAAAGCATCCTGTAAAGATCATCATGGGACCCCAACACCAGCAGTTATGAAACTTTTACTGTTCATCTTCATCATAACTCATAAGCATTAAGTCCTGACATTTTTAATGCATTAATTTTCATGGTGTACAGGGCCGAAGACAAACTCTGGGCAATTTGTGATGAACAATTCATGACACCACACACCCAATAATGCAGTGTACCCTTTGTCCACAATAAATATCAGTTCTATCTCAATACCGTGCAGATCCAATAGTTTGATCCTACGAAATTATTTTTCTTTCCGTGAGCACGATTATAGGAGAGATTTTTTCAACATCTAATTATCTAAGGTCTTGTTTGGATTCGGTATAAAAGTGAGAATAGGAGGGATATTTTTCTTATTCTTTCAAACGCATCAGAAATCAATCGGTATGGTTTGTTTCAGTATTAGAATAAGTAAAAATTAATGTTCTCATTCTTTCCAACCACCCTCTTGCTTTTTTCTTAAATACCCTCCCACGTCTACCAAGCCACCATCTCTCACCTCATTATTAGATAATAAGTTTTATTCCTCTTATTCCTCATTCTCATACCAAACACAAAATCTTTTATCCTTGAAGCCATCCCAAATATTTTTTTACACTAGTTCCGTACTTTATACTTATCCCTGAAATAACTAGTTCTGTCTTATCCCGTTACCAAACAAGTCCTAAGCATCCACATTTGCTTTCGTTAGGCGAAACAAATGGAGCAGAAAAAAATATTATTTGATTTTCTTACGTCCAAAAATAATAAATAAATAAAAATAATTATACTTAAACTATAAATAATAATAAATATTTAATAAAAAATAAATAATTCAAAGCTCAAAAGTTATGATTTTCCTCACGACAGAGAGAGTAATAATAATGGTAGACACTCAAAATTGTGAAAGTAAACTCGTAGTTGTTGTGTAGGTAGGATTCAATAATGAGCAATGTTATTTGTACATTTTATTTGGGATGTACGATATACATCATATTCATCTAAGGGTGGAGAATTCATCATTCGGCACTTCGAAATGACGAGTAAAATTTATTTCATCTTAAAATAAGTGGAATGTAAGAAGAATGTATCACTAACATTTTTCTTCTTCAATAATTCTGAGTAATTATTATCTTATATTATTCTATCCAATTTAATTTTGTCGGCGCTAATCATTAATCCCAAAAGCTCGAGCAGTTAGAAATACGCAACCAATTCACTTAAAGCGTACAGACACAGCGCCCACGGGTCTCAACCGCGCTAACCATTAATCCCAAAAGCTCGAGCAGTTAGAAATACGCAACCAATTTACTTAAAGCGTACAGACACAGCGCCCACGGGTCTCAACCGGACTCAACCCACCTGGACGTTGGGTCTATTGTTGGGCCTCTTGCCGTTATGTCTATTGTGGACCGCAGTCCCACTCAACTTAGTGGGCTCACCCAACTCAACTTATTAGTCTCCTGGGCTTATTGCCACGGGCAGAAAATTGGACCTATTTTTAACCCATAAATAAATAGCCCCCAAAATACCTGCACCGTATGGGAATCGAACCCGTGTCACTGGCTCCGATACCACTTGTCGGATCGTTGGCGCTAACCATTAATCCCAAAAACTCAATATATTTGTTATTATTTTCAATTTGGTATTCTATCCTATAACTCATCGATAAAAGTCACCATATAATAACTTATCCAACTCAGATGATATTATAAATTATGAGTAATATTCTCTCTCAACAAAAATAAATTATGAGTAATATTTGTATACACCGCCTCATTTAAATTTAATCGTTTATTTTTTAAAGTTAAGAATAATAACCTGCTCAATAGATTACTAATCAAAATCATACCCAATTACTAAATTTTAAAATATCCAATAAATATTTATTTTCTTATTTAATTTTTTTACTTATCAAATTAAATAGCGTCTAGTTTGATACGTAGCAACCCTTTATAAATTTGAATTTAAAATTTAACTTTAATTAAAATTTTATATTTATAATTTTAAATATAAAGTTTTAATTTGATTTTCTTAAAAAAAGTTTAATTTTAATTTTAAATTTAAATTCAATTTATATTGTTACTTATAAAGCAAAATTTAATTATATATTTAAATATAAAGTTTCTATTTTAAAAATTGAATTCAAATTTTATTTTTTTATTTTTTTAAATTTGAATTTAATTTGCACTATTACTTATGAAACCAGCATCTTAATTTGAATCGAATGTGAATAATTTTTTTCCTTACTAGCCGACTACCAAATTTGACAGTGCTCTAAAATCCTTTATTTTCCTATTTAATTTCGATATTTACCAAATTAGATAGTGACTAATTGGTTAACTAAGTAACTCCTCAATATATAAATTAAATTTAAATTTAAAATTTAATTTGAAATATAGACTTTTGATCAAAATTGATTGAAAAGTTTTATTTTCCATTTGTATTTATATCCAAGAAAAATTTGAATTTGATTAAAATTATGTACTTTTATGTTGTTCAAGTATTAAATTAATAATCTAAATTCAAATTTTATTATTTATTTCAATATATAGTTTTTTATGTTTGAAAAGTTAAATTCATAATTTAAATTTGATTTTAATATATACTGTTACTAATAAACTCAACTTTAATTATTTATTTAAATTTTAATTATTTAATTTTTTAAATAAACTTAGCTAGAAATGTGAAGTAATTAGGCTTCGAACTCGGGTCACGGGTATCAACCACCAAGCCCTTTGCCACTTGCACTAGGGACAGTTGAATTTAATTTGCACTATTACTCATGAAACCAACTTATTTAGAATTGAAATTGAAAATTTAAATTTCATTTGAAAGTTTTATTTGAATTGGTATTATGTATTTAAGAATATTTTGAATTTAATTCAATTTTTAAATTTTTAAATTTTTTTATTAATGAATTTATAATTTAAATATAATTTAAAGTACGAAGAGGAAGGAGTTGATTTCTCACTTCAATAAGGGTATATTTAGAAAACTAATAATCAGCATATTAGGAATAAATTTGGAAATGTAAAAAGTTCATAATACCATCTTCTAAAGATAAGATTGGAGATTTCATTAGACAAAATACCCTTTTATTGTTGTGTTTTTAAAAGTACAAACTCATTGATATTTGCAGGTTTGGTTTTAGTAGGTGGTTGGTGAAATAGTATGATCTAAAAGGTGAAATTAGTTAAAGGGATAGATCTAACGTTAGAAAACTTACAAATACCAATTGCTTTGTATTTTTACAAATATAATAGTCGGCATATATATATATATAACTAGGCTAATATGCTATCGGTAGCATCTAGGATGATAGTGAGCACCTTGGATTTAGTGGGTGGTTGAAAAAATAGTATGATATAAAGAGTGGAAATGATGCAAGAGGTAGATCTAATGGTGGAAAACTTGGTAGCATTAAGTACTTTATACTATTGATAGCATAGTAGCCAAACTCTCTCTCTCTCTCTCTCTCTCTCTATATATATATATATATATATATATATATATATATATATATATATATATATATATATATATATATATATATATAATTGAGCTCCTATGCTTTTAAAAATACCAAATCATTGGTGCTTGTAGGTTTTTAGCCCTTGGATAAAAAGATGTGTGGTTAGAATGATAGTAGACCCCTTAAGTTAAGTGAGTGGTTGGGAAAATAGAATAATCTAAAGAATAAAATTAGTCAAAGGGGTAGATCTAATGGAAGAAAACTTACAAGTACCAATTACTTGGTGCTTATACAAGAATAGTAGTCGAACTCTCTTTATTTCTCTTTATATATATATATATATATATATATATATATATATATATATATATATATATATATATATATATATATATATATATATATATATATATATATATATATATATAATTGAGCTCTTATGTTTTTAAAATTATCAACTCATTGGTGCTTGTAAGTTTTTAGGCTTGGATGAAAAGATGTGTGGTTAGGATAATAATGGCCCCCTTGGGTTAAGTGAGTGGTTGGTCAAATATAATTATCTAAGAGATGAAATTAGTCAAAATGGTAGATCTAACGGTAGAAAACTTACAAGCACCATTTTTTTGGTACTTGTACAAGCATAGCAACCAGTCTATATATATATATATATATATATATATATATATATATATATATATATATATATATATATATATATATATATATATATATATATATATATAGTAGAGCTTATATACTCTCAAAAGCACAAGCCAAAATGTGCTTGTGAATTTTTTACCATTAGATTTGTATTGGAATTTGTGTTTTTGTAAAGTCAACTAAAAAAGAGAAAAAAAAAGTAAATAGCACAAATCCCAATACAAATCCAATGGTAAAAAATTCACAAACACATTTTGGCTCGTATTTTTAAGAGTATATAAACTCTACTATATATATATATATATATATATATATATATATATATATATGGTTAATTGCATACAGCTCCCCGTAAACATATCAAATAGCAGATATATCACTACAAAGTTTAACTTTTCATATTTATCCCTTCAAAAGTCCTAAGTTATTTATATATATCCCTCCGGTTTATTACCGTTAGTTCATTGTTTATTTTTTAACAGACTATATGTGAAATGACAGTTTTACCCTTTTAAAAATGTCCCTCCAAAAGTCCCAACTGTTACAATAATACAAAAATGTCTGGAAGGATAAAAAGGTAAATTTACCTCACTAACTAACTAAGATTAAGTATTTAACCTATGATTAACTAGATTTTTCTAACAGAGATAGACGGTAGGGATATATATGAATCACGTTAGATTTTTGAAGGAATAAATATGAAAAGTTGAACTTTGTAAGGATATATCTGTCATTCGATATGTTTACAGGGAGCCTGTGGTGTCTCGGTTTTTCCGTGCGACTTGACTGGGAGGTCGGTGGTGAGAAAACACCTATTATTGGTGTATCGAGCCCTTTGTGGGTCAAACGGATGCCAAAAATGTACTTAGCGCGCGAAAACATTGAAAATCGACTATTTTTGGGCAAAATGGGCCTAACGGGCCGATTTTTCGAGTGGGCCGGTCCACGACCCACTTGGCGTGCACCGGGACTAGCGGGTTTTCGGCTTGGACACGTGGCAGGCAGGGATTGACGGGTC
>CM055071.1:4360385-4402885 GCA_029204045.2 Tillandsia leiboldiana
CACGCAGGGAGCGGAGCAGATGACCGGGGGCAGGTGGCCGTACACGCGGGGCAGGCGGGCAGCAGGTGGGCACGGTTCCCGAGGCGTTGACGCGGGGGGACCCGTGCGTGGGTGCGCCACGTGTCAACGCGTGGTTGGCTGGCGCCAACCACCCGCACTGTGGACTCGGGCCACGTGGCGCAGCGTGGGTTGCTGGATTTGCTGTTTGCTGGTTCGGGGTGACGAGGCGCGCTGTGGTGGATTCGGGCGCTGATGGACGGCCCAGATCGGGCGCACTGTGTGCGCCCGAATATTTTCGGGCGCCCGGAAGTTGGGACACATTGGGTATTTTGTGATTTGTTTAGTTTTGGCTATAAATAGCCCCCTTTGGCCTACAGTTTGGGGCTTTTCCCGAGCTCCCCTCTTTTTGCAACCTTAAGAAAAGTTGTTCATCTTCCTGTGGAGCATCTTGTGGAGAAGTTTGGGAATTTTTGGTGCACGCACTTCAAGGTTTGCGGCTCTTCGGCGCAGTGCAACTTTCCTTCACCGGTGATCCCCTTCGTCGCGTTTCGGTGCGCAGGCTCCCTTGGCTTACTCAGACCATCTTTTTCGATGATTTTTGCGGCAGCGAGTTCACGAGAGGTAAGGCTTCGTTTTTCATGTTGATTACTTCTCCGCATTTCGAGTTTTTGGCACAGTTCCCGAGGCATCTCTGAGCCACTGTTTTGCTGGTGGATTCTTGGACAGCGGAGGCTTGTTGGATTTTTATCTCTGCGCTCGTGCATTGGAACGAGACGTTTAAAGACTCGATTGATATCTACTCTTCGAGAGGAACGCGCCCGTATTTTTATTGGATTTTTATGGGGTCATTTCGAGGGTGAGAATTAAGCTTCTTTACGGCTATCTTTTCAGCAGAACTGTGTTCTTGAGGGAATGGCTCCCAATGTTGTCCGAATTGTTTCTTGGCCTACAGGTATCAGAACGGGGCGTTTAAAGAGTCGATTTGGGGCTACTCGTCGCGAGGATCGCAACCGTGATTTTTTGGGAATTTTTGGAGGTCTGTATTCAGGTGAAAAGGCTTCTTCTTTCTGCTGGTTGGTGGAAAACAGCATGTGCTGTTTTGAGAGTTTTGATTGTGGTGTAATTAATCCTCGGCTTCGATGTTGTTTGTTGGAACAGTGGTTTGTGCGACTGTTTACCGAGGGTGCGGTTCCGGCGGATTTTGGATTTCGTGTGGCTGCGTACTTCACCGACTTCGGCTTTGCCTGCGGAATGCGTTTCAGGTGGGTGCTTTGTTCCGAGAACCGGTGGACGGTTCTCTAACTCTATATGTTAGAATTGCATGCAGGTGTAGGGTACAATACCTGGGATTGATTGGTAAGCTTAACAATGTTGATTTATGGGAATTGCAAGTTAATTATTCATATTATGACAATGGCATTAATCAGACATTTATGTTGATGATTAGTGGAAGCTTACCTAAAGCAAGGTTACCCTATATGAGTAATTATCATGCCATGTTAGCACATAACCTTTTATGAGGCTGGTTTATGCAATGGGAAAGGATTATGTAGTTATGTGCAGGTTCTACTCTGAGGAGCGATTATGGATCGGGAATTATGGACAGGTATGGTCATTGATAAGTCGGCATGAGGTTTATTTTCCTTATTCTTCTTTGAGGACAAATGCATGCTTGTATGGACATATAGTTAGGCCATCTTTTACTGCTGCACTACATATTGGAACTTGACTTAGGAGAAACCATATTATTCCTTTCTCCTTCTTGTTAGTCAGGCGGTCTGTGTTGCTCGGGTGCGAGCAGGGGTCTGGGGTAGTGTAGCAGGGACATTGGTGACAGGGACGGGTTGTGCTGGATTGCGGCTGGCAGGGTTTTGGCGGTGACCGCGGACTTTGGGCGGTTGACCGGAGGTCGGTTATAGTACTTGGTTATGGACGGCAGGGTATTGCGGCAACCGCGGATATTGGGCGGTTGACCAGATATTTATTGAGGTATCAGATTGGGTATTAGACTTTCCTCTAGTGGATGGAGTTTCCACTTATCGTTTACTGTTGTATCAGTTTGGGGATCGGGTTTCCCTTTGGTGGATGAGTTTTTCCACTTTGATCAGAGTCGTGATCCAGTCCTGCTATACAGTGATACTCGATACAGAGATACTTGTGATACTGCTGACAGAGTTACTTTACTCGTGTGGGTCGCTCCCCTCGAGTGCCACTCCGGAGTAGGCGATTTATATATGGCCAGTGAGTGCCAGACATTGTCTATGGCCAGTGAGAGCCAGACCTTCAGTATCGGTCAGTGAGTACCGATTTGTTAGCAGATACTTGAGACAATTTGAGCAGGCAGTGCCAGTTTTTACTGGCCCATCGATTGGGTTTATTCAGGAGATACTTTTTGTTACACTCGTGCCTGGGGGACCGAGTGGAGTCTAGTAGCTGTGTTTAGACCAGTGCTAGTGTTGTTGGGAACCGTTTGGGGATTGACGGTGGTCCCAAGGTTGCTGCGGGTTAGTCGACCGTTGTGCGAGAGGTTTGGTGATCTTGAGGCTATTCGTTCTGAGAGAGAGAGCGTGGATTCCGACTATAGCCTGCATGAGCCACTACTCGATAGCGAGTTAGTCCGTTTGGACGCCCTACGTAATTCCTGCCCGTCAGCGGGAGGTGGTTGTAGGTGGGCACAGGTTTGACCGGACCCGGTGTGGCAGTCAGCTCGATTGGGTCGATTGAGCACCTCGTGTGCGAGTGTTGCATATCTTTATCAGAGTTTTCCCCTTTTGAGCAGTTTTATAGATGCATGGTAGCTGTTGAGAGTCTCCAGCTTTCTTGTTCCGTTTTTACTGCATTAGTTATTTTATTGCCTCTAGAGGACTTGGTGGGCAGATCGTCGGACCTGGTGGCGACACCCACTGAGAACTCCTTTTTGGTGTAGTTCTCACACCCGTTGGGGGTTTCCCCCATTTTGTCCCTTCTCTCCCCTGTTTTGCAGAGTCTTAGCGGGTGTTGCTGTTTCTACGGTTACTGTTCGAGGCGAGGGAGTCGCGAGCTAGATCCCTACCTATCTTTGGAGGGTAGCGGGACCCCTTCAGGAGGAGATCTCCAGTACAGTCGGTAGATTAGTATTTTTATTTTCTCTTTGAGATACTGATGTATTGTGAGGATCTGACTTGTACTGAGAGTCTGTACACTGTTGTATCATTTATTTATTCAGGATTACCTCACTGTTGAGTCCAGAGTTTGTATTTGAGGTTATTGTATGATTATCATTTTGGGAGATGGACTTTGTACCTTTAGTTCCAGTTGTACAGATATTGGTTTTAATTTTACGGCAGTTTTATCTTTTAGCTCTGATATCTGTTTAGCTGTAGCACTTTTCTTGCAGGTAGGACGCTTCGCCTATGCGGGTTTGGCATAGGTGGCGGATCTGTTGGCGCCCGGGTCGCAGTTTCGACCCCGGGGCGTGACAATAGTAGCAGGATATATATATATATATATATATATATATATATATATATATATATATATATATATATATATATATATATAGAGAGAGAGAGAGAGAGAGAGAGAGAGAGAGAGAGAGAGAGAGGGGCGGGGGAGAGGGAGTATTATATATTTTCAAAAGCACAAGCCCAAATATGCATGTGAATTTTTTACCATTGAATTTGCATTGAGAATTATGCTATTTACCTTTTTCTTTCTCTCTTTTTAGTTGACTTTACAATATCACAAATCTCAATGCAAATCCAATGGTAAAAAATTCACAAGTATAGTTAGACTTGTATTTTTAAAAGTGTATAAGCTCTACTATATATATATATATATATATATATATATATATATATATATATATATATATATATATATATATATATATATATATATATAATTTTATTATTTAATTTTTATTCTAACTTAAATATAAAATCTAACTCCGTTATAAAGAGTCCTAATTATAAAAAATGCTCATTTATCTACGCTGGACTAGAATATTTTTTAAAGTATTAAAATATTTTTAATGCTCCTGTAAATTTTACTATTTAGATTTTGGGCCAACCTAATATAAAAAAAAAATAATTTTTTATAAATTTTAATTATTAGATTAATATTTTAATATTTTAATTTTTTTTCAACTTTATACCTAATAGTGGGAATGAAAATCTAATTTATTGTTTGCGGGTCGGCTCATGTTTGGCTCATTAATAAATTAATGAGTCAAACACGAGTCGAATTTTTTAGCTCGATATTTAAACGAGTCAGCTCGTATTCAGGTCGTTTATTAAACGAGCTGAACAAGAGCCTGTCCAGCTCGCTCGTATTCGGCTCGTTGACACCCCTAGCTATCGATGGCACCAAGTACTTGGTGCCTTTAGGGTTTTAGCCCTTGGATTAAGGGATGTGTGGTTAATTAGGATGATAATGGGTCCTAGGGTTTAGTGGGTGGTTGGAAAAATAGTATGATCTAAACGGTAGAAATGATCACAGGGATGGATCTAACGGTGAAAAAATTGATAGCACTAAATACTTAGTACTATTAATAGCATAGTAATCACACACAGACACACACACACTCTCTCTATATATTTGAATGATATGCATGAATGAATCCAAATATCATAAGCACAGACACATTAAATAATATATAAAAAATAAGGAATCTTTACACATGTGTAGTTCATTTTCATCCAATCCTGTGATGCACTGAATTTGAAGTCACCCACTTTGGAGACAATGTGCAAAAGATACAGCAGAGAATTTGGTCCTTTTAAAAGAGTTTTTATGGTACCACCACCACTACACCTTTCATAACCCCACAGCCCTGTGCATTTTTTGTAATCAATGTGTGGAGCCCCTCTCCACATGGCTATATTGTGACTTTATTAATTTTGAAGGACCCTTCTCTCTTTCACCAAAGATGTAGAAATAGGTGACTTACTATTGCCACATATGTGGAAGCACCATTATATTTCTTTCTCCTTAAAAAGTAACATGCATGTCTCTTATTAGTAAGTCTCTACCATGAAATTTCCAAAAGAGAGGTTTAACTTTTGAAATTAAGTCCATGCATAAGATCCATGCATCTCCTTTGTTTTTCATTTTATATCTACTCTTCATTTTGTGGGTATAACTTTTTATCCAACAAATGGATTACTATAATAGAAGAGGTACGAGAAGGAATAATAGATAGATTTTGCTAAAGACGGTCGGGATTAATTCTGATATCATACTGTTCAAAAGATCAACATGACAACAAATATTAGAGAAATAGTCTCGTGGCTCTCGTCAAACCAACTATATATATTACAACCATTGTGAGATTGTTGAAATCAAAAAAATCGCCACGTGACAAGAGATACGGTCAATATGATCAACCGGTTTAGTCAAATCAAAAGATTACACGTGATGACGCGTGGTGAAAAAGTCGATCAATTGGTCAACCAACTCGGACGAATCGAAAGGCGGCACGCCATGAGCCGAGAAAAAAAATGCCTGAATCCGAATGAGGTATAGACGGGAATCGGCTGCAACTAAACGTGGTATCGATCAACCAATTTATAAACCGACTATAAGTAAGGATCGAGACCAAGTGGACTGAGCGATTAACACCTGAGATCAAGCGAGCGGAATCATGGGGCGTGGAGTCTCTGGCCGACGCGATTCTGTCCCAAACAACTCCACCGGCGCGGTCAAGAATCGCGTCATTTCACAAAATGGCGAGTGATTTCAGAAAGAGACGAGACCAAATGATACACTATTATTCGAAATGATGAACAACCTTAAAGAAATCCACACTAGTATAAATAGGCGAACTTTCTTCTGCGAAAGAGTCCTGCAACTTTGTAAACTAGCGACCACTGTATTTACCTTTCTTTTAATTTCTGCATTTACAGCTTTCCTAACTTAAGTTTACTTCTTTTCTGTATCGTTTTCTTAGTATAATTTTTCTACTTTTCTAGAATGGTCTTAATCTTGTAATAGATCCCCGTAACCCATTCCACTTCAAGTGACATAAGAACGATTTGACTCTTCTAAGTTGAATCTGCTTTTGAGTGCAATCTGTGTTTGTTATTGAGAAGAATCTAGTTGAGTCTATCCCTTCTCAACCTACTCGTTTGATTCGGGACGCATTCAGAGAGTCAATTTAGAACCGAACGACTGCATGATGAAGTCAGTAATCAACCTTCAGTTTGTGGCGCCCCACTTCCCAGGGGGTCACCCATTCTAAAACTACTCTGGCTCCAGCACGCTTAACTTTCTTAACCTCTTGGGCCTTGCTACTATCCAAAATGTTATAGCCGGGTTAAGAGATTTAGTCCTATTATATCATTTATATATAGTGCTAACACACATTTCGGAGGCGTCACATTCTTCCCCCCTTTAAGCCCTGACGTCTTCGTCAGGCTCAAAGACACTCACAAGCACCAGGCGATGTGAGACTCGTCTCGCTAGCCTTAGCCGACCTTGTGGGGAGCTGCACTCCACCCACAACGGTCATTAGCCGGGGAGCCTCGCTCTACCCGTTATATAACCCTGGCTCAGTCGAGACTCATCTCACATTCTTTCCCCCTTTAAGCCCTGACGTCCTCATCAGACTCAAAGACACTCACAAGCACCAGGCGATGTGAGACTCGTCTTGCTAGCCTTAGCCTACCTTGTGGGGAGCTGCACTCTACCCACAACGCTCATTAGCCGGGGAGCCTCGCTCTACCCGCTATATAACCCTGGCTCAGCCGAGACTCATCTCACATTTTAAGCTGGTGAATGGCTCTGATACCAACTGTGACGCCCCACTTTCCAGAAGGTCACCCATCCTAGAACTACTCTAGCTTCAGCACGCTTAACTCTCTTAACCTCTTGGGCCTTACTACCACCCAAAATGCTATAGCCGAGTTAAGAGACTTAGTCATATTATATCATTTATATATAAGACTAATACACATTTCGGAGGTGTCATACGGTTCGCACCCAATACAGATGTCCGGTGTTTTTTCCACTTGCACTATATTTTTAACTCAAGTATCTACACGAGCTACATATTCCCTAAAATAACTATTCTATGATTAGTCAAGAAGCATGTAGTATTTGATAAATGAGGAGTGTAATTAAATATCTAAAATAAACATTATATTTGGTCTCCAAATTTTTTTTATTTTAGAATAAGATAACTCATCTTATAGGTAAAATATATTATCTTATATTCAATATACGTATATTTTTTTTTTCATGCACAATAAGTTCTTATTGAAAATCTAATTTCGAGTTATATACAACGAATGACACGAATTTTCATAATTATAATACTAAACAAGTTATCATATATTACGCTATCAAATCATTAATACCGTTGCTTATAAAAAGAAAAAAAAAAATGTAAAAAATATTTATACAAAATAACTTATCATTAGAAATCTAATTTCCAAAAACCAAATAAGGTAAAGAAATCCTTTTATCTTAATTTTTTGCATATTAATTTTTTTTTCCCACATTCTATTTCTCCATTTTGTTACAGTCACTTATTTTCCTCTTCATTCTCCCCACAAAAAAAAAAATTTGAAAAAAATGAAAATCTCAATTGGACAAAGAAGACTTCCTTCTTAACTATTTTATCTAAACAAAATTTGTAGAGATCTTTGAAATATTTAAATACCTAGGGATTGGAACGTGATTAACTCCAGAATTTTTTTTTAGAAATAATCTTATAAATTTTTATAATTATAAAAATAGTCTTCCGAATTTTTTTTTTACAAAAATAATCTTAATCGGTGAATGGTTCACTGCTTTTAATATTCACCGCTTAAAATTATTTTTGTAAAAAAAAAATTCAGAAGACTATTTTTACAATTATAAAAATTTATAAAATTATTTCTAAAAAAAATTTTATTATAACAGCATTTTACAGAGATGCGATTTACATCCTGCAAAATATTCTTATAGATATATATAAAATAATTAAAAAATTTACTATTCATAAATTCTAATAATCTATAGATCGTGTATAATATAAATCAATCAATAAATTTTTTTGATTAACAATATAACAAATAATTAAAAGATTTACTTTACAGAATAAAACTAACTCGAATAAAAAAATTATTAAGGGTATTTTTGTAAATCTATTATTTTCTTCTATTTAAACTAGATTTCAACAAATCCACACCCGCTTTTAACCGCTTTTAAAAGCGGTGAATGGTTCACCGCTTTCATGGGACTATGACAAATTTTGTGAATGCGGTGAACCATTCATCGCTTTTCAAGAAAACAGTGAATGATTCACTGCATTTAGATTCCCTGACACCACGAGCCTATTTTTACAAATAATTTTTTTAAAAAATTATTTTTATAAAAATAATTATTGGTAGGATTAGATCTGCAAATGATCTAATCCCCTCTTAAATGCATAGTGATTGATTATTGTTTGGTACATATATAATTTCGATTGAGACCAAACACTCAGGAGTTAATTGCTTATCTATCTATATATATATATATATATATATATATATATATATATATATATATATATATATATATATATATATATATATATATATATGCAGTACGAAGGCACGCCCACGTGGTTGTCACGAGCTTTTTGTACATATTTATTTGGTAGGGGTGCGTTACAATCTAGAGCATATTTGGTTTATGATTGAAATCTAGACTTAATGTAGATTTATTAAAAAAAGAATTGAGTTAATTTGTTGGGATGCGAATCGAGATCTCAAGAATGTTGACCAAGTTAAGCTGTTCATTGGATCAGACGAGCCTTCGAATTGTGGACCGACTTTTGGATTAACTCTTGATTGCGCGCTTATATCAAGTGATTCGGTTGAAAATGAATCGACTCGACCGGGTGCTCTCTCAATTTGAAAAAAGGAATGGAACTCGAGAATTGACAAACCAATTCGGCTGAAGATACACTACAACAAAATTAGGTTATAGGAACATATATTTATAGTATTTTTGTGTAAGTGTCATATCTATATTTTATTTATATCTAAAATTAGGTTATAGGGATACATTTTTGGGACACATTATAAAAATGTATCGCTATACACCATAACGACGGTACATATAGCAACACTAATAATAAGTGTCGGTATTTTTGACAGCGACATATTTTTTAGATTTTAGAAACACTTAAAAATATCGCTATAGCATAATTTTGTTGTAGTGGTAGAGCTGAATTACAATTGTATTGCATTAGCAGTTGAAAATTGCAGAAATTTTCTAACGGTTACACTTAAGAAAAAGAGTAAATTCTGGAAATGAAAGGGTTACATACTGTTATGATTTGATTAGATTTGTAGTTGAATTATAATTGGATTAAGATTAATATTTAAATTTATTGGGGATAAATTTATTAAGATTTAAATATTAATTAGAATAAAAATTTATTGTGACTAAGATTTGGATAGTTTTTTATGCAAACTATAAATATATCATAGGTGCTATTGTTTGATGATGGTGGTGGTGGTGGTGGTGGTGGTGGTAGGGTTTAACCACACCAATATGATATGATCAAGGTGTTCATAATTTTGAATGCATTTAGTATACGGATGCATCAAAAAAAAAAAAATTCTAAAATTATAAAAAACAAGAGAAGGGTGAGAAAGATTCAGAAAGAGGGTTCGGATTGAAGTTTCTCTTAGGTAATTAATCTTATTTCACCCGCATTTTCTATTTTAATTGTTTTTCTTTTTTGTAGTTGTGTCGGTTTCATTTTCTGTTGAGGAGACGGATTTATAGTAAAAATTTGATTTGACGTTTTCGTTGTGGAAGCCCAACAATCGATACTGGAGCGGATTGCGAATTCACAAAATCTGATGCCAGGAAGAGTACAAGATTTCCAACAATTGGTATCAAAGTTTGAGATTACCGATTCTCAGGTGAGATCGACGTTAAAGCAATGGATTATCGATCATCGCTACGAGCGATCACAATTTGATCTCGCTAGGCATGTTGGATTTCAAGATTTGTGATTTTTCAGCTTCATGTGTAGCTAAGAGGGTCCAAAAGTGAGATCGAATCTTACAGAGATGCAGTCGCTCAAGGTGGAGGACGGAAAGCTTGATACAGTGATTGAAGACTACAAATCAAATCAGATAGAGATTGTTAAGATTTGATTAGATTTGTAGTTGAATCGTAGTTGAATTAAAATTAATATTTAAATCTATTAGAGATAAATTTATTAATATTTAAATATTAATTAGAATAAAAATTTATTTATATTAGAATTTTGGTAGCTTTTGATGTAAGCTATAAATATAACATAGGTGCTATTATGTGGTGATGGTAGAGTTTAGTCAAACTCATATGGCATGCCTAAAGTGTCTAGGATGCACCTAGTTTACTAGTGCGTCCAAAGAAAAAAATCTTTTTGAATTATAGAAAACGAAAGAAGAGTGAGAGAGATTTAAAAAAAGAGCTTTTAGTCAACGAATCTTATTTCACCCACATTTTATGCTTTGATTTTTTTTTTTTTTCTTTTTTTTTTTTTCTTTTTTTTTTTTCTGTGGTGTATCAGTTTTATATTCTCTTGAGAACACGGATTTATGATAAAAATCGAATTAAACATTTTTATTATGAAATCTCAATAATCGATGAAACAGATTACAAATTTATAAAATCTAGTACCGAAGCAAGTTTCAAATTCCCACTTTAGGTTGGTAGAATTAGAAAAGAAATTAAAAGAGCAGCAATCTTATATTAACGAAAAGACCTCTATTACAGTCTTTTTTTTTTTGCTTTTTATAGTAGTATGCTTCTTGTCTACAGCTACTAGGACAGATTTATG
Source organism: Tillandsia leiboldiana (assembly GCA_029204045.2). NCBI lineage: Eukaryota > Viridiplantae > Streptophyta > Magnoliopsida > Poales > Bromeliaceae > Tillandsia > Tillandsia leiboldiana. Next base: position 4,371,178 of record CM055071.1, read on the forward strand.
TGGTGTAGAGTATTTCATCCATTTTTTTGTATCATAGTTACGGTGGCAATCCAGCTTGCTATTCGTGAGCCAGTTCGTGTTCGGCTCGAAATAAGCTCGAAATCGAATCGCTCGTTTAGTAAACGAGCCGAACACGAGCCGAATTTTTCAGCTCGTTTAATAAACAAGCCGAACACGAGCATGGGTTAGCTCGTTCACGTTCGGTTCGATGACAGCTCGAATATATATATATATATATATATTACTATTTAGATTCTAAGCCATCAATTTTTTATAAATTTTAATTATTAGATTAAAATTTTAATTTTTAAATTTTTTTTTAACTTTATAAGGAAAATCAAATTTGTTGTTCGCGAGCCAGAAACGAGCCGAACACGAGCCGAATTTTTCAACTCAATATTTAAACGAGCCAGCTTGTGTTCGACTCGTTTATTAAACGAGTCAAACACGAGCCGACCCCAACTCGCTCGTGTTCGACTCGTTAACACCCCTATAATCACAGAATGCATTTTAGCGCATTACTTGCTGGTTATTAAAGTATTTCAACCTTCTCAATCATTTTCGCTCAAGCATTGCTCTTAATTACTTGCTGATTTTAAAAATAGTGTATATACACTGTTTTAACAACTACACTTCAAAATTTTAAGGTAAAAATATATAGAATTTATATAAATTATAAAATATTTTTAAATCAACTATCAAATTTTTTAAAATTTAAATTTGACTTTTTAACCGCTCAATTTATTTGATTTGGATTAGTTAATAATACTTTTATTTTAAAATTTAAACTATTTTTTTTATTTTAATAATTTATTATTGTGAAAATTATATGAAATATACTAATCAAATCTGTAAAGATAAACGACGCATTCAAATTTTAAAATCAAATATCATTGGTCGACTATCTCAAATCAAATAAATTGACCATTTTTAATTTGGCACATTCTTAACTTTTGTTTTTTTTTACAATTAAGCAATTTTTATTAATTAAATTAGAGATTTTATCAAATTTAATAATTTTGATCAATTTTTTAACAAAATAAAATAAAGCAAAATAAAATAAAATTATCGAATTAACTAATCAGAAAAAAATCAAACAAAAAGAATTAAAGTTGAGGGACCATTTCAAGTACGTTTATAGTTGAGAGGGTCTCCATACATTTTTGTGCCGATACCCCTTGCAACCAAAATGGTAAATGCGAGATGTTTGTATATTTTACATTCGTTTTTTCGAATAAATTTTATTGATCACATCAAAATAATTAGTAAATTATATTTTATTTTTAGATAAATAAAATATAAAATATACATTAAAAATTAATGTATAAGATAGTATAGCTCAATAAAAATTTTTATTTTGCTCGCAAAGCAAATCAAATTATTTAAATTTTTTTGGAAAAAAAAATGTAGAAAGGGCTCCCTGAAGTTTATTACATTTGCAATAGACACCTAAATTTTTTATTTTGACAACTATGCTCCTAAACTTTTTCAAATTGCTCAACAAACCTCTCTCCTTAATCGAAGCTAGTTATTACTTATTATTACCTACTATTTTGGTCCCTCTTATTTCATGTAATCTCGTAAAACTTTTAAAAACGAAAAAAATTTAATTTTTATTTTGATATATAAAAAATAATAAAAAACTTAAAATAAAATTTACTTTATTTTTTGATTCTGATACTTGATTATTATTATGATTATAAGAAACAAAATAATTTTTATCATGTTTTTAAAATTATAAAAAATTATGTGTGAAATATGCCATTATAATTTTGCTGAAGAGAAGATACTTATTAATTATTAAAGAATTAGAAGCTTAGGGATCTTTTGAAAAAAATGATAAAGGTCAGGGGTTATTATTTGTACGTTTTCCCCAATTTTTACCCAACTCAATCCCTAATTTTCCCAAATCTTAAATTCGTCCATTTTAGAGAGAGAGAGAGAGAGAGAGAGAGAGAGAGAATTCAAAACGACCCCTCCCCCTCTCTCTCTCTCTCTTCTCTTCTTCGTCCTCGTTCTCTCTCTTTCTCTCTCTCTCTCTTCGTTCCCACACGGAGGTGGCGGCGCTTCGTAGGGTTTCGCTCTTCCCCTCCCCCACGCCGAAGCGACACCGCGACCCTTCACTCTCTACATATAGACGCATCCATTGGATCGATCGCTTCTTCGTTCAAGAATCGAAGGTATCGCGATCTTTACCTCAAACCCTACCTTTTCTTTATGATTCACGTCACCGTTCGAGAATCTGATGATCTGTTTCTTGTAATTGTTCTGAAATAGTACTTTGAGTTCTTGGAATAAGATTTTAATCCCATACCTGTGAAATTATCACTGTTCTGATCCTGTTGTAATTTGAAACTATTGATCATTGTTAAATTTAGCATTTTCTTCTGATCAACTTCATGGATTTAATTTTTGGATGTTTTGACACTTGAGAGGGCTTGTAGGTTACTCAATTTGTGTATGTTGGATTCCAATAATGGATATTTCCTTTGTTGCAGAGGGACCAGAGACAAAGTTGATTTTTTTTCTGTGCTGTGAGCTTCTAAAAGATGATAGGTTCATTTCTTACTAGAGCTCTAATGTAAGCAAATATTTCATGTATCAAGATTTTGTGGTTAGAAAGATCGTGGTCGGAGAAAAATGAAGCGATATTTTGCTCTCCTTTTGTATGCAGCCTTGTTCTTGGATATGCTTATCCGGCTTATGATTGCTATAAGACAGTGGAACTGAACAAGCCGGAAATTGAGAAGTTGCGCTTTTGGTGCCAATATTGGTTAGTTGGATCACTTATTTGTGGGAAAAACATTTTCGACTCTTTTGGTGTGATATGTATTTCTAAAGCAAAGAATTTCATGATGTCATTTTGCAGGATCTTAGTTGCACTTCTGACAGTTTGTGAGAGGGTTGCAGATAATTTCATATCATGGTAATGAAAGATTTTTTTTTTTTTTATGTAACCAAAATATTGGGTCCTGGGAAATATGGAAAATTTTATGCTATTCCATTTTTATTTTTATTTGATCTAATGGTTTCTCTTTCTATCTTAAAGGTTACCCATGTATAGTGAAGCAAAGTTGGCTTTCATTGTGTACCTCTGGTATCCTAAAACAAAGGTAAGATATTCATTATTGGGAAGTGGGAACAGAAGTTATTCTTTGCTTTTAGAAGCCCACTTATGTTGGATGATTTCAGGGGACAACATATGTGTATGACACTTTCTTCCGGCCGTATGTCGCAAAGCATGAAACAGAGATAGATCGTAATTTGCTTGAATTGAGAACAAGGGCTAGCGATATTACTTTGCTATACTTTCAGAGGGCTGCGAGTTATGGCCAGACTAGGTTTTTTGAAATTTTGCAGTATGTTGCTTCACAATCACAGGCGCCAAGAACTCGAATGGTTCAGGTATTCTTTAGTCAATGATAAATTGAAATATATTGTATCTTAACCCTGTGATTTTTTCTTTTTCTTCATTTTAATTATATTTATTATCTATTAGTTATATTACATGTATGTGAAAGTGCTCGTCCTTTTAGCTGCATTAACGAAATGAGTATGACCTACTTTTCATAGAACGAAATGTTCTTGTGTTGGTTTTTGTGAGTTCCTTCTAATTGTAGCATGGCTGGTGCATCCTACTTTTTATCACAAAGCAAAGGATTCTTATTTTGTTTACTGATTTACTTTATGTCTATTTGCTAAACTTTTAGCTGCAATTAGTCGGTGGCGGCATTGTAGTTTCCTTTTAATTGTTAGAGGCTCACTACTATGAACACAGTGACTTGATTTCGGTTTTTGTCTTGCACTGATATTCAACACTAGAAAAGGTTATTCTTTGACATTGATGAGTGCTGGCTGTGTGCATTGATATTCTTGGAAATCCCCCTCTCTATACGTGTATGGATAAAGAGAGGGAAAGGGAGAAGAGACTTCATGTTAACTGACTCAAGAGTGATTTCTTGTTGATAATCTCCTTTTTCATGAAAAGATGAAATGCATAGTGTGAATGAATTCTGTGAGGCAGAAGTATGTAACTTAGATGTATAATAATGTGATCTAACTAGTGTGCCATGGTTGACGTTCCATCATCCTGAGTTTCTGTAAGCGGGCTAGAATACTATTCAAAGGTAATTTCAGTATGGATACTGTGGTTGATAATATTGACATCAGTAAGATATTAGGCGTCCATGTGAAATCTGGATAATATTGAAGCTTTTGAACGATGGCTATTTCTAAATTGAAGCTTTTGAACGATGGCTATTTCTAAATTTTCAAGTGCTTCAGTTGTTCTTAACTAGCTCTGGCTAACGAATTTGATGATAGTCGAAGTAGTTGAGGTTTTTAGGATTGTTATTTATGTTTATATATGTACTCGCAGAATTAATTATATGATGGAAATTTGGGTGATGATTAAAGGTTATGTAATTTAAAGCCCCTTGAGTCATAAATCTGTAGGATAATGTCCGTACGACTTCTTTGTAGTTGGTTCTTTCCCCCACTCTTCTGCAGTCCTCTCTCTTCTCTTTATGATGTTATCTTTGGTGATTAATCAAGAATCAATGGCGTTTTAGCTGATTGAGTCTTTTTGAGCCAGAGGCAAAATTTTCATGTTAATATTAACAGCATCGAAATTGATGTATTGCAATGTATGGTGGATAGTCGACTATGCAATTTACATATTAATATTAACGATTGATGTGATGTATTGCAATGTATGGTGGATAGTTGACTATGCAATTTACATATTAATATTAACGACATCGAAGTTGATGTATTGCAATGTATGGTGGATAGATTGCAATGATTTGCAGTTTTCTGTCTGAACCCTTGTTTCATCTGTATTCTTTGGAGAAGATCATGAGATTTTGTAGACTACTTGGAGAGGATCATGAGTTTTGGTAAACTTGTATGCAACTAAGCACTTAGATCACTTGGAGGACAAAACAATGATGATTTGATAAATGAATAATAGAACTTCCACCAGAAGTAGACTCCTGATAGTTCAATATGGTAGTTGATCTTCAAAGGTCAATATGGTAGTTGATCTCCAAAGGTCAATATGAGAGTGTTGGACAATCTTATCATCCTTATTTACCGGAAGAGCAAAAAAAATGATCTTTTGATGTACTTTAAAGGCATAAATCTCATCGACGGTAATATTGAAGTTGATTGATATGTAGAATCACATTATTAGATCTCTAGAGAGGTCAATATGAAAGTTGATTGATATGAAATTATGAATACTCGAAGGTCATTGATATGTAGGATCACATTATTAGATCTCTGGAAAGGTCAACGTAGAAGTTGATCGATATGTATACTCACATCAGATCTCTAGAGAAAAAGTTATCAATATCAATCGGATCTTCAGGCTTATCATATTTTACAAGAAATTGAGGATGGACCTCTCAGTGCGGTCGTTCGTTAGAGGATCTCATAGTAGAGACTTTATGTTAAATGAGGCTAAAGGCCTAGTTTGGTTATATATACTTCTGAATTGTTCTGGAACATTTTTTGAGTCCTAGTTTGGTTATTATGATTCTGACTTGTTCCGGAACATTTTTTGAGTCCTAGTTTGGTTATTTATGATTCTGAATTGTTTCGGGACATTCAACTAATTCTCTTAGAAGTTGTCGTATGCAAACAAAACAAAAATGAAAGAGTAGAAAACAAGTCCGCAAAATGGAAAAGACTAATTATAAGGTTTCCACATTATTCCTCTCATTCTTCTTGTTCTAGCGACAACCAATAAAATAGGACAGAATGTCAGAAAATGCAGAGAAAATACATATGAGAGGAGGCTGACCTTTTTCAAGAAGTCTAGGAAGTTAATAGCATCTGAATGTTCAGCATTTCATTTTAGGACAGGCCATGTACAAAAAGTACCGTGAATATTGGCTAAACTCTATTATATGATGCGAATGATTGATGCGTATATCCGTGTTATCGAAAATTTGTAGTTATAGGAAGTTTGTGAATTGCTTTAAAGTCTTAACATAACTTAGCATCCTTATAAATGAATCATCCTCATCTCTTTTGGGTGAAAATGTACAGGCCACACTGGTTGAAATTGGTGCCTGACTTTACAAAACCCTATAATTCTCTTAGTCGCTTGTTCTGACATATTTGATCAAACTTACAGAGGCGGCAACCGCCAGAAGTTCGGCAACAGCCTCCTGCTGAACCGCCCGCCCATCCGCCCTCATCCTCTCTGCAGCAACAGCAGCCAACAGCACCACCTCCTCCTCCCGGACCCACCAGGAGCCCGACGCAAGAACAACCCTCAATTGTCACCGCCCCCTCCCCTGCCGCCGCTCCTCCTGCCCATCCGCAAGCATCATCAAGTCCCACCCGTCCCCTCCCATCCACTTCAGGGCCCGCCAGACACAGCTCTGCTTCTGAGGAACCAATGCAGGTTGACAACACCAACAACTCCTCGGCAAATGGAGAACTACAAAATCCAGCCGTTGGAGAGACAGTCCTGGAGGTGACTAGCCGTGTAACTCGAGCCCGGCTGCGGAAACATGCAGCTGCTGCTGCACCCTCTGCTCAATCCTCTTCTCATTAGGACCATCTCTCTCTCTCTCTCTCTCTCTCTCTCTCTCTCTCTCTCTCTCTCTCTCTCTCTCTCTCTCTCTCTCATTTTAGCCATTCTTTAGCTTTTACTTGGTAATACTATTAGCTAGTACTAGTTATAGTAGTTATAGCTTCAAGTTTGGAACAATGTATATAAATGACTTCAAGTGCAACTTTATTGATGATGGTGATAACCTTTGTTACAAAGGAGGGGGGGGAAACAAAAACTCAAGGTGAGCCCTTGAATATGGAGGAGGGGGAGAGGGGAGCCGAGTCGAGCTGGTAGAGGCCGAGGGAGGGGCCGACGAAGCGGAAGAGGATCCATCCGCCGATGACGATAAAGATGGAGGCGTAGGCCAACTTGTTGAGCCAGAAGAGGAGGCCCTTCTCCCCCACGTAGAGCTCCACGGCCTTCTCCCCTAGTGTCATCGCATCCCACTCCTTTTTTGGCGGCGGCGGTGGTGTCACTGCCGCCGCTGCCGCCGCCTTTCTCTGCTTGGCCTGGTTTCTGGAACGTACCCGATATTTGATGTTGAGTGTGGTCCGTGGCGTTTTGGCATTGTTGATGTTGCTGTTTGCGTCGTCGACGGTTATGGGTTGTTGCTGTTGTTGTTGTTCTTTGTTGTCGTTCGTTGCTTGGAGGATGATGAGGGGTCGGCGGCGAGGAGCGAGGAAGAGGGAGAGTGGTACTTTATGTGGGGTGGTGCTGGTAGAGGAGGGAGGGAAGAAGGGAGAGGGAAAGGCCATTTTTGCATTCATAGTTTTTGCCAGTTTTTTGAATTCTTGCTTTCTAACACTATATTGTTTGTGTTTGGTTCTCTCTCTCTCTCTCTCCCTCTCTCTCCCTCTCTCTCCCTATGCTCTTATTTCGCTGTGGTCGTGTATATGCTTGGTTGGGGACTTTGTGTGGTGCTCGTTATCCAATTCATGTGTTTATCTTTTAAGTTGGCTTTCTTTATGAAATGACTATTTTGCCCTTGGAGGAGGAAGCTAAAGACCAATTAGCCTTTTGAACTTTCGTGTAAATATTTCAAAATGTCTCTATTTTAATATCTGCATTTAATTGATCTACATTTAATTTAATCTATTATTGAATTTTTATAATTATATATTAAGAGTTTTTTTAAAAAATTAATATCTGCTGTTAAACTTATTTTGGAAAACAACATGATTTCTGGCTGAAGCTCCTATTACCAACGAATCCTTCATCCGAGAAATAAAGGGCACAAACCCAAAATGCAAACTACGTAAGCAAAATCAAACCCTCGAGATTCACTAGGGGATAACTTTTTGGATGCATAAATATAAATTTCAATTTCAGCATATCAAATAGAAATATATATATATATATATATATATATATATATATATATATATATATGACCACAACAGTTTATATAGAATTTAATAAATTAGGATCGTTCTAACTATAGTATTTATAACTGCAGGTATTTTTAACTGTTATTAGATTCTTGTGTTATTATATTTTCATGACACTTTTATATTATGGATAAATTATTCTAATATTCTAATCATGGGTTCTCTTCTTTGTTCTTCTTACACCCTTTTTTTATAAAAAATTTTACTCGTACATTCTAAAGTGACCCCTACTTTCAGGATTTATTAAAATGTAAATAATTTTTAGTAAAAAGTAAGGGTGTAAAATGTGTACTATATTTTAGAATATATAGATAGTATTACTTTTCTTTCTTATACAAAAAAAAAAAAAAAAAAAAAAAAAATAAATAAATAAAGGGGGAGGAGTAATCCAATTTTTCTTATTTTCAGATTGAAAACTACGATCGGGTGAAAACAATTAAAACATCGGGCCGCAGCTCGGCCTACGGCCCACCTTCAATGATACGCTCACCCACCTTTTAACATCAATCTACGCCCTATTGTTTTGATCATTCTAAAAAGTTCGAGAGGGTTCACCGAATAGGAGCAAAGGAGGGAGAGAGAGAGAGAGAGAGAGAGAGAGAGAGAGAGACGAGATGATCTACCGAAACTGGTCTCTGCTCTCATCGACGATCGTGATTTGGGGCGGCGCCGCCACCGTTGGCCTCGCCGGGTTCTTCCTCTTCGGTGGCAAGGTTGGATTTTTGTTTTTTTTCGTAACTCCTTTTTCGCCCCATTTTTTGATGATCTCGTTTACTGGATTTGATGGCGATGCGAGGATCTGCGGTTATTTTTAGCTTTAGATCTGATTGGGGATAAGTATCTGTTAAATCAGTGTGTTTGATGATCGAAAATCGAATGCTTGTTTAGTTTTTGACCGATTTGATCTCTTTTTTACGAGTTTATTTTTAGATTCTCTTGTTTTTTTAAAAAAAATAAAATAAAATTATATTAGCGTTCTTGAATATATGATGCTTACTCTGATATATTGGATGAATTTACTTAATTTATCTTGAAGTTTCGTTTTTTCTGATCTCTGAACTTTAATTTGTTGGAATATGATTCATTGAACTTCTTCTTCCATTATTATTTCCTTTTTCCCTATTAATTTAATTTGGTTAATTATTCAAACTTTGTTTGATTTCGTATTGTGCAAATTATGAGGGGGCTGATTCAATTGCGACGCGATCTCTAAGAGATGATATGATCATGATGTGTAAGCTAACTCAACTCTCATGTCATCTTGCAAGGTGCCGATTTGGCTATTATATCTTTTTCAAAAATGAACAGGTGAATTAGCTGAATTAGCTGTCACATTATCTCCGTGTTATATAAAGCAAGCAGATGATGTGATAACTGAGGAAGCTGATGTGACTTGATTGATAGAAAGATTGAAGTAGTTATGAATTTGAAACTTGGCGACAAGTTAGTGGCCAATGGTGTAATTTACCCCTAAAAGATCTTGTGTAGCTTTCTTTCAGAGTTAGCATCCAGTGCTATTGGATCTTTTGGTTAGAAATCCGCATTTATGAGATGATATGGTGATGATGTGGGAGCTGATTCAACTGTCAAATCATCTTCATGAATGAGATGGTAGCTGAATTAGCTGTCACATTATCTCCGTGCCATCTCAAGTAGATGATGTGGCAGCTGAGTGGGCTGTCGCATTATCCCTCCATTAGTGAAATTAGACAGAACCTGACAACGTGGCTTGATCGAAAGAAAGATTGAATTATGTATAGAGCTTCCCTTCACAGTTAGCATTCGGTGGGTTTCGATCTTTGGTTCGAAATCCGTATTTTGGATCACAATTTCCTATACACTTTTGGGTGTAGTAAAACATTCACGGTATAATAGAGAACAGTAGAGAGTATCTGAAGCGGAAGTCCGTCAATTGCATAAAATGTCTTCCAGAAAGGAGAGTTAGTTGAAGATTAGGTTAGAACTCTGGGGCATTTTACTATAACAGTTGATGTGACAACAAAGAATTGGCTTCCTTTCATTTCTTGCTCACATCTAAGCGTGATGCTGCTTATTCGACAAATAATTTTTGAGTGAAAAGAGTTATCATGTGATAGTGTTTGTAAGAGGTGAGAAATGGTGTTTGTATGTGATAACTATAATATTTCATGTGACAGCGTAACGTAATTGATGGTTGAAGCACCTCTGTAGTTATTCATCAAAATTGTGTGAAGAATGAATAGATGCAAGAAAGTGGTTGAGTAATAGCATCTAGGGGATGATCATCGCTTTGCTGGCTACTGATTATTGATGGATGAAGCTGAGATAGGGAGTAGAGAGAATAGAAATGGGACAATGGAAGCATGAAGATAACATTAATCGAATATTTTAGAGGGAAATAGATCTTATAGTAGTGTTTGGCATATCTTTGGGAAAAGATTTGAAAAGCTAAGAAGTTAACGGTGGCACCATTTACGTTTAAGCATAAATGACAGAGATTCTTATAACTTGTTTTAGTAACGTATTGGCTCATACGATGTAGTGGAGCAAGGATTTAGGATTTAGGTAATTAGGGAATTGCAGTGTGCTTTAGATGCATGGTAGCAGACACTTTTAATATTCTACTATTCTCATGTCACATAGTATATTTATGTGAATACAATACTGGGTTGTATCCACATCTGACCTTTTTGTTCACCAATCTAGTCTAGATCCATTAGTATAGAATTAGTTTATGAGTTTGAAGAGGTATAATTAGAAATAGCAATTCCAAAAATTCGATTTTCCATATTCCTATTTACGGCGACGAAGAATAAAACTTTCCATGTAGCAAGATAGCCAACCTACTAACCGGATAGTCAAAGTCAATTAATCCATCTATTGCAACTAGCGATATTTATATATAATCAATATTATTGATTGGAAAAATGAATTGTTAACATTTTTTTCCAGTCAGCAGTATAGGAATCTGTTTAGTTCTCCTTGAATTAGAAGATTAGGAAACTCCATTCCTAATCCCATTGTGAGATATGGTAATGAATTTTCTTTCAAGCCATGTTAATTTTTTGCTTTGAATTCTTCATAATCCCTTGTTAATCGTTAGAAACATTAGCGCCGCCGCTGCTATTCCTTTGTTTTATTTTTTCCCTTATCTCGTGAATTGGGACTGAGTCTAGGCTAGCCAAGCCTTTCTACTCTTGCTGCAAGTACCTTTCTACCGATCCCATTCCACAATCTTCTGAAGATTAGCTCATGAGCCGTTTGGGGACAAGAGAGGAGATATCAATCCTTGTCTTCTTCTCCCCCTTCCCCTTGGGCTAAGCGTCCTTCACTGGCCCCATTGGATGAGCTGAGGCCTTTGGCTCTGCAACACATGCAACGTAGATGTAATAATTATAGTTGTGGTAGAGGGTATATGCGCACTAGATTGTGTAATGGTTAATAGCGATTGGGATGGCTCTCTCCTCACTATTGACCATTACCAAGATATGATATTCCATGAGTTGCTTTCTCATTGGTGCCATTTTGCCCTTTAATCTTTTGGTCTCTAAATTTATTGTTTTATCTCTATTTGTTCATGTTGCAGTAATCATTATATAATGTTGTATTTCCTGTTTGTTTCTTTAGTCTCAAGATTACAGAATTCAATGTTCAAAGCATGTTTCTTCGTTCACCCCCTAGATTTTATATATAGTTACCATGAAGAAAACAAATACGCAAGTGATGCCAAACATGTTTATGAAAGTATAAGACAAATGGAACGAAATGGTGAGTCAAAGAAAGAAGTGGTGGAAAAGCACAGCATATAAGCGATGAATCCCTAGCTTTTTCGCATATGGATGTTGTTGATTGTTTTGTGACACGTAAATTTTACTAGTCAGAGACCCTAAAAGGAAACAATGTTTCATCTGCAGGAGAAGTTCCAAGATTATCTGATCCGTGAGGGTGAGAAGCTCCGGCAGCAGGACAGGGCCGTGATGGCTCAAACTAGCAAAGGCTAAATGAGTCAATAAGAGGGTGAATCGGCCATGGCTACGTCCTTGTTTTATTTGAACCGAGTCGGTCTTGTACGATCATGTTAATAATCATCGCTTCGGCGACTCTTAATCCGTTTGCTTTGTTACTCTGCTTGCAAACAAGTTGCTTTTGAATGCCAAATATGGAATTTTCAGATGCTTGTGACGAATCTGAGTATAATTCTTACTTAATTCAGCCTCTTCTCCGCATTCATTCCGATTTAGGTCTAAAATTGTGCAGGTGAAGTTATTAGTCATATGAATCAGCTTCAGCCAATGCATCATAATTTTGAGAAATACTCTCTACTGGGCAAGTTATCGCCGCATCATCTCTTTTCGTTCTGTTAAACTTGATCGTACGCTCGCATTTCTACAATTCGACTTCCATTTGAATGTTTTCTGCGATTCGTTATGGTAATATCCCATTTAACTGATTCAATGTTTGTCTTAGAAAATGCTCTTGTCATTTGGTTCTCTTTGTTGACTCACAAGATCTCATGATACAGTGATTTTATTTTATTTTTTTATTTGCAGATTCTGCAAATTCTGGCTAGAAATATTCATCTTGTTTATTAGATGATGGTCAATATATTGGGTTACTTGATGGGTACATTTTGGCTTGGCCTTAAGTTTGGTTATTGGAAAGAGCATTTTTCACTGTACTACTTCCCTTCAGATAATAATTACTGGACTAGACCAAGAAATTATGAAAGTTGAGAAGAGAAGTTTAGAAATTATTAAAAATTTTAATTATATATTGTTGGTTTAAAAGAATTACTTGTTTATTCTGTAGCGGAATGTCTGATCAGATCGAATCACGTTCGAAATAATAGGAGTTCTACTGTATTTATATATTTATATGTATACGTGGGTTCTGTATTTATATATTTAAAATAAATTAGTTATATATTTTTAATTTTAAAATTAATAATTAGCGCTAATTGATCATATATATATATATATATATATGGGGGCAATTTCTTATATACCCCTAAGAATTTTCCTGTTTTCATATTTATCCCTCTTAGAAGGCTAATATTAAAACTACCCTTCTTACGTTCCAACTTCTTTCCAAAATACCCCTGAAGTTAAACTCTGTTAGTGTACCGTTTGGAACTGCCGTTATCTGTGTGTAATTACTATTTTGCCCTTTCAAATATATCCTAAAACCCTAAACCCTAAAACCCTAAACCCTAAACCCTAAAACCTAAAACCTTAAAAAATCCTAAACCCTAAAACCCTAAAAAATTCTAAACCCTAAAACCCTAAACCCTAAACCCTAGAACCCTAAAAAATCCTAAATCCTAGAACTCTAAAAAACCCTAAACCCCAAAAAATCCTAAACCCTAAACTCTAAAAAACTCTAAACCCCAAAAAATCCTAAACCCTAAACTCTAAACCCGGGCAAAATAGGTATATCTTATAGTTTTCAACTCCGATTATTATTTAACTCTAGTTTAACCCTAGTTAACTTAACAAAGGGAAACGGTAGGGATATTTTTAATAACGGTGGAACGTATGAAGGGTATGAAGGGTATATTGAAAAGAAAAAAATAAGAGGGGTAAATCAGATATTTCTTCATATTTCAGGGGTACACAGGCAATTATCCTATATATATATATATATATATATATATATATATATATATATATATATATATAGTCCGGCTAGAATACTATCGATAGCACCAAATAATTAGTGCTATTAAGTTTTCAGCCGTTGGATATATATATATATAGAGTCCGGCTAGAATACTATCGATAGCACCAAATAATTGGTGCTATTAAGTTTTCAGCCGTTGGATGAAAAATATGCGGTTGGGATTATTGTAGTCCCCTAAGATTTTTACTATTCAACCAACCACCTAGTAAACCCTAGGAGACCACTATAATCTCAACCGCATATTTTTTCAATAACTTGGTGCTATCGATAGTATTCTAACCTAATTATATATATATATATATATATATATATATAATTGACCTGTGTGTATATATATTATAACATAACTATATAATTGTTGTATACAATTCTTTTACTTATATTTATATTTGACTAATTCTTTCAATGCAACTACCAACTAAATTTTTCCAAATATCTAGAACGGTATGTTTGGTTCTTTGTAAAATACCCGGAAATTATTTTTGTTTAAAAAATTATTTTTCTAATGTTTGTTTAGTTGTAAAAAAAAAAAATTAAGAAAAAAAATTATTTCTATGGATTCGAGAAAAATAGAATATTTCCATTTTTCGCCCAAAATCAACTCGAAACGAAAATTCAAGTTGAGTAAAAAAAATTTTATTCAATTTTTATCTATTAAACCAAATAAATGTGTATTTTTTTATTAACCAAATAAATATTGATATATATATATATATATATATATATATATATATATATATATATATATATATATATATATATATATATATATATATATATATATATATATATATATATATATATATATATATATATATATATATATATTCTACAAATCAAATGTCATAGAAATAAAAAAAAAATTATGCTATTTTTTTTTTACGAAAAAATATTATTTTTTATTTTACATACAATCAAACAACCCTAAGTGATAAACATGAAAAGATATAATTAATTAGATAGTGGATGACTAGAAATGACTAAGAAAGTGGATTGGAGAAAAACTCTATCCATTTATTCCTTTTTGGGTGTATTATATACATGTCACCATTCTAATATGACAACTAAATAAACCTCATATAATATATTAGATAGGTAGGGTATATGTTATACATCTTAAAAAAGTGCATATTGAATTGGTAGGAATTTTAAGATAAAAATAAAATATTCTGGTGTAATAATATTGAGCAATGCTACTTGCATATCGTATAATATTAATGAAAGTATTCATTCGTTACAGCGGAGGTTGATGTTGTTGAATCAATCAAATCTAGTAAAAATAATAAAAAGTTGGTAAGATAAGAATCCAATCATATATCGGAGACAATACATAGTAACAAAATTTTTTCAAATAATCCAATACTAAATAAAGATCATAATTTTTTTTCAGCGAACATCGTGATCATATTAAAAATCCGATCGAACAAAGAATCTACACGTAAAAATAAAAAAATCGAAAGTATTAAATGAGATCGAGAGGATCGGAGGGGAATCATCAGGGAGCGTAGAACTCGATGATGACGACGGAATGATTGGAGACGATGTCGGCCAAGTTGGAGACGTCGAGGGTGAGCACCGAAGAGGGCTCCACCTCCTTCGTTACCACTTGGGTTAGATTCGACATTTAACCTAATAATAAACCGATTAAAAGAGAGAAACAGGTCATAATAATAAAATGATTGAGAGCTAGGAAGAAGAAGACGACATTAAAGAGAGAGGAAGAAGTGAAGAAGAGAATCATATTAAAAAAAAATTAACATTCTGCTTAATTTTTTCAAAATTTTAAAATTTTCTAAATTTTCTAAATCACCGCTTCGATTTTCAAATTATATTATATATATATATATATATATATATATATATATATATATATATATATATATATATATATATATATATATATATATATATATATATATATATATATATATATATATATATATATATATATATATATATATATATATATATATATATATATTTTATTATATTTAATTATATTTTTATTAGACGAAGAGAAGAGGCGTGAACAAGCAAGCGACATAAGAAAATCTTAAATAGATAATCATAGATCTTACGTTTTAATTTTCTTGTGCTCTATATCAACTCATTTATTTTATTAATTAAATTTTGTAACTAAAATGTACATGTCGCATTTGTAAATCATATTAAGATATAATTTAATAATATAGTGACTAAAAATACTATTTTTATTTTTATACTAAAAAAAATTAAAAAGTCTAAAATTGCTTATAATTTTTATTTTCTCTAACATATATTTTAAAATTAACTACATTTTTTTTTTAGTAGCGATTGCAATCGTAATTTTATAATATATATATATATATATATATATATATATATATATATATATATATATATATATATATATATATATATATAATTAAAGTATTTTTTAAACTTTTTGGCCCACTACATTAGGCCTGATTTTTTTAAAAAAATTTTATATTTCAAAAAGATGCATTGAGTTTGGGTTGAGGACTTGAGCTTGACTAAAGTAGCAATTAGGGTCAACCTATTTTACTTGGAAATTAAGTTCGATCGATCGAGCTTCCTTAACCACAATCGAGTCAAAATCGGACTCGGTCAACACCTTGTGGCCTTTTTTTTACCAATTTCTAATTAACCTAAAACCAACTCCATATTTTTAATTTATTATTTTCTATTAATCTAATATTAAAAAAAGAAGAAAAAAACTTAAACAAACAAATGGCTAAAATATAAAAATCCTCTTTGAATTAATTAATACATCGATATTTTCTATAAAAAATATATAAAACTAAGAAAAATACTATATGTACACCCCCAAAGGGGGTGTACATCTCACACCCCCACCCATCTATGATGGGGGTGTGATGAGGGATCACTTCATGTGATCCCTAAAAAACACCCCCACCCTTAGATGGGTGGGAGTGTATGATGCACACCCCCAAGGGGTGTACATGTAGCATTTCTCTTTTAAAAAACTTATAAGTTGGCATTTCTTAATAATATTTTCCTACTATACAAGACATATAATTATCATTATTATTGGATGATATTTTAGAATTATTTAATATTGTAAAGTGCAATATATTCACCAGGAGGTGAACAAGTACTTGTTGAATTATCGAGCTAAAAAATTTAGCTCATGCTGCAAACAGTAAATTAGATTTTGAAATTAAATTTAAAAAAATTAAAACAGAATTGATAGTATATTAATTTTTTCCTCATTTGATTATTACTATTCTACGAATTTTTACTAAACTTTAGATATTCAATAATAAAAAAGTTGAAAGTAAAATCTATTTCAAATATATTAATATATATATAATCAAGTTATACCGAGCCGAACATAAGCGTGCTAGCTCTTTCTCAGTATTTGATTCGTTAAAATTTTAAGCTAAAAAATTCAGTTTGTGTTCAGTTAATTTATTAAATGAGCCAATCAATTTCGAGTTCATTTCGAGCACAAGCTAGCTGGATCACCATCCCTAATTAATATTTACTACATTTTAACCTTAATTCTTTTATTTTAATAAAAAAAAAAAGACTCAAGAGACTACCAAAGATATCCAGAAGGTCCCGCCATATTCAGAACCGCACACTTATTATCAATATATATATATATATATATATATATATATATATATATATATATATATATATATATATATTAGTAAACCTATAACAAGGTCAATTCTAAGGTGCGTCCAAATTTCTCCTGTGACTTTGTAGATGATGTGTTTTGGCCTTCGTCTAAATTTTCAACTTATTTTTATTTTATTATTTTATTTTATTTTTTTAGATTTTCTAGATCCAATATATATTTTAGTCCAAGTCAAACTGCCTGCCGCATGGGATCTCCCTGCATGCTGCCGAAGCAGACTGCAGGACTGCAGGCATAGAAATTTATGCCACCTTCCAAAGAAAAATTATCCAATCCCAGACTGCATCACGATGTTTCAGAAATAATAACTTTCTCCACGTATCCATATTTTCGTGTAGATCGATTCGTCTCCAATAGGATGGGGATAAAGAGATCAGAATTTTATAATTTTATCCACCACCACACACACTACTGGACAACAGAGATTGAGAGAAATTTCTCCAGCTGGCGTAGACTGAAATATTATTCTCTGATAAAATATTATATATATTTCTTATTATTTATTTACAATTTAATCAAGTATTTTATATATAATATATTATTAAAATAAAATTTGGTTATGGTATATTGTTTGATAATAATAAGTCAATAAAAAAAAATACTAGGTGTACATCTCTTTAGGGGTGTACATCCTACACCCCACCCCATCCTGAAGTGGGTATTATTTCACTCGTCACATTGAGTGACGAGTGGAGTGGTATTCACCCCACCCCAGGATGGGGTGGGGTGTAAGATATACACCCTAAAGGAGTGTATACTTATATATACCCTAAAAAAAAAACATAAAAAAAATAATAAGCTTTCTAAATAAAAAATTAAATTTAGTATATTTTTTTATAAAAAAAAATTGCAGAGATGGGAGCGATTTTTTCGGACTCAACAATTTGTACTTATACAGAAGTCATTATATGACTTAAATACGATGACTTGATAATTTTAAAAAAAGGAATAATTGCCCTTGTATTCCTGAAATATGAAGAAATATCTGATTTATCCTTTTTATTTTTTTCTTTTCAATATACCCTTCATACGTTCCACCGTTATTAAAAATTCCCCTACAGTTTCCCTTTGTTAAGTTAATTAGGGTTAAACTAGAGTTAAATAATAATCGAAGTTGAAAACTATCAGATATACCTATTTTGCCTGGGTTTAGAGTTTAGGGTTTAGGGTTTAGGATTTTTTAGGGTTTAGGGTTTAGCGTTTTAGGGTTTTAGGGTTTAGGGTTTAGGATTTTTTAGGGTTCTAGGGTTTAGGGTTTAGGGTTTTAGGGTTTAGGGTTTAGGATTTTTTAGGGTTTTAGAGTTTAGGGTTTAGGGTTTAGGGTTTTAGGGTTTAGGAGTTGAGGGTTTTAGGGTTTAGGGTATATTTGAAAGGGCAAAATAGTAATTACACATAGATAACGGCAGTTCCAAACGGTACACTAACAGAGTTTAACTTCAGGGGTATTTTGGAAAAAAGTTGGAATGTAAGAAGGGTAGTTTTAATATTAGCTTTCTAAGAGGAGTAAATCTGAAAACATGAAAATTTTTAGAGATATGTAGGAAATTGCCCATTTAAAAAAATTAGAATACATACATAATATAAATATTACTGATAAATTATGATATTATTAATATAATTTATTTATTTAGTTTAGCTGAAATATTATCAATAGTACACGGGCTCTGTACGTTGTCATTCATTTATTTTCGATAATAGAGCTTTTAAATCGGTGATCGGTACTATTGCACATGATCTAAACCACTGAAGGCTTTAAAAATCAATTTTCAAATCTTTTTTGACATTTTAAACCTAATTAATGATTAAAAGATTACAAAATTTATAATTTTAATTATAGATATGAAACTTTTACTCGTTTAATAATATAAAAAAATTTAAATTAATTAAATTTTAATTAAATATTTTTTTAAATTATTTAAAATAATATTATATTCTCGATGCTGATTACAAGATTTATATCATCACTTTTTAAAGAATATTTTTTTTTCAGCTATTTATTTTTGTGTTCATTTGATAGATAAGAAAAAATTATCAAAAATTATAAAATTTAATTTTTAAATAATTTAAATAGTTTAAATTATATTTAACGATACCAATCGTCGTTTTGAAAGCTTCACCATAAAAAATAAATAGGTGACAACGAAATTCGTTTGCTATCAACAGTATTCATGCCTAGCTCTTTATTTATTATATATAAAATATTAATTTTGATATAATATTATTTTATTTTTTATACGAATAAAGTTAATAAAATTTATATTGATAAGTCATATATTTTAAGAAAAAAAATCTCCACATTTATATTGGCTTAAAAAGAATTGTATTCATTCATTATATATATATATATATATATATATATATATATATATATATATATATATATATATATATATATATATATATATATATATATATACCAGTTGAGTTTATATATTTTTAAAAACATCAATTCATTCATGCTTGTAAATTTTTTGTCATTGAATTTGTATTGGGATTTGTATTTTTTATTTTTTTTTCTCTCTCTTTAGTTGACTTTACAATAACACAAATCCCAATACAAATCTAATAGTAAAAAATTCACAAGCATAAATTGACTTGTACTTTTAAAAATATATAAGTTCTACTATATATATATATATAAAGTGAGATAAAAATATGTATATATATTTTTTAGTTGTATGCGCTATAGACCCGCATTGAACGTGCATAAAAATATCCGTTACAGATAGAAAATAAGTCTATTATTTTATTATTATGCAAATAGTAGTTAAAGAATATAAATTCTGTCATTCTGTGTTTTTCTTGGATGTGTTTGATTCGGGACGATCTAAATTCTGGATAATTTTTAACCATTGAGAATAGGGAGAGACGGTTACAACTACTCCGGATAAGTCTCAACCATTGAGGATAAGGCGGAGACAGTTACAACTACTTCGGTTAGGATAGGATAAGGATCGAGATAGTTTTATATGGATCGGATTGTTAAACCAAATTGGATAAAGCCAATTTGGTTAAGAATAAAATTATTATTTTTTTTATCTTTTGTAAGCCTAAGGGCTATAAATAGGGGTCTATTGGCTCTTGTAACGATATTTTCAGTTAGAGAATAAAAATAAAAACTCTTCCACCTATAAATATATTCTTGTCTTTTATTTTTCTCTCATCCGGGTTTCAGAAGTCTATTATCTAACCTAAGTTGATAATTACACTTCAAAAAAGATGTTGACTGGAGCTAAGTATTTTTCTCTCATCCGGGTTTCAGAAGTCTATTATCTAACCTAAGTTGATAATTACACTTCAAAAAAGATGTTGACTGGAGCTAAGTTCCAGAATATATGCTGTTTTGTTGTGAACAACTTTTTAAATACTGATGCTGCTGTATTAGTTAGGGTTAGGTTAGAAACACGGAATTTTTCGTACTTTTAAAAAAAAAAAAAATTTATATCGAAACTTTCGAATAAACAATTAATTTTGTTAAATTTAATTTAAAATATTTAAAATATTTAAAAAATAATTTTTTAATATTATTTAGAGTATTTACGTATAAACAAAATATTGTATGAAAAAGAATGGTATATCATTTTGAATTACAATTTTTCTTTCGTTGTTTTCATATTTTGTAAACGATGTATGACCGCATAATTAGTGATACTGCAAATTATCTTATTTTTTATATATATCATCAAATAGTCATTCATTAATTGATCATAAAAAAAAACAAAAAAAAAACTTCCAACTACAAACAAGTAAAGAGTAATTGATGCATATATATATATATATATATATATATATATATATATATGCAGCCCAATTAAAAAAAGTATGTGTTTAATGTCTTGATGCACCAAAGTAAGGCTAGATTTGTGATTGCAGGGTTTAATAACTTAATAAGTGGATGAAAAAGGTGGATGAAAATGGGGACATGGAATAATTAATTAGATGAGAAAAAGAGTGAGGAAGGGAAAAGTAATGTGAACTAGTTGAGGTCCTGCGCTTCGCAGCGGCGGTAGCTAGTATTTCAGATAATTAAAATAATTATTAAAATTTTAAATTTTAATAAATTATAACTACAGAAATATGAAAAAAAAGAAACAAAATATATTAAGTAATCTTATATATATTATAAAAAATAAATTTTTTTATTAATTTTTTTTTTTACTTTCAACATTTGTAAAGTTAAATTATTTTAATAATTTTATTCAAAATTCAATCAAATTATTAGGTTTTATAGCTATTCTATCACTACAACAAAATTAAATCATATGAACATATTTTTGTGCCACTTTTATGCAAGTGTCTTATATATATTACATCTATATCAAAAATTAAATTATAGAGACATATTTTTTAGTCACATTATAATAATGTGTCGCTATATACCCTAACGACTATACCGTAAAAGTCTAATAAAATTAGGGTATAAGGACAAAGTCTAATAATTGGTGCTTTTATGTAAGTGTTCTATCTATATTTTTGTGTAAGTCTAATAAAATTAGGTTATTGTTGTGTCCTATTTATTTTATATATATATATATATATATATATATATAATAGATCTTATACTTTCAAAAGCACAAGCACAAATTAATGTGCTTGTAAATTTTTTACCATTGAATTTGTATTGGAATTTGTGTTTTTGTAAAACCACTAAAGAAACAGAAAGAAAAAGTAAATAGCACAAATCTCAATGCAAATTCAATGGTAAAAAATTCACAAGCACATTTGTGCTTGTGCTTTTGAGAGTATACGAGTTCTACTATATATATATATATATATATATATATATATATATATATATATATATATATATATATATATATATATATATATATATATATATATAAAGTCTAATAAAATTAGATTATATGGACATATTTTTATGACGCTTTTGTATAAGTGTCATATCTATATTCCATTTATATTCAAAATTAAGTTATAGGAACACAATTTTGAGACACATTATCATAATGTGTCGCTATACACTCTAACGATTGCATATATAACGATATTAATAATAAGTGTTGGTATTTTTGACAGCGATATTTTTTTAAAATTTTAAAAATATTAAAAAATATCGCTATTATAATACTATAATATGGCATTATAGTTTTTTTATAGTACTATTATAGTACTATAATTTTATTATAGTACTAATATGGCATTAGAATATCTCTATACAAAATTTTTTAGAGATACCATGCCTTCTCCGGTCAATATAATTCTTGAATAAATATAAATTTTTTAATACAGTCAATAGATGTATTACCATGCCTTCTCCAGTCAATAGATAACTTTTTAATACAAATTTTTTTAAAAATATTTAAAAAATAATTATAATTCTTGAATAAATATAAAGAACAATGCTATATGTACACCCCGAAGGGGTGTACATCATATATTTCCATCATTTTAATGATGACGATATTTTTTACGGGTCACATCAAGTGACCCATCATCACACCCCCACCCTTAGATGGGTGGGGGTGTGAGATGTACACCCCTTACGGGTGTACATATAGCATTTTCCAAATATAAAAATGGTGAATTATGACGAAATGACTTTTTTTGACGCACTCTCCTTTTTCCATATAATCAAAAAAAAAAAAAAAAAATCTTCATATAATCAAAAAAAAAAAAAAAATCCAAACAATTTTTCTCCATTTATTAGATAATTTTTAAATACTAAGATTAAAAAAAAAATATTTAAAAAATAAATCGAGGCGTGTTTGAGGAACTCTCCATTCAAATATTTTTTCTCCATATAATTTTTTAAAAAAAAAAATAAATAAATTCCGGACAGTTTGGTACGGCAGAAGTGAATTGAAAGGTCATAATGAGGCAGTCGGCGCAGAGTTTTCCGTACGCGGTGGGCGGTCCACACTCCACGCCGTGGTGGGGCCCACGTTTTAGAAACGCAGGCCAATTACGCCACGCACACCAAATTTGATGTAAATGATTATTTGGTTTACGGATGACCACGTCGACAACTCTATTCTATTTTAAAATTATAATAAAAAAATCTATCTTTTAATTAGTTAATTAATTTATATTTGCAACATTACTAAATATAATATTCAATACCAAAACTGAATAAGTAAATTAATGTAATTTTCTAAAATTCAAGTTGGAGGCTAATAGTAAATAATAGGATTAAATTTATAGTGGTCCTATAAACGATTCAAATAGCAGATAATTTTTTGTAAAATTTTAATCATTATATTTATATTTTACTATTTTTATAAATATATTTTTTCACAAATTTTAATATATATATATTTTGTTTGATTCAAAGTTAATTTTTTAACTATGAACGAGTAAAATAATTTTATTTTTTTTTCGTTGTTGCACGTGCGATGTATCTTATTTTTGCCGCGGCTGAGGATCTTGTTTTTCACGTCACGGTATGTGGGATCTTGCTTTGATGTCGCTGCTGTCACTGTATGTGCGGTGTAACTAATTAATTTTTGTCATGTCCGAGAGTCTCGCCTTTTATATTACCGCCGTAGGTTTCGTTTATCATGACTGAGAGTCTCGCCTTGGCTGTCACCGTCGTAGGTTTCGCCACTTAAAACGTACAGACATAGTGTTTACGGGTCTCGACAGAACTCAACCTACTTGGACGTTAGGTCTATTGTTGGATCTCTTGCCGTTAGGTCTATTGTGAACCGCATCCTCACTCAACTTATTGGGCTCACCCAACTCAACTTATTAGTTTTCTGGGCCTATTGTCACGGTGCAGGACTTAATCCACTTGAACGTTAGATCTACTGTTGGGTCTCTTGCCGTTAGGTTATTGTGAACCGCGGTCTCACACTCAACTTATTGGGCTCATGTTAGGTTATTGTGAACCGCAGTCTCACACTCAACTTATTAGTTCTCTGGGCCTATTGTCACGGAGCAAGAATTTTAACCCATTAATAAATAGCCAGCAATCCCCCTCCCAACACCTACACCGTGTGGGAATCGAAACCCGTGCCACTAGCTCTGATACCACTTGTCGGATTGTTGGTACTAACCATTAATCCCAAAAGTTTGAGCTGTTAGAAATACCAAACCAATTCACTTAAAGCGTATAGACACAATATCCATGGGTCTCGATCAGACTTAACCCACCTGGACGTCAGATCTATTGTTGAGCCTCTTGCCGTTAGATCTATTGTGAACCGCAGTCTGTCAACTTATTGGGCTCACCCAATTCAACTTATTAGTTTCCTGAGCCTATTGTCACGGGGCAAAAAGTTAGACCTATTTTTAACCCATAAATAAATAGTCAACAGTAAAAAGACTATTTTACTTTTTTAACTAACTGTAATTATTTGTTTAACTCATGAATGTCTAAATTTTCGTAACAAAAATATATATTTGAGGATGAAAAAACTTTTGGAGGAATAAATCTAATAACTTAAATTTAGCAAAGATATATTTACAATCTCATACCTCTGCACAAAATCATTTACTATATAATTACTATTTGGTATTTTTGTCGGAAATCATTTGTAATTATTTCTAAATAATAATTGCTGAAAAAAATAATTCTAGCCCCTATTGACCACATATAATTATTGCTTTATATATATATATATATATATATATATATATATATATATATATATATGAGCAACGCTACATGTACACCCCCAAAGGGGGTGTACATCTTACACCCACCCATCTAAGGGTGGGGGGGTCACTTCACAAATTGTGAAGTGACCCCTCACCACACCCCACCCATTGGATGGGTGGGGTGTGCGATGTACACCCCCAAATGGGGTGTACAAGTAGCATTTTTCTATATATATATATATATATATATATATATATATATATGGGGTGTACACATAGCATTTTTCATATATATATATATATATATATATATATATATATATGAAAAATGCTATGTGTACACCCCACCCGGGGTGTACATCCTACACCCTCACCCATCCAATGGGTGAGGGTGTGAGAAGGGGTCACATCAAGTGACCCCAAAGGCACCCCACCCATTGGATGGGTGGGGTGTAGGATGTACACCCCTTTCGGGGTGTACATATAGCATCCCTATATATATATATATATATATATATATATATATATATATATATATATATATATATAGAGAGAGAGAGAGAGAGAGAGAGAGAGAGAGAGAGAGTAGGGTTTATATGTTTTTAAAAGCACAAGTCCAAATATGCTTGTAAATTTTTTACCATTGAATTTGTATTGAGATTTGTGTTATTTATTTTTTTTTTTTCTCTTTTTAGTTGGCTTTACACTAATACAAATTTTAATACAAATTCACTGATAAATAAAATTCGCAAGTATAGTTGGGCTTATATTTTTGAAAAAATATAAGCTCTACTCTACATATATATATATATATATATATATATATATATATATATATATATATATATATATATATATATATATATATGGGAAATGATACTTGTACACCCAAAACGGGGTGTATATCACACACCCCACCCATCCAATGGGTGGGGTGTGATGATGGGTCAATCGATGTGACCCGTAAAAGATATCGCCATCATTAAAATGGTGGAGGTGTATGATATACACCCCTTCGGGGTGTACATGTAGCATTGCTCATATATATATATATACACACACATTAGGCTATTATCTATAAATTTATAAATTCTTAATATTTTTTTTCACGTGGGAAGTTTTTCTTCATCCTCACCAACTCTTATTTGATAAAACGTCATGACTTTTTCTCTCTCTGCCTTCACCCTCATCAACTCTTATTTGATGGAACGTAATGGCTTTTCCTTTCGCCTCCTCTCTACTCAACTCCCATAATTAATATGCTTTTTAATTATCTCATAACTTTTTCCCTTCTTCATTATCATCAACTCATTTTTTGATAAAACGTTATAGCTTTTCTCCTTCCTAGCTTTTCCCCTCCCCTTCTCTTTTTTGGAGGTGGAACCAAATTTATAATTTTGTACCTCTCAAATTCAGAATTTAGGGAAAGAACAAGCAAGTTCTCGAAACCTTAATTTATACTAACTTAATTCAATCTAACCCTTCTCGCTTTAAAACGGAGTGCGTTGAGGGTGCAATGCGAGGGGTTGTTCCATCGCCTCCTCCGCCGCTACGGGGGTCGAATGGAGCAATATATGACACTTAGGCTGGATAAGGCTTAGGGCGACAAAGGATTTGACGAAAATGACTTTTCGATAATTCGCGCTTTAGATTTCATCCTCTCTCTCAACGGCGAAAATATATAATGCCTTTATTTATTTCTGAACTGTTAAATTTAACCATATAGATTGGTTATATATTTGGATTAATATATTATTAATATATTATTAATTTGATATGAATTTTTTTATTTTTATATATTTATTTAAAAATTTGGAAAAATATATCTTTTTAATATTTTTTATTTTTTTTATTATTTATCCGTCACATTGTGCGGTTTACTGCACTAATACTATAATAGCACAAAATCATATGTGCTATTAGTTTTTAGACCTTTAGATGAAGAGATGTGTAGGATTTAGTAAGTGATAAGTAAACTAATAAGATCTAAGAAATGAAAAAATGTTCAAAAAAATCGATTTAATGATAGAAAACTTGAAAACACTAAATGCTTTGTGTTATCGATAGTATAGTAGTAGGATGATATATATACAGTCCGGCTACTATGCTTGTACAAGCACAAAGTAATTGATGCTGGTAAGTTTTCTATCATTAAATCTATTCCTTTAACTAATTTCATTCCTTAAATTATTCTATTCCGTCAATCACTCACTTAACCCAATGGACCCACTATCATCGTAGCCACACATTTTTTCATCTAAAGACTAAAAACCTACAAACACCAATAACTTGTATTTTTAAAAATATAGAAACTCAATTATATATATATATATAACTTGTATTTTTAAAAATATAGAAGCTCAATTATATATATATATATATATATATATATATATATATATATATATATATATATATATATATATATATATATATATATATATATATATATATATATATATATATATATATATATATATATATATATATATATAATTGTTCTTAGTGCAAGTGGCAAAAGGGTTTGGTGATTGATACCCGAGATCCGAGTTCGAAACCTAGTTGCTTAACATTTTCAGCGAAGTTTATTTCAAAAATAAACGAAACGGGTATCATGCTACATTTCTCTCAAAAAAAAAAAAAAGAGAGTACAAGCTCAACTATGCTTGCAAATTTTTTATCATTGAATTTGTATTGAGATTTGTGTTATTATAAAGCCAATTAAAAAAAGAGAAAGAGAAAATATAATAGCACGAATCTAATACAATCAATGATAAAAATTATATATATATATATATATATATATATATATATATATATATATATATATATATATATATATATATATATATATATATAACTGAGCTTCTATGATTTTAAAAGTTTCAAGTTATTAGTATTTGTAAGTTTTTAGTTTTTAGATGAAAAGATGTGTGATTAGAATAATAATGGACCCCTTGAATTTAGTAGTATATATAACTGAGCTTCTATGATTTTAAAAGTTTCAAGTTATTAGTATTTGTAAGTTTTTAGTTTTTGGATGAAAAGATGTGTGATTAGAATAATAATGGGCCCCTTGAATTTAGTAGATAGTTGATAGAATAACATGATGTAAGAGTTGAAATTAATTAAAAAATAAAACCAACCGTAAAAAAAAAAATTTATAATCACTAATTATTTAATACTTTTTTAAAAATTTATAATCACCTAATATTTTTAATTGCAAGCATATATATATATATATATATATATATATATATATATATATATATATATATATATATATATACAAGTTGACAGGTAATTAGAATAATAATAATAAAAAAAAAAAAAAAATACTGTCTGCTGTGCAACCAGCTGTTCAACTCTTCTAGAGCAATTTTAGCCCCCACTTTTAGCAATAAAAAAATTGCTGTGCAACGAAATTTGTGTAATTTGAGAGGGTAATGCATGCATTGGTTTTTTAACAAATAATTTTTTTTTGTTTTTTTGTAGGCTCTTAATAATTTCAAAATTTATTTGATATTTTAGAAACAATTTATTTGTTCATCAGTTTAAAATAAAAATAATTTTATTATTTTATTTTTAAATTTTTTTAAATAAATAATCTTATAACATTGCGCCGGAATACAATATTATAAGCTACTAACACATAATAATAATACCAAATAAAAAAATCTAAATCTGTCGAAACAGTCAGATTTTAATTTGTTTTTTATTTTGCAGATAATATTTTTCGTAGGTAACTTTTTATGACCAATTTATATTATTTAGAATATTTTTATATTATTTTTTAAGTTGGAAAAATGATCCAAAAGTGTATGGAAGTTTGGGTATATATAAGTATACACCCTTTTAGGGGTGTATATCTTACACCCCATCCCATTCTAGAGTGGGATGAATTTTATTCGTTACTCGATGTGACGAGTGAAATTCACCCCACTCCAGGATGGGGTGGGGTGTAGGGAATTCACCCCATCCCAAGATGAAGTGGGGTGTAGGATGTGCACCCCTAAAAAAGTGTACACCTAGCATCGCCCTTTTATTATACATTTTAAATAAAGTGTTTATATGTATAACATTACTCTTGTTTGATTTATTTTTTTTTTAAAATTTTTGTGTGCAAGGCTGTCTCATATGTTGGGATGAACAAGCCATCATTGATATTTGGATGAACCCTCCACTGCACAACACCAAACACCGTTTGTATCCAGTAGGATTCTGACACGTGGACAGTAAGTGACACTTATTTATCCCTGTTAATTTTTTTTAATTTTTAATCTGCATATATATATATATATATATATATATATATATATATATATATATATATATATATATATATATATATATATAGGGGTAATTTTCTATATACCCCTAAAAATTTTCTTGTTTTTAGATTTATTTCTCTTAGAAGGCTAATATTAAAACTACCCTGGTTACGTTCCAACTTCTTTCTAAAATACTCCTGAAGACTCCTGAAGTTAAACTCTGTTAGTGTACCGTTTGGAGCTACCGTTATCTGTGTGAAATTATCATTTTGCTCTTTTAAATATACCCTTCTACCATAACTAACTTTTCTTATGTACCCTTAAAATTTTCAATAGTTTTGATAGATAGGGACAAAATAGGTATATCTGATAGTTTTCAACTCCGATTATTATTTAACTCTAGTTTAACCGTAGTTAACTTAACAAAGGGAAACGGTAGGGGTATTTTTAATAACGGTGGAACGTATGAAGGGTATATTGAAAAGAAAAAAATAAGAGGGGTAAATCAGATATTTCTTCAGATTTCAGGGGTACACAGACAATTATCTCATATATATATATATATATATATATATATATGGAAAATGCTACTTGTACACCCCATTTGGGGGTGTACATCGCACACCCCACCCATCCAATGGGTGGGGTGTGGTGAGGGGTCACTTCACAATTTGTGAAGTGACCTCCCACCCTTAGATGGGTGGGTGTAAGATGTACACCCCCTTTGGGGGTGTACATGTAGCGTTGCTCTATATATATATATATATATATATATATATATATATATATATATATATATATATATATATATATATATATATATATATATATATATATATATATATGATAAATTTTTATTTTTTGGATGAAAAAATGTGCTGTTAGGATGATAGTAGTCCTTAAAATTTATACTATTTTTTCAACAACCTAGTAAACCCTAAGAGGACCACTGTCATCCTAACCGCACATTTTTTAATTAAAGCGTAAAAAATTTATAAGTATAAAAAGATTTATGCTCATAAAAGTATAATAGCCTTACGCTATATATATATATATATATATATATATATATATATATATATATATATATATATATATATATATATATATATATATATATATATATATATATATATATATATATATATTTCATGTTATATTTAATTTTATATTTAAAAAAATTATGTTTAATATAATATATTTTGAAATATGGTAAAGAAGGTTTTCAAATTTTTGAACATGTCCAAATTTAAATATAATTTTATAAAATTCATCAGATATGAATTTAAATTTAAATTTTAAATTTGATGGTCAAATTTAAATTTTAAATTTTAAAAATTTGTCAGAAAAATTTTAAATTTTAAAACTTTGTCAGAATTTGACCCGTGGACGTTTTGTACGACCATATAATAGTGTGGATGTAGGAGTTTTCAAAAGAGCAACGCTACATGTACACCCCTAAATGGGGTATACATCTTACACCCACCCATCTAAGAGTGGGGGTTACTTTACAAATTGTGAAGTGATCCCTCATCACACCCTACCTATTGGATGAGTGAGGTGTGCGATGTACACCCCAAAATGGGGTGTACAAGTAGCATTTTCCTTTTCAAAATACATTGTGGTTGGCGAAAAATAAATTAGTGCAATTAAGTATGGATGTACGTTGGACACGTGGCAGGTTGAGAGGTGTTTTTCACTGTTTAAAAAAAAAAAATTAGTGTAAAAGATTTCTACGTTACTTCTTAAGTTGGTTTTTATTTAGAAAAATATTAATAATATATTTCAAAAAAAAAATAGATATTTTATATTTTATTTATTTTTTTATTTATTTTATTCATCATTTCGAAGTGATAGAAAAGTAGTTTCTATTCTTGATAGGTAGGGTATGTATCGCGCGCGTATACTCCAAACAAAATATATAGATTGTATTGTTCTTTAATTTATTGTCACTTATTAATTTTATTTTTATTTAAAATTAATACGTAATAGTTAAATTTGTATAAAAAATTTATTAGTTTTGTATTTTGGCTAAAATTAGTCTATTTTTTAGATTCTATCCGAATTTTTAAGAAATCGATCAAAATATATTTTTTTTTTCTCCGTTCGAGTTTGTCTTCCTCCTCTTCTTCTTCTTTTTGAACTCACCGTCTCGCTCCCACATTCCACACAACGTTCAACCCGCCGTTGTGGACCTCACTGGAGCACTGTCTCTCGATGTCGTGCCCGCTCCCACCCCGCCCGCGCACATACATATCTGATGGGCGCAATGGCGTGGGCGTGGGCGTGGGCGTGGACACGGCGGGAGCCGCCGTGGCTTCGACGGAACTCCGATGAGGTTCATAGCGGCGGCGAGGGCGAGGACGGAGAAAAAAAAATATAGAGGGCGAAAAAAAAATTTAAATAATAATAATTTTTTTTTCTTCTGAGAAAATCATTATGTATCGTCGCTACTACAGGAATGGCCAAAAATCAAAATAGATGATGAAATTACACTGTTAAGATGAAGTTGCATTATCTCATAAAAAAATTATACTGTTTTAAATTAAATTGCACTATTTGAAACAAAAATTATAATTTTTTATATGGGAGT